>CM039619.1:48037566-48637566 GCA_022457165.1 Juglans mandshurica
ACTGACTTCTATAAAAATCATGGCATCATTCACCAAAAAACATGTGTGTATACCCCTCAACAGAATGGTGTTGTTGAGAGGAAACACCAACACCTCTTGAATGTTGCCAGAGCACTTCTCTTTCAAGCTGGTTTACCCATTCCTTTTTGGGGGGATGCCATCTTAACTGCATCATACATCATCAATAGGATTCCCACACCCCTTCTTTCTAACCAAACTCCATATGAAAGGCTCTTTTCCTCACCACCCTCATATGATCATCTTCGAGTCTTTGGCTGCCTAAGTTATGCTAGCACTCCTAAGCACCACAGAACCAAGTTTGAACCTCGAGCCAGACCTTGCATTTTCCTAGGGTATCCTGCAAACATCAAAGGTTACAAAGCTCTATGATCTAGAGACTCATTCCACCTTTATTTCTAGGAATGTAATCTTCCATGAAACTGTTTTCCCATTCCACTCCTCAACCTCCACTCCTTCCTCTCATTTCTCTTCAGACATTAACTCTTCCTTCCCTCATAATTTGGTTTTACCTCCTCCACCACCAGATAGCTACTTTCCACCTCCTCTTAATGAGCTGCAATCTGCCAATTCTAATCTCGAATCTCAAACTCGTCTTGAAACACCACTGCCCACTACCTCTTTTGATCCACCTCTTCCTTCACCTCATCTTGATGAGCTTCATGCCACCTCCACTCCTGATCCACCTCCTCGAAGGTCTACCAGAGATAGACATCAACCTGCCTATCTACAACAATACCATTGTCAGATAGCAGAATCCCTGCCTCTCACTGAATCCTCTTCATCCTCCACCTTTCATCCACTCAATCATCACCTCACCTACAAACACCTCTCCTCATCTCACCAATCCTTTTCTGTTTCCCTCTCCTTATTTTCTGAACCTCAATCCTATAGTGAAGCTATGAAATTTAAACATTGGCAAGATGCAATGCAAACTGAACTCAGTGCCTTAGAGGAAAACAATACTTGGACCATTACCACCCTCCCTCCCAACAAAACTGCCATTGGTTGTAAATATGTCTACAAAGTGAAGCTTAAATCTGATGGTTCTTTTGAAAGACACAAAGCTAGACTTGTGGCCAAGGGATACACTCAAAGAGAAGGTTTTGATTTCCAAGAAACATTCAGTCCAGTGGCCAAACTCACCACAGTTCGAGTCTTCCTTGCCTTAGCATCTATTCAAAACTGGTTTTTATCTCAAATGGATGTTCACAATGCCTTCTTACATGGGGATCTAAATGAGGAAATTTATATGGACATACCACCAGGTTATAACATTCACAGAGAGCAGATTGAGGGGGAGAAATTAGTATGCAAACTGAATAAGTCCCTCTATGGACTCAAACAAGCATCAAGGCAATGGTTCTCAAAGTTTTCCAACTCACTTACTTCTATTGGATTTCAGCAATCTAAGTTTACCTTCACAGCAAGTTCAAACTCAAAGACCTTGGACCCTTAAAATATTTCCTAGGCATAGAGGTTGCAGAGTCATCTTCTGGAATCAATATATGTCAAAGGAAATACACTCTCGAAATATTGGAAGATGCAGGTTTACTTGGCACTAAAACTGTCTCCACACCTATTGAGTTGAACCACAAGTTGAGCCACACCACAGATGAGATTCTGCAAGACCCCACAGCCTACAGAAGGCTCATTGGAAGGCTCATTTATTTAACAATTACCAGGCCAGACATCACTTATGCTGTAAATGTTCTAAGCCAATTTATGGACAAACCTTCACAAACTCATATGCACTCAGCCTATAGAGTTCTAAGATATCTCAAAGGGTCCATTGGTCAGGGCATCTTCTTGTCATCAAGATCACATCTACACTTAAAGGCATATAGTGACTCTGATTGGGCTGCTTGCCCCGAAACTAGAAGGTCTGTCACAGGTTTCTGTGTGTTCATTGGAGACTCATTGGTAAGTTGGAAATCAAAGAAACAAGTGACTGTCTTCAGGTCTTCAGCTGAGGCAGAATACAGGGCATTGGCTACAACAATTTGTGAAATTGTATGGCTTCTTGGTCTCTTAAAAGAATTCAACATCAACCATGAACAATCTGCTCTCTTGTTCTGTGATAACCAAGCAGCCATTCACATCACAAAGAATCCTATCTTCCATGAAAGGACTAAACACATAGAGCTGGATTGTCATTTTGTTCGAGAAAAGGTCCTAGCTGGAATGATCACTCCTGTCCATGTTGCCTCAAAGTTTCAATTGGCAGACATTTTCACTAAGGCTTTATCATCTTCTGTTTTTCAATTCTTATTATCCAAGATGGGAATCCTAAATATCTATGCCCATCTTGAGGGGGAGTCTCACGAAGTAAAACATAAAAAGAAGGATGAATGCAAGCAAGGGAGACATGAAGACACTGAGCAACAAAGCTGCAGTACATGAGGAAATATATGCAGCAACAAAATTTGAGATAAAGTACACTGCAGAAAAAGAGAAGTGAAAAGCAACAGCAGAGGAAGAACAAAAGCAACAAGAAAAAGGAGAAAAGTGTTGTCACAGAAAAGCAAAGGCTTATCTGTGAAATACATGACTGCACACACAAAACAAAGTCAGGAAATCAACTTGTAAAGCACTGCCGAAACCATGCTGTCCATAAAGCTGCTATAGATTACTTGTAACTAAGTAGAAAGTTTAAAATTATTTTCTTTCTGCCTTTGTAATGTATAAATAGTAGTAAGTGTTGTATCATTCAATTCAGATTAATGAGAACGAGATTTTCCTTCATACTTGTGCATTTCAAATTTCTGTGCATGTTTTAACAGCTCCATCCAATTGATTTTGAGGTGGTGGTGTATGAAAGGATTATAATCAGAGAAAAACCATCCAGCAAGGAAGAAGCGCGGGAATTTATCAAAGGTTTTCTTAATGCGCTTCACACTCACCACTTCTCATTCAAAAGTTGAGCTGGATTTGATGGTCACATCCCTATGGGTTGTAGGATATTCTGACGGTCTTGCAGAGGTGGTAGGATCTGTTCTTGTAACCAATCTTAAGACTGGAAAAAGAAGAGGTGGATGGGATAGCCGAGGTAATGGTTTCTGGCACTTTTATTTGGATTTGCTCTTCTTGATGAGTGAATATTACATGATTTTAAGCCCACCTAATATCAGGGCATGTTAAAAATGTATTTATCTACGTATGAAAAGGGTATTGCTGTTGTTTAACATCTTATCTCCTTTTCTTTACTCAGTTTCAGTCAGATTAACCTGGATTTTAATATTTTTCCGTTAATGTTTTGCATATGGAGATCTAAATTTTAGCATGTCTATTAACTTCCCTTTAGAAGTAACCTTGTAAATTAGCTTTGGAAATTAATATTTTTCTGCATGGTGATATAGGTTTATTTTTATAGCATACCAGATGAGGTCATTGATAGCTTGGTAAAATTCTTACGATCCATATTCTCTTTGTTATTTGATATTTTTTGCTAGGAATCTTTCTTTGCAAATATTGTTTATTAACTTCTTCCTTGACTTCTTTATTGACGAACGAGCTACCCTCGGATCAACGAGGGATTTACACTCAATGTTGCTGGAGGTTTGATGCTCCAATGACATTGCCTTTTGTGGAAGCAGTGGTCAACAGAGCTTCCTGTCTCTCTCCTTCACTCTATTAGTCTCTCACATACACACATGCCCACACTTTTGTGGATGGCACCCAGACTATTCAAGTCTTTCTGACACTTAAGCCACTCCAAAGAACTCGCCTGACTAGTGATCCACATCCCCAGTCAAAACCTTCTTCCTTATGCTCCATCAAAGAGTTCTAAAATTCTGCTTTATATTTCTGGTGTTCTAACAAGCAGAGTTTCTGCCGCAGTCTCTCTATCAGGCATTGGCATGTTAACTCTTATCCAATGTTGCTGATTTGGACCATGTTATGGTTTTGTTTGGTCTGTCAAGGGGGGTGAACTGATTTGCATTTCTTCCTGAGTCGATTATAACATGTGAAAGCTACGAAACGTTAAATAATTTTTCTTGTCTCTTGCTAGGAGTTGTTGCCACCCTACAATTCCTGTCACATAAGCTCTGGTTTTGATATTTGGCAGGTGGGGACAATTGATACCGTTATGGGACTTCCTAAAGCATTATGAAAACATATATTCACCTTGTTAGATTTGTTTGAGATTCATGTCATATGAATATGTTAGTTATTACAAAAAATTGCCAAGCTTTTGTAAATTGCCAAGCATTATGAGTTTATCGACTATAAGACTAGCTAAGAAGAGGAAAATTGCCAAGCAAGTTGTTACAAAAAAATTGTAAGATTGGCATCTTGTTATTTATCCTTTTGATAATTAAAAAAGTAGGGTAAATTCATGTACGTACGTACCTAGTTCAATGTAGCCGATGGTACCAAGAGTTTTGGTGTGTCTTGCGTCTTTGTCTTCGACTAAAATCTTTGCAATGCCAAAAGCGCACACATGTGCAACCATGTCCTCATCCAAAAGGATATTTGTAGGCTTCAAATGAAAATGCAATATAGATTCTGATTGAACATGGTGGAGATAGTCTAAGGCTGACGCAACATCAACCATAATATTTATTCTCTGTAGAAGATCCAAGCAGTAGTTATGAGAGTATAACCATTTTTCCAAGCTGTCGGTCGACATGTATTCCAGCTCCTGATAATTGCGAACTTAGAACTTTTATTGCAACAATTGTCATGTCAGAAAGTATTCCTTTGTAAACAGAGCCAAAACCTCCGACTCCAAGCAAGTTGCTTTCACAAAATTTGTTTGTCCCTTGGCAAAGTTGTTGATATGATATCATTCTATGTTCCAATGCAAGCAATCCATTAAGTGAAGTGGGAATCTCCTTGTTTCTCTTCTGACGTCTTCTCAGCAAATAAACCAACATTACGAAGATTATAATTGATGCAATCACAAGAAGAATACATTTGTTCAAAATATCTTTCATCTTTGATTGTTGGTAGGTAGGAATCGTTGGACAAGGTGGAACTCCAAATTTTGATTCCCACAAAGTGCACTATTTCCTAAAAAGGATTCCGCCATGAAGTTCAAAAGAGGACCGCTAGATGGAATCTCTCCTACTAGCTTGTTGAAAGATAAATTCAAGTATTTGAGATATGGAAGTGCCTCAAGGGATTTGGGAATTGCACCAGAAAGATTGTTGTAAGAAAGATCTAAGAGATCTAACCCTTTTAAGTTACCAAAAGATTGTGGAATGCCTCCTTGAAAGGAGTTGTTTGAAAAGTTAAGATACCTCAGGCTTTCAAATGCTCCAATGAAACTTGGAATTTCTCCAGTAATTTCATTTCTTGACAAATCTAGACTTTCGAGAGTGTCCAATTTTGTCATGTTCAAAGACAAATGTCCACCAAGGGAATTCGATGACAGATTTAACAGCAACAGACTTTCGAGGCCCCATATATTTAATGGTATTGACGATTCGAGTCTATTGGAACTTAAGTATAGAATTTGTTGATGACTAAGGTTTGAAATGCAATTTGGGATGACTCCAGAGATTCTGTTGTTTGAGAGATCTAACTCTCCCAAATTCCTGAATTGGCATATCTCTTCTAGAATCAATCCTTCAATCATGTTATTGTAGAGATGAAATATTTGTAATCTTTCTAAACCACCGATTGTGAAAGGGATATTTCCAATCAAATTGTTACCTCCCAAATCAAGCCAGATTAATCCTTTCAAAAAACCCATTCCCATAAGAATATGACCCCTTATTTGGCAACTCATTGCAAGAAAGATTTGAAAGGAAGCCAAAAAGTTTTGAATGGAATCCGGAATTATTATATCCAATGGATTATAGCTTACGTTTAAATTTCTCAAAGATCTACAATTGGAGAAAGATGAAATGAAATTGGTCTCTTGATCTGTAGCCTCCTGGCCTATTAGCTGATTTACATCCAAATAACGATGCATGAGGTACTTCATGTTTCCAAGACTTTTAGGAATTGGTCCGGAGAATAAGTTTTCAGCAAAGTCTACTATGATGAGCTTGGAACAATTTGAAAGATAGAATGGGATATGACCATTGAGTTTATTGTTACCAAGTGTAATTCCTTCAAGATTAGGGCAAGATTGCCCCAAATCTAGTGATGGAAGATATCCAGATAGGGACTTTTGCCAGAAGTCAATACGTTGTAAAGAAGAATGGTTGAAGACTTTTTAAGGTACTACCCCTTTGAAGTTATTACTTCCCAAATACAAAACAATTAACTTCTGAAGATTCCACAAATCAGTCAGAATGCTTCCTTGGATTTGGTTATCCTCAATTCTGAATTCTTGCAACGATGACAAATTATATATGGTAGAAGGTATGATACCAGTGAAATCGTTACCTCCAAGAGTTAGCGCTTCAAGCTTTTGTAAATTGCCAATTAGAGCTTTTGAAATACTCCCATGGAATTTGTTGTATGATAAAGATAAAATTACAAGCTCCCACAATTATTAAATTGCGAATGGAGATGACATCAAGTTCGTTATCCAATAAATAAAGTCTGCTAAGATTGAGACAGTGGCTACAAAGATCATTTGGAAGAGCTCCTGAGATGTGATTAGTCGTAACAGCAAAACTGTTTAGAGAAGATATGTTAAAGATGACTGAAGGAAGTGGACCAGTGAGACTATTGTCCTGCAAATTCAAGAACTCCAACATTGACGAATTGCAGAGGGACGATGGAATTGCACCAATAAGACTATTCGTATCAAAACTTACCATGAGAAGCTTTTGACAATTATGAATGGAAGGAGGGATGCTTCCTTCCAATTGGTTGTATTCCAAGAAGAGTATTCTCAAGCGATGTAGACGACTGATCTCATGCGGAATAAAACCAATGAAGCTGTTGTTAGAAAGATCAAGTGAGACTAGGAAGGAGAGGTTATCAATATGAGATGGAGACCCATGCATGAAAGGTCCAAAGCAGTGACTCTTTGCCTATGTCGACTGCAAGAGACCCCAATCCAATTGCAGATCGAGTTTGGTGTGGTGGACTAGTTAGTAGCCAAGAGGGTTTCATTTGGACTAGAACTAATTTGAGATTTAAAGGCAATGAGAGCAGATTGGTCTGTAAAATTACTAAAAGATTGGATCAATTGAAACATGCATGAGTACTGCACAAACAAAAACCCAATAGCAATAGAGGGAACATATATCCTATGACCACCATGAGTGCAGAGAAAGAATCAGGAGAATGTTTATGAAGAAGCATGAAATGAAGTAGTGAAGATGATAACAGGCTGGTGTTAGGCTACTAACATAAAGGAAGTGTAGTCAATATGGAAGTCAATATGGGTCTGGCTATTACTAGTCATTTATTGTTAATTATTAGGTTGGTCCGTCAATTTCGTTTAAAATGTGGAACTAAATTTTCCAAAATATTAAAAATTTGACAGAATGTTAATGAATTAAATTTATCCATATTTATTTTTCTTTTTTGGACTCGAACTAAAAAATAAATAAACTTTGAGAATGAGCAAATTTGATTTCATAAATACTCCATTCTCCTCTCTTGATGCACAAATCTCGTTACATTGAAAAACCTTGTTAAAATTATTTTCATTTTTCCATTTTCTAATTAGAGAAGTGATATATTTCTAAAATGATTTTATAATAACTTAAAATTGATATGGCTCGATATAAAATGCCAGTATTGCTATAAAAGGAATTTTACAATTTGATGTACTGTAGCTTGAGCCACGTGATCAATTTAAAGTATTAGAGTAAAAGAACAAGATGATCAGTACATATATAAAACAGGTTCACCATATATATCTACTATATATAAAGTGCGAATGAGGTGTGAATAGTATTTTCGTTTAATAATTTTTCTTCCTATTTTGCCCCTGCTTCTATTCCCAATTTTCCATTTTGCCCCTAGTTTCTCCTGCGCACGAGCCCCTCCTCCCCTCTCCCTGTCGGTTTCTTCATCTCCTAGAGTGCGTCGCCACAAGCCGGTGTGACCGACACTGCCTCGCACATTCTCTTCCTCTCCAGCCGGCGTCCCTCCCCTTCCAATCCCAGCCCCTCTCATGCCGCCGTTAATTGCCACGAGGGAATCCAAGTCGCAGCTCGTCCATTTCTTCATCCCCTCCAATGCGCTGCCACACGCTGGAGTGGCCAACACCACCCCACCGATTCTCTACCCCTCCGGCATTCGTCCCTCCCCTTCCAATCTCAGCCCCCAGTTGTGCTACCGTTAACTGCCATGAGGGAATCCAAGCCACGACCTTTTTTCATTCTAGTGCTGCTGTCTCACCGTCGTTACCAGTATCCCATCCCATCAGACAGAAATTTTACAACAACTAGAAGGGTAACTTTGCTCGTGCGTTTAAAGACTAGGAGAAGACCGCCCAAGAACCTCCGTTATCCACGGCACCCCAAGAGTCCTCCCAAATTTGTTATTAATTTATTCCTGAAGAAGACAAGCACAAATTCTACAGACATATCACTTGCATATTTGATAGATGGTAAGAAATCACGTTTAACTGGAAAAAAAAAAAAAAAAAGAAAAAAAAGAAAAAAAAAAGAAGTGAGAAGAACAAGAACGAGAAGACAATGAAGAAGATGACGGTCGACAAGAAACTAGTATTTGTTGGGATTGAGATGAGATTGAATCAATTTCATCTCTTTTCCAAGGAAGAGTGCCTCAAAAGCCTGGAAAGTTGAATAGAGAGAGACCCCTACCCCTACCTCTTCCCTATAAGCTTCGACCTCTAGGACTTCCTACGCCAAAGAAACATGTTAAATCAACTAGCTTCTCTTATGTTGTAAAATTCGTTACTGTTAAATTCATCCAATATCAATAATTTATTGTAAAATACGAGATTTGGTGAAACGATATTATTATCATAAAAAAATTATACTTAACATTTTCAAATATCATCATTATTAACTCTTATGTAAATTTTCCTATAAAAAACATTTTAAAAATTTAAATGAAAAAACCTCAAAGAGAAATTGATATACTGCTCAATTGAAAGAGGGAAAAGAAGACATTTACCTGAAGAAATCACTTAATATATTTGATGTAAGATTATTTGATATAATTTAATAATAAAGAAACTATTTTAGACACCTCCTGTCAAATAATAAATATCAATTAATATATTAGTAATAAATTTGATATTAATAACAATGTTGATGTTCTTATTAGTAAAATCTCTTATAATTAAACAAATTTAATAATTTTATTAATATGATTATAAATTTGCGCCAAAACAAACTGAATGTGCTATTTGTTAATGCTGTTGGTGAGATAGCAAATTGAATGTTTTAAATATCTCCTTTAAACTTGTCGTTTTACATTTATTTGCTGTTTTGCAGGTTCCTCAATCAATTATTAAAGCTCTAAATCGTATGATGAGTACATTTTTTTGGGGGGGAGGTTAATGGTAAAAGTAAAAAAAAGTGGGTGTCGTGGGAAAATATTTGTAAGCCAGAAAAGGAAGGGGGCCTAGGATTGCGTAAATTAGAGGACATGCAAAAAGCATTGCATATGCGGCTTGCATGGAATTTAATTCAGGGTAAATCCTTATGGGCAAATTTTTTTAAAGGAAAATATGTGGGATCTTCTCCTTGGTCTCTCATTGATACTAAAAAAGGTTCTAGATTTTGGAAAATGATTATGAAGAGTATTCCCGATGTGCTTAATAATTCAAGATGGAAAGTGAGGGAGGGGAATATTTTTTTCTGGTATGATAAATGGAAAGATAGGGGTCCTTTATTGGAGGAGGTCCAGATGGTGGGGAATCCGCGGATTACAATAAAGGAGTGTATGCTGAATAATAGTTGGGATATGGACCTTTTGATTTCTTTAGTTGGTCAAGAGAATGTTGATGATATTGTTGAATCTTTGGCCGGTTATAAGGAGGGTTCGGACGTGTTAATCTGGACTAAACATGAGAGTTGAAATTTTTCTACTAAATCAGCATGGGATTGTATTAGAATTAGAGGTTCTACTTTGGATTGGCATCCATGGATATGGCATAGGTTGTTGCCTCTTAAAATTTCGGTTTTTATGATAGTCTTAGAAGGATTGGGGTCCCGATTGTCTCTCGTTGTGATTGCTGTGAAGAAGGTAAGTATGAGGACCAAAACCATGTTTTGTTTGGAGGAGAGTTTGCATTTAATATATGGTGTTATTGTGCTAATATTTTTGGTTTACCTCTTGGTCATACTTGGATGGAGACTATGACGGCTTGGTTAAGACGTGCGTCAACTGATTCTCAAGTGGGGATTCTTGTGGGGTTACTTCCGTCGATTATTAGTTGGCATCTTTGGCGTAGAAGATGCACTGACGTATGGAGGGGCGGATTCAATCTGTTAGTGCGGTTTGGCAAATGATCAAAAATTGGATGAGCTCTTGTAGCCATGATATGAAAAAGGTAAAAAAATGTTCTATGTATGATCTTCAGATTTTACATGCTTTGCATATTCCTTCTAAAGCCCCCGTGAGGCAGTTTATTAAAATTGACTTCGCAAAAACCTGCTCCAGGGTGGTTTAAATTGAATACAGATGGTAGTAGTCTAGGAAATCGAGGACCTTCGGGGGTGGGTGGTATTATTAGAAATGATCAGGGTCACTTGGTTCATGCTTTTAATTCTTATATTGGTTTTGGTTCCAATAATAGAGCTGAATTGTTAGCATTGCTATAGGGTCTTAAAGCTTGTAAAACTCTAGGGATTATTTTTGTGGAAATAGAATTAGACTCTCAAGTGGTAATCTCTTGGTGGAATAGGCGAAGATGTGGCATATGGTATTTGGAAGATTTCTAGGAGGATACTCTTGCTCTTATGGATTCGATGGTTTGCACAGTTAGGCATGTTTATAGGGAAGGTAATAAAGTTGCTGACTGGTTGGCTCGGAGTGGGGCAGCTGGTCTTAATATGGATTGGAATATAGCTGGAGAATTGCCTAGGGTCCCTCGAGGTTTACTTCGATTGGATAAACTTGGGTTACCTTCTTTGAGGTGCTGTCAGAATTAAGATTCTGGTTCTATTTGGTTGCTGTGTTGGTTTGGTTAGATTTTATTATATATGTTTGTTGTGCTAATGGTTTTTTTGCAGGTGAGGAGGTTGTTTTTGTAATTTTCTCTAGATATACTAGGTTTTTTTTTAATATCTGGTTTCGGATTTTTATATTGTAACGCCAGATATTGGTATGTAACCACGGTTTTCCTCTGCCATAAGTTAGGATTTATTAATATAATCGGGACGGGATCACTCGTGGACAGGTGATTCTCGGCTATTCATCAAAAAAAAAAAAATACTTTAAAAATATTTGTATATAGTTGTGACTTGGTTCGTGTAAGTCATTGTATTATAGTTATAAATATTATGCAGATCATATGTATAATGTCTTCTAAATAGGAAAAAAGTTCTAAAAATATAGATAAAATTATGTTTGTTTATAGTTAAAAATTTGAAACATGACAAAATTGGTCAGTAGCGTACGTTGCCCTTGCTAGTATATATATATATATATATATATATATATATATATTGATTATTTAATGTTCTTTAATTGAGAGACTCACACTAACAATAACAAATACTGTAAAACTCACTCCACTACAACAAATAAGGTCTTTTGGAGCGAAATGTTTCGTCCCAAAAGATTGGCATTTCGTTCCAAAATATTTTTTGGGACAAAAAAACTGTCCCAAGTTCATCCCTATAAAACCATCGCAAAAGGTATTTTGGGACGAAAATCACAAATTCATCCAAAAAAATATCTTTTTGGATGAAATTAAGCTGGACCGTTCGAACGGATTTTTTTTCCTGTGGCGAATTAAATTTGTCTTGGAAATTAGTTCAAACGTATAAAATAGCGTTCGAACAATGAAGAGTGGTTCGAACAGGTATTTCATGACCGGTCGATCGATACCAGTCCGTTCGACCAAATACACATGAAGAAACGTTCAAACAAAAAAATTAATGATCGAACGCAAATAGTGAAATAGTTATACTAAAGCGTTCGAATGGTGCGAAATTTGTTACCGTTCGAACTCTAAATTTCAATGTTCGAACGGTTGTGTCCGATTTATCTATGTTCGAACATTTGATGAGAGTTCGAACTGTTATTATTTTCTTGGACAATACTTCAAACCAAATAGATATTTATATTTCAAAAATACATTACAAATTGTTCAAAATAAATAATACTAATCTAATGAGTCAGAACTAAATAAATAAAATACTAATAATACTAATAAAATTAACAGTACGTGATATATAATTGTTCAATATGCAAAAATACTTCTAATGAAATTCAATTATTTAGAGGCCTGAATTGTTGCATAAGCATCTGCATTTGAAGCTGCATCTGTCTTTATTGTTCTTGCATTTGGAGTTGCAGCTCTCTTTGTTGATCTTCTTGTTTTATGCACATCTCCATGTCTGCTTGTTTCATCAATTGAGCCTCTAACTCCTGCTATTTTGCCATCAATTATTTGATCCTAGAATTTGCATTCTCTAACACAATGGCCGTAGTGCTTGACGTAATGAAGATCCTGAAGGCTTTACACAGCGACCCAAACCCCTCAAGTAGCCCGAACGTTGACCCAGAACTTGTGTAAAAATTTCAACATCACTTGTTGATGAATTATGATCTGATACAGTTTCAGCACGGAGGGCAACCATTTTATCCTACACAACATATAAAATTAATATTGATACATTAATTTAAATATGGTTAATTAAAAGAAATTATAATACTTACATAATTCTCACGAGTATCGGGATGAGTCCACTTTCCATTACTATTAGTATGTGATGCAGCATATAATTTTGTCAGATCAAAATTGGTGTCTGACTCTTTCTACAAGAGACATTGTTAAGATATAAAGTCTATATTAAAAACAAACTACATAGAATAAAAAAAATTAAAAAAAAGTACATTACAAATTTTTGAGAGAGGCGATGGAAAGATCATGAGCATGCATGATGATGAATCTTTAACTTTGATCTATTCGTTTTGTTTATAAAACTTCGCTCCTGCATAGAAGTTGTAAAAGTTAGCAAGTGAAAAATTACAAATATGACATAAAGAATTCATTTAATTTACCTTATATGATGGATCCTCAAACATGTCGCAAAGTTTTCCTTATTCATTAGGTCGGACATCTTGGAAAGGATACTGGCATGCATCGTCCTTGTTCTCGTACTTCTTGTAATGCTCGTGACATCTCGTCTTATACTTGTGGAATGCATTACACATTAGCACTTCGACAGTTCTACGTTCCTCTCTCCGACCAAAATTTAGTTCGAAGTCATCCTTGAAAAAGTATATACACAAAAATATTATCATTTAGAATATTAAATAATATCAATAAAAATTTATTATTTAAATATTACGTACCAAACAACGATTCTTAATAAGCTCTTTCACATCTTGCGGGTCTTTATGCCATGAACTCGTAGCCAAATGTGCATAAGTTTGTGTAAGAGCACCCACATGCGAAGCAAGCTATGCTGCTTGTTGTCCCTCTCCTCCGGTACGTTCATCAAGAATGTTAACCTTAATCTTACCTATTTTTCAATATTTCTCCAACGTCACGCCTCTAGGAGTGCCTCGTCCATATTTTTCTTCTATGAATTTCAAACAATTCACTCATGCACATTCATGTCTCTTTCTATCTAGGGTTTTCTTCTAGGTTTTCAATCATATATATATTTATACACGTTACCCTCACCAAAACTACAAGCTACAAGTCCTCCACCATGAATCTTCCTCTCACGCATCAAACCTATGCATGCACGGCTTCATTGCATCCGCTTCCTCCGCTTGTACGTGTAGTCATCTCACTCGTTGCACTTCTCTTTCCCTAGGTTTTATTTTGAACGTTCTCTATCACCGTTCTTTATCACCTATATATATATATATGTATATATGTATATACATTTAATCTCCTCAACGCCTCTACCAGCCCACACCCCGTAAGTCACGAACACACAACGTCCACCACCTCCTCTCAGTTCGTCCAGCAGACCACCCAAGACCTCCTCCGTGACGCCCACCGAAAGCCACGGCCACAGCCCCATGTTTAGTTCCGCAGCACAGCTACCCCAATTCACCACCTGTCCACACTAACATTCACCCTCCAACACCCCTAGCTCATGTCTCCTCCCTCAGCCACAGCACCAAGAACCACCAATTTTCTCACACATAGCAACCATCACATGGAAAATAAAGCTTTTCCGCAGCCCACGTAAATGGCGCCAACCATTGAAAGGTGTAGAGAGGGTGCTCTATTTTTCACCATCGAAAATGGGGGATTTTTATACCCCACCATGAGCCAAAAACCACTGCACATCGCTAGCCCCTCCACCTCGTTGCCACCCGCACAAAAAGGGCCGCCGAGCACCTCAAGCCACCCCAAATCGTCGCACGCCTCCTCTTCGTCTCACGATAACTTTCTGTTTTCCCCCACGCCGTGTCCTCCTTCTCTCGTTCATCTCGTCCCTCTCACTTGGTCTCTCTCTCTCCCTCAAGCATTCGGTTTCTCTCTATCTCTCCAACCTTGAGCCATCGAGGAACCACCCAGCTCCGCCGTTCAGCACCACCAAGCTCGAAAGCCTCACGCCTAGCTCTCGGTAAGCCCCTGCCCTTTGCTTCATGCGTAAAACCCTACCCGAATGCATGCAACACGTAAAATCAACTTTAGGTGGGTTAGTTAAATTACAAAAATGCCCTTTGTTTTGTTTTCCAAAAATACCCATGCCTATTTAGGATTTAAAATATGAGAATATTTTAGTGCTAGGAAGAATCTAGATTTAGGAATTATAGACTATTTTAGTATTTTAGGTTTTAAATAAAATCACTTGTTTAATTAGAAATTTATGCAAATTACGTGTTTATTTTATAGGCGACTGATTACGAGCCGAAAATATTGGATTAACACTACAAGGTAAGTAGCATGATCATACCCTTACACGTATATACTGTAAACAGCATGTCTTTTATAAAATATTATGCATGTACACTCTCCATTGGAAGCCCCTTTTTACGTACCTAAATCACGATTTTATGTGAAAATTTATGTATTAAAGTATTTTATGAAAGGCATGATTTTATGTGAAAGTTTATGAAAATTGATGATCTTATGTGATCATTTATGCATTAAAATAGTTATGGAAAGTCATGCATGATTTTATGTGAGAGTTATGCATAAAATTATTTATGAAAAGTCATGATTTTATATGAGAGTTATGCATAAAATTATTTATGAAAAGCCATGATTTTATGTGAGGAAACATGTATCACGACATTTATGAATAATGCGATTTCATTTGAAATCTATGATATGATATGAAAAATATGTATGCGATTTCTTTTGAAATCTATGAAATGACAAGTATGCAAGTATGATTATAATAAGATATGTAACGGCCTATATTATGATATGAAAACGGTACCTATGTTATGGGCATATTGCATTGCCAGGTCGTGCATGCTGGTAGTGCACCCAATATGTCTTCCTTATGTATGGATTCCACAACCCGCGACTACGGGCGGAATCGGAATCTACTTAGATTCGCTAACCCTAACTCACGGGAATCAACAGTGGGTAACGGCCTATGATAAGTGAAAGATAAGTTAATGTTCATGTTCATGTTCATGTTATTTATTTATGTATTTATGAATATGCACGTTTTTTTATAAACCTTATATTTATTATGTTTACTGTATGATGTGTTGCTTATTGAGTATTCGACTTATTTTAGTTTGTTTTTATGTTTTTAAACTACCCCAGGTGATGGCATTTATGAGGATAAGACTGCAGGACAGGACTTGACTCAGGGAGGCGAGGCAGAGGCCTAGATAGATTATGCTATGATAATTTCTATGGTTTAAAGTTTAAATAAATTATTTTGATAAGCACATGAGACTTCCGTATTTTTTAAATAAGTACTTTCGTAGACTCTATTTTAGATTTTCAGTATTTATTAAAGTTTGTTTTATTTATGAAAACTTTCGCATCTGGTCCATTGTTAAAAAAAAAAAGGAAAAAGTTTCAAGTTCAAGTTTAGTAGTAGCACACTGGCTCCTCGAAAATTCTAAAATGTCTTCTTGGGAAGCGAGGTGTTACATTTACCTTGTATCAATTATCATATATCTTAATGAAAAAAATGAGTATTAGCTACTTACCTTATTCCGTAGAGTCAGTCTCTAATAGTGAGTCAAACGGAGAGCTAGGAACAGGTTGAGATGGGATGCGAACTTCCTTCCTCTTTGGTGGCATAATTGCGAAATACTGTATAATGTGAACACAAAACCGATCAGTCATCTGTATCAGTTTCATCGATAGATTCGCTCTCATAATTTGTAGATACTTCAGATGAGTCAACACTTTGATCAACTGTTGCCTCAACTATTTCAGCCTCAATATATTTTCTATGTAATGGGATCATCTCATACTAGCTCAAATCTACAAATAAGTTAACTGCAGGTTGACTCTTTTGATATGCTTCTTGAGTAGAGGGATCATCTTCTTTTTCATCTTGTCCCTCCGCCTTAGGGATAACGTCATAAATATATCTAGGAGAAAACTTTTGTACTACTTGCCATTGATTTCCTAACTGAGGTTCGTCTAAATAAAATAATTGAGATGCTTGGGAAGCCAAAATAAAAGAATCATCTTCATCCCATTTTTTTATGTATTAATACTTAGAAAATAGTCATCCTGGCATTTTCTCCTTCGAGGATTGCTTAAATCCCACCGATCACACTTAAATATATAAACCACATGCTCCCCACATATCTCATTGCAATTATATCTATGATAACTCTATAGAAATCAACATTGTTTCCATCATGACTCCCTTCGACAAGGATACCACTATTTTGTGTTTTCCTATAAAGTTATCGATCAATTGTGTGATATCTACTTCCTCGAGAAATACATGCAGAATATTGAGCAGCGCATTTCGAGGGGCCACGCGCCAATGCATATATTTTGTCTGATATATTGTTCTGATTACTCGCATGCATTTGTACAACCTACATATTAAATAAAGTATAAACACTCAACCATTAACAATCCTCTCTATTTAAAATATGTCAGTGTAAAATTGAATCTGTATTAATGTCATGACCTGTTGTTCGAACCATTTCGGGAACTCCTATTCATGTCTCTAGTCTATATCATTTACTCCCAGTTCTTTTAGCACATTAATATGATCACTGAAATTAAAAATTACCAACAATAAGTATATTCATATAATTGTTTAATAAGTAAATTCAATGATTAATTAACAATTAATTTGAACTTACTTCAAGTGGCTCTCTATCTCTGGGCAATTATTTAGCACGTACCACTGAGCTTTCTTGAACTTCCTTTCACACAAATCATAACCAAGCTGAGCACCAAGTGAACGTACTTGTTGGGAAAATACAAAAAATCCATTCCGTTGTCTTGCTTGGTCAACATCAAAGTTTCTTTCCGGCTGATCAAACCTTGTGTCAACACCGTGGAAGTATTTAGAACAAAATGTATGCCACTCACCATCAATATATGTTTCTGTAATTGATCCTTCTGGACAGGCCTTATTACCCACTGTGCATTTCAACTTTCGAAGAAACCGTTCAATGTGATACATCCATCTATACTGGACTGGTCTTGCAAGTCGAGCCTCACGTGTCAAATGAACGACTAAGTGAACCATGATGTCGAAGAATGACGGTGGGTAAATACTTTCCAACTTACACAATATAACTGCAATTTCTTGTTCCATACGTTCCAAAGCTTCTACATTCAACGTTCTGGCATATAAATATTTAAAAAATGCACCCAACTCAATTAACGCAACCCGCACATCTCTGGTCAAGAACCCACGGATACCAACAGGCAAGATACGTTGAAAAAATACATGACAATCATGGCTTTTTAGTCCAGTAATTTTCCAATCATTTGTTCGCACACACCTTGTTAAATTCGAGGCATACCCGTCCAGTAATTTAATCTTCTGCAACCACTCACAAAATGTAGCCATTTCGTTCCTTGACAATGTATACCACTCGATTGGCATGTAAACAGACGAATTCCTTTGTTGCAAGTGCATTTCAGGTCTTATTCCCAACCGCTTTAGATCTTTCCGTGAGTTTATATTATCCTTCATTTTACCTTCAATTAACATCAATGTTCCTAACACGGACTCACATATATTTTTCAATATGCATAACATCGAGACTATGCCGTAATTTTAACATCGACCAGTAGGGGAGTTCAAAAAATATTTTTTTTTTGTCCAATTCAATTCATTCGCACTTCGTTTTCTCTTCCGTTGTTTTTTACCAAAATCATTACTTCCGACATTCACAAACTGTGCAATAACATCTTCGTCAAACAATAATGGTGGAGGGTTCCCCCATTCAACAGTGTCATCAAACATCCTACCATTTCCAAGTCATCTATGGCCACAGGTAAAAATCGACAATGACTCATGAAACATAATTTCCTCTCATACGTAAGCCATTCATATTGGGTATGTTTGTTACAAGTTGGACATGCCAATTTCCCCTTAGTGCTCCAACCTGACAAGTTTCCATAAGCGGGAAAATCATTTATTGTCCATAACATCGCAGCATGCATCTTGAACGACTTGCCTGTTGATGAATCAAATGTTAAGACCCCATTCTCCCACAAATCTTTCAATTCTGCTATCAGTAGCTGCAAGTGTATATCTATATCATTTCCTGGTGATCTCAGACCTGGAATAAGCAAACTCATCATGAAATATGGATCTTTCATACACTTCCATGGTGGTAGATTGTACGGCATAAGTACAATTAGCTAAGTACTATGACTAGTACTCATGTTCTCAAAAGGATTAAATCTATATGTTGCTAACCCAAGTTGAACATTATGAGGTTCTTCAGCAAACCATGAGTGTTTCAAGTCAAATTCCTTCCAAACTTGAGAGTCTGCAAGATGTGACAAAACATTATCATTCTTGACTCTAGATGATGAGTTTCATGTCATATCCACAGCCGTTGAACGTGACATAAATAACCGTTGTAATCTAGGTATCAATGGAAAGTGACGTATAACCTTCCGCGGCACATTCTGCTTCTCAGTTGTCTATCTTGATTCATGGCAAATGGGGCACTCGTTCAACTGCTCATTCTCTCGCCAAAATAACACACAATCATTCTTACATGCATGTATTACATTGTAATCAAACCCAAGTCCTTTTTTCAATTGTTTTGCTTCGTAAAAGTTGAGGGGTAAAATATTGTCCGATGGAAGTGCCTCTTTAAACAGCTTGAGCAACATATTGACAGCCTTAATAGATATTCAGCACATGGATTTTATATCAAGCAGTCTAACTGTAAATGACAACTTACTGTGCCTTCTACACCCTGGATATAACTCACCCTGTGAATCATTCCACAACCGGGTAAAAGTGTCATGGCACGAATCATTTGAATTTGATGGATCTGTTCCACTTTCATCCATAAACATTCTCGGACCAATGTCGCCCAGCATTTGCTCCATATCCTCTTCGAGATCGTCACCAAGGGATGACTCAGGATGTACATCTTCATTGATGTCTTCTTCTTCATCTCAAAGTTTAAATGATGTTGGATATGGTTCTTCATGTAAGACCCAATTTGTATAACCTTGGTCAATACCTTTGACAAACAAATGCTCTCTCACCAACTCTATCTTATGCGAACGTAAAGTTTTGCAAAGTCAGCATGGGCATCTAATACGACCATCACTGCCAATTGTACAGGATGCGAATTCCAAAAATTTCTTAACTCCTTCAGCGTATATATTGTAATCCTCACTCAACCGATCTCTAACTCGCATCCAACTCTTATCTATGTCTAATATCTTATTGCAAACAGTCACGCGCAACAACAACCAATCAACTATCTAACATGTAGTGTAATTTCTTCATTTCACCGGGTAGTTGGTCCTATCCCATTCGGGATTGTAAGATCATAATCGCCAACTTACCAACTATTATCTGTCACATCCAACAAAATTTCGGCAACATCTCCCCATAGTTCTCCAAATATGCTCGTTTGGTCGTGCACACCGACGAGTAATACATCATCAATGCACATTCATTGAAACTACATATCCAGAGAACAATAAGGGACGACTCTACCAAAATCATAATGTCGGATGCAACATATATAGTTTGATAGTTTGCGAGAATGATCTTATAATCTCAAACTGTCCACTCTGGACAATTCAAGAGTTATAAATCATAGTTTAATATGATTAATAACTCTCAAACCAGTTTAAGGTTTATTTCAATGCCAAGTAGAAGATACAATATTAAAAGACAACAATAATAAATAAAGAAATGCGAGAATACAAGATGATAACTCCATATATATCATGGGTATTTTAAGTATCCTAAATATATCATGAGTATTACTTATTAGCTTAATTATACATTATAGTTAATTTTAATTATTAATTAAAATTATCTTTTATTATTTGTTAAGTGGTCCTCATAGTTTAATATTAATTATCTTTTATTATTTGTTAAGTTAGTCCTCATAGTTTAATTAATACTCAAATATTAATATGAATTTAAGTATTAATAATTCTTATGTTTTTATAATATAATTTTATCCCTTTTAAGTTTGTTGTAAGATAGTTTTTACAACTATTATCTTAATTATTAATATGAGTTTAAATATTAATAATCCTTATGTTTTTATAATATAATTTTAACACATAATTTTAACGAACGATCTTTGAATTTGTAAGCATTACAGAGGTTTCAATAAACTTGTGACTCATTGTTTGAGAAGACACATCTCTTCTTGCATTTTCTTATTTTGTACGTTTCCGCTACATCAAAAAGAATGAAAGTAATGAAGGCAGTTTTTGTTTCCCATTTGAGGTTTTTGAATTTTTGTCGGTGTGATTCCAAAGCTGCAGAGAGATTTTGCATTAGCCCAACTCCTGGTTTTGATGAGAGGTTGAACCAGAAGATTAGGAACCAATTTTGGCATTAGAGCAAGGTTCTTTCATCACGGAGTTCTACGTCTCATGCCTATAACCCGCAGTGGTACTTCATAGGCCATGACGAACAACCAAAACCCGAACAACCCAAATCCAAACGACCAAAATCCAATCAACCAAAACACAGACCAACCCCAATTGCAACACCAAATCGCCACAATCTTAGAGCAAATCACTCATCGGCTTGATGTTATGGATGAGTGTTACGTTCGAGAGGAGTATGGGCCCTTCAATCGGAGAGGTCGTGGAGCAGTTCATAGGGGAAGGGTGGACGAAAGTGATGGAGATGTTGAGGAAGATGGGGAGGAGGAAGAAAATTAGGAGATTGAGAATCATGGGCCTCGAGTCCGACATCATAGGAGGAACTTTTGCCGAGGACATGCCGAACATGGTGTAGATTATCAACCTCTTGATGAACTGACCAAGAGGATGAAGATTGATATGCCAGATTTTTATGGGAAGTTAGAACCCAATGCTTTTAAGGACTGGCTAACAGCTATCGAGAATTATTTCGATTGGTTCGCTGTATCGGAGGATAGAAAGGTTCGTTATATTCGGATGAAATTGAAGGGGCATGCACAAGCATGGTGGGGCCGAAGTGTGGAAGAACAATTACGCCGTACCCTACGTCCAGCAGTTTCCAATTGGGAGGAGATGAAGGTGCAACTAAAGGAAAAATATTTTCCCATTGGTTATGAGCAAATGATGTTTGAAGAGTTGTTGCAGCTCAGGCAAGAGTCATTGAGTGTTGATCAATTTACGGACCGCTTCCATGAGTTGATTGTTTGTAGCAAGATCGTGGAAACTGAACAACAAACCTTAGCTTGATACCATACTGGATTACGGAGTGAGCTACGCAGAGAAATGTCGACTACTCGTTTAATCAACGTAGAGGAGGCATATCAGTTGGCACTCCGTATTGAGAAACAAACGGGGTCTATGGTTGGGAGGAAAATGATGTTGACAGATGCAAGACCAGAACGAGTCACTCCGCTTTCATTCCAAAGAGCACCATTGCCGAAAAATCACTTTAAAGGCACGATGAATGGAGTCTGAAAGGGAAAACAAAATTTACCAGTGAAGGACCATAATGTTATAATTGTAAAGGCTTTGGACACTATGATGTCATGTGTCCTACAAGAGATAAAAAAACTAGCCTTTATATGTGAAAAGGAATTATTAGTTGTGGAAGCTGACGAAGACAAGGATGGTGAGGAGTTCGATGGGGATAGTCATGGTGAAGAAGAGCACTTGGGTGCGTCGGAATTACCCAGCTGTGTGATCAAGCGAGTATTGACGGGATCAAAGAGAGAACTCCAGGCCAATCCTGAGTGGTTGCACACCAATATCTTTCGCACACGAATGGAACATAATGGTCGGGCTTTGAATGTCATTATTGATAATGAGAGTGGTATGAATGTGTTCTCTGAAGTTGTTGTCGAACGTTTAGGACTGAAAACCAAGAAGCATCCCACTCCTTATTGGATTAGTTGGGTTAATGAAACCAAACTCAGTCCTAGTGAAGGGGCGTTGCTTGATTAAATTTTTATTGAGAAAAAAATATGTGGATGAAGCTTGATGCGAAGTAATTCCCATGACCGTATGCCACATGTTATTGGGACGTCCATGGCTCTATGATCGAAGGGTTCTTTATGATGGGTATGCTAACACTTACTCCTTTGATTTCAAAGGTAAAACGTTTGTTTTGGATCCTCTACAGGTTTCAGAATTTAAGACAAAAACGGAGGTTGTCCCAGTTTTGACGATGCGACAATTCACTCGAGTTATGCATGAGGACAATCTGGTGTTAATGGTAGTAAGATGTAAAGAGAAGCATGAGGATGGAAATATTCCAATGGAGCTCTCGACAATGCTGGAGGAATTCCAGAATATCATGCCAGATGAAATTCCGAATCAATTACCTCCAATGAGAGAGGTACAACATGCTATCGATTTGATCCCTAGCTCGACTTTGCCTAGTGTACCACTCTACTGCATGAGCCCAACAGAAAATGAAGAGCTTAGTCGACAAATTTAGCAGTTGCTAGACAAAGGTTTTATTCGAGAAAGCCTTAGCCCCTGTGATGTCCTGGTTTAGCTTACACCAAAGAAGGATAGTAGTTGGAGGATGTGTGTGGATAGCAGAGCAATCAATAAAATAACTGTGAAATACCGATTTCTCATTCCACGTCTTGTCAACATGTTGGATTTACTAAGTGGCTCTACTATTTTCACTAAGATTGATCTTCGTAGTGGTTACCACCAAATTCGTATAATGTTGGGTGATGAATGGAAGATGGCTTTCAAGACAAAACATGGTTTGTTTGAATGGCTAGTTATGCCTTTTGGATTAACCAACGCACCAAGCACTTTCATGCACGTTATGACGCAAGTTCTCAAACCATTTTTGGGAAAATTTGTTGTTGTTTACTTTGATGATATATTAATTTTTAGCCAAAGTGTGTAGGATCATTTGAGCCATGTCGAGCAGGTAATGAAGGTCTTGAGAGCTGAACAACTCTTTATTAATAAGAACAAGTGCTCATTTATGAAGAATAGTGCCAAGTTTCTAGGTTTTATCATCTCAAATCATGGAGTCGAGGCCGATCCCGCAAAGGTGCACGTTGTCCAGACATGGCCAACACCCCATAATTTTTCCGAAGTCAGACGTTTCCACAGTTTGGCCACTTTCTATCGATGACTTATTCACAATTTTAGCACTATAATGGCTCCGATCACTAAGTTTTTGAAAGGGAAAAAAAATTTGGAGTGCCGCAGCAATCAAAGCATTCACCGAAATTAAAGAAAAGATGGGGCAAGCACTAGTGCTCAAGTTGCCAGATTTTTCTAAAATTTTTGAAGTAGCTTATGATGCTTCGCATGTGGGAATCGGAGGTGTGTTAAGTCAAGAAAGCCACCCCATTGCTTTTTATAGTGAGAAGCTTAACGACACTCGTCGACGCTACTCGGTTTATGATATGGAATTTTATGCTTTAATTCAAACTCTTAAGCATTGGCGACCATACTTAATCCACAGAGAATTTATTCTTTATACAGACCATGATTCTTTGAAGCACTTAAATTCTCAAATTAAACTGAATGCACGACATGCCCGTTAGATGGACTATTTGCAGCAATTTGAATTTGTTATTAAACATAAGTCAGGGACTGAGAATAAGGTGGTTGACGCCTTAAGCAGGAGACCTCATTTGTTACATATATTTTCAACTAATGTTGCAGGATTCGATAGTCTAAAAACAGAGTATGCCAAAGATGAAGATTCCGGAAATGTATGGAGTGATCTCTCCCATCATGACCGCCCATCTGGTAGTGATTATATGTTGAGCGAGGGATTTTTATTCTTCAAGTCATGCCTATGCGTTCCGCGTGGGTTCTTTTGAGAATTTCTAATTTCGGAACTCCACGACGGGGGTTTAGCTAGGCATTTCGGGTATGATAAAACTTATGCTATTGTGGCTGATCGAGTCTATTGACCTCAGATGTAGAGGGATGAACACATAGTTGTTGATCGGTGTTGAATTTGCCAACTCAACAAAGGAACTAAGCATCAGGCAAGGCTCTATACGCCACTTCCCATTCTAGAAAAACCATGGCAGCATATTAGTATGGACTTTTTCTTAGGTTGCCAAAAACTCTTCGGCAACACGATTCAATTATAGTGGTGGTAGATCGTTTTTCCAAGATGTCCCATTTTATCCCATGTCACAAAACATATGACGCATCCAAAGTTGCAACAATATTTCCGCAGGAGGTCCTTCGTTTGCATGGTATTCCAGTTTTCATCATGTCTAACAGAGACGTCAAATTTGTAAGTTATTTTTGGAAGACATTATGGACGAAAATGGGGACATAACTTATGCTTTCAAGTGCATTTCATCCCCAAATTGACGGCCAAACTGAGGTAACCAATAGGACTTTGGGAAATTTATTACGCTGCCGTGTCGTGAATCATGTTACCAACTGGGATATGGTGCTTCCACATGCCGAGTTTGCCTTTAATAATTTTGTTAATAGATCAACAGGTTGTACTCCATTCGAAGTGGTTTATGGGTTGCGAGTAATTCTACATACAACCGTGAAGTGCGTAACCGCCGCGTAATCGCTTCGAAAAAGAGTGGGGTCCACTATTAAAAAATTAATTTTTTTCATGTTGGTCCCATGTTTTATTCATTTTTTTCAAAGCGATTACGCGGCGGTTATGCAATTCACGGTTGTAAGTATCTTTTCTCATGGGTTGCACCCCACTTGATATCAACTCACTACCGTTGCCTCCCAGGCCAAGCGAGGCTGCCCTGGATTTTTCTAGCTATATGCAAGATGTCCATGAAGAATCCAAACGACGCCTTACCTTCCATACAAATTCTTATGCAGCTTTAGCAAACTCAAAATGCAAGGATCGACAATTTAACGAAGGTGATATGGTTCTTGTTAGTTTAAGACCGGAGCGTTTTTCCCCGGGGAGTTTTACCGAGCTTCATGCGCGCAGCAGGTCCTTTTAAAGTAACCAAGAAATTGGGAACTAATGCATATGTCATTGATTTACCCTCTGATTTTGGTATTAGCCCCGAGTTTAACATAAAAGACCTTATTGCGTTCAAAGGTGATGTCAATGAATTTTTTGCACTACCAGTTCCGAAGGTAACACAAGTTCTGCGAGTTCCAAAGAATATAGTGCCATGAGATGAGATTGCTGCCATTCTTGACCATCAATTTGTTTCAATTCGTCAAGGAGGATATTACAAGTGTTTAGTGCACTGGAAGAATCGTCTGAATTCGGACTCTATTTGGTTGCAAGCTTCGGAACTCAAGCGTTTACATTCACATCTATTTGCCGCTTACATTCGACAAAACTTGCCGGAGTCAAGTTCTTAAGGAGAGCCAGCAATTGATGCAAATCAGGAGGGGAATATTGATGCAGATATTGATGTAGAGGCAATTTCGAAAGGGGATAATTTCAATCCATAATCGACGGAGCTGATGGAGCTGTTATGATATGCGGAGGAGTTTTAGAAAGTCTACATTTTAGAAAGTCTAGTTATTCGGTTTCTGTTTTGAATCGATTCTGTTTTTTTCCTTTCTGAGTTTACTGCTTTCCTAGTTTACTTCTTCCTAGTTTTTTGCTTTCCTAGTTGGAGTTGGAGATTATAATATTGGTTTGATACTTGAGGAAATAATGAAAATAATGAAGGCAGTTTTTTGTTGCCCATTCGAGGTTTTCAAATTTTCGTTGGTGTGATTCCAAAGCTGCAGAGAGATTTTGCATTAGCCCAACTCTTGGTTTTGACGAGAGGTTGAACCATAAGATAAGGCACCACCTTGCTTTGTCCTCTTTAGAAAAATGTTATTTTGTCCACTTAACTTACCCACTCATTTTGACACCTCATGTATTTTAATTTTTCTTGTTTACTTAATAGTTAAGAAAATCACTATTAGTGTGCTGATGTTTTTATTATTATATTTTTAAAAATATTTTAAAATGATAAAAAAATATGTATAAAAAAATTGAAAAAAAAAATAAAAAAATATTTTTGACCTAGCGGTAAGCTTGAACGGGCTATTCTGAGAGATAGAGTAGCACCGCTCTTCAATTTATGCCATTATTTCATGTGAGTTATCTTCATATGGCTTCTTGTAATAACAAATTAACAGCCACTTAACTTTATATAAATATTCTCATTTTAAAACATAATTATAAAAAATTATTGTGTCCCTTTTTTTTAATTTACTGAAATATTATGAGTAGGTAAACGTGACTTGTTAGGCCACATTCCACTCCGGCCAACATGTAGTCTGTTTTCATCTGCAAAACAATCGATCCACATGGGGCTACTAAGATTTAATAAACGTCTAGTTAATGGAGTCAATCGCCACTAGCTAAAGATCACTATGACCAAACGTATGATTTTTCTTTTTTAAAAAATCCCTTAAATATTTAAAAAAATAAAAAATAAATCATAAACTCATTAAAAAATATTTCTTTAAACATTAATTAGTGGATATTATGAGACCCACTCTCGGTGGGTATATCATTTTCCTTGTTAATAATATCCGATCTTACGCGTGTGATTGACTCCATTAACTCCAAAACACACTCGAAAAGTTAGTGGATTAGAATTTTGAAGCCGTATGACTAGTACTACTAGTAGTCATTAGCTAGTGGAGTCATGCACGCTTTTGACTATATATCTTTCTCTCTCACTCTATGTGCAAATTTTTCTAGACGTGAGATAAATTTATATCCTTAAGCATCTCTTTTGCCAAATTGTGCATTGTGTATTATTTGATCTGGACTTTTTATTATTTTTATTTTGAATAACCCCATGAAATATGAGTACTATTGTTTTCTCTTGACATGTGAAATAATCGAATGCATGTTTGGTTTTAGGGAATTTTGTGAAAGGTAGCTATTTTTAATTTTGGATTTTATAATTAATAATAAATTAATAAAAAAGTGAATAATAAATTATTTATAATGTCTTTCGTAAACAGAAATGCGTATGTATTGTTAGCCTGATTGATGCTATTATCCTATAGTTGTAATCCAATTGACTATTTTTTTCCGCTGCAAATTTTGTTATTCAAGGTTGTACTTGATGGTAAGGAATCAGATGGTAAAAGGGGTAGGGGGTGATTCATGGGAGTAGAGACCAGGCTATAGAACTTATATATACATGCCGTCCATCGTTTTGTTGGGCTTCTTTGTATGGAGCTTAATTGGTTTTCTTTGTGTATGGTTCGGTTTGATGAGTAAACCTGATAAGTTTGCCTACGATATTTTGATAGATTTTCAATAAGACTTGGGTGGATAATTTTTTTGTCCGTTTTGGCTCTTGGTCTGACCCGACCCACTGACTAGGGTTTATTAATATGCTCCGACCAACTAATTAGAATTTACTATATATATATATATTGTATTAAACCCTTGTATGGCCACATGACTGTATCTTTAATTTTTATTTGAATAAAATTTTCTACAGCTCTGTGAATATAGACATGTTACCAAACTAGGTAGACCATATATATGTTGTATGTGATTGATTCCACATTTTTGCTTTACATTTTTCTCTTATCCTTTCTAATGCGTTCATCATCGAAAATATGCAAATCATATATAAATATATTGCCACGTCTAAACTCATAGGAAATCAAATGCGAGAAGCTTATAATAAATTCGCACCAACAATTTGCAGTAAGGCCAAACAGAAACCCCCATAGCAATAGAGGAAATGGATTTCCTATCAGCTCCATGAGTGCAGGCCAGAGACAGAATAATTAGGAGAATGTTAATTATGTAGAAGCGTGAAATGATGACAGTAGTGATCAGGACTATAACGGGTGTTAAGCTACTAACAAATGGGAAGTGAAGTCAACCATATATTGTTCATGCAAGTCAATATACGTCCGGCTATTAGCCGTCATTTGTCTTTCATCATTTTTTTTTTTTTAAATGACTTGTCTTTCATCATTGAGTAATGCTATTATTCTTCGTAATTTATATAATTCACTTTATTCTTTTATAATGTGGCACCACAATACACTGTCACGTGACTTATTAAAAAAATTAAAAATATAAACATAAAATAGTAGAGGGAATTTAAGATTTTCGTATTCATTTTGTGTTTTGGGCACTATTTTATAATGAATATATATTTTTAATTTTTTTTTAATAAGTTACGTGGTGCCATATGAAATATGTAAAATGAGTACTGGTATAAATTAAAAGGTATCACAGCATATTCTTAATTATTAGATTGGTCCGACATTGTTGATGTTTAAATCTATCATTTGGGTTTTGATTTTGTATCCTACAAAAATAATCCTTTCTTCTAAAATGCATAACTAAATTTTCCAAAATAGGTAAAACACCGATAAAATGTTAAAGAATTAAATTTTATTCACATTTCTTTTAAATATACCTCCAAAAAGAGCATATTTAGTTTTAGAAATCCTCCTACAAAAACGTTAATTATTATCTTTTCTTGATGCACAAATTTCGTTACATTGAAAAGCCTGGTTAAATGTTTTTCCTTTTATCATTTTCTAATTGATTAGATCTTACAAAAATAAATTTAGAAATTAATATGACTCAATGTAAAACATCTATATTGCTATAAAAAGAATTTTACAATTTGATGTAACCAACTTGAGCCACATTAATTTATAAGTTCATTTTTATAATTTTTTTTCAGATTGGGCATTTCTTGTAAAGCATTGGACATAATAATTAGTCGGATACAACCTATAGTCATAAGTGATTCATAATTTATCATATTTAACGTTTCCTTATCACAAGAAAAAAATTTAATCAGCAGCTGTACATCACACGTGACTTGCTTTTTCTCAACAAATCATGTGTTGTTAAGGCTGCTAACTCGAAGAATAGAAATTATATATTCGGGTACGTTTAAATGTTGAATTGAGTTGAGTTGAGTTGAGTTGAGATAATTAAATATTATTAGAATATTATTGTTTATTTTTATTATTATTCTTTTAGAATTTGAAAAAGTTGAATTGTTTACTATGTTTTGTGTTGAAATTTAAAAAAGTTATAATGATGAGTTGAGATGAATTTTGGTTCCAAACGAAGCCTAACTCTTACCACAAAATTTTGTTGAAGGTCATTCAAATGACCCTATGGCTACGGCGCCAAAGACTATAAATGATGTTTTTGGTGATCGACTCCATTTTTTATAAAGTAAATGACCTTGAACTGACACTCACTGTTTCAACTAAAAGAAATTTTCATTCGAACAAATGACCATATTTGAACGTGTTCGAACAGACGGAGTGTTCAAATATATTTTTTGCGTTCAAACATGTAAAATTTTCAAATAACTTGTGTTCGAACATAAATTATGTCCATTCAAACCGACTATTTATTTTTGAAATTATTTCCGTTTGAACGAGGTTTCGCATAGAAATGTTGTTCGAACAAATATTTTATTGTTCGAACGGAAGTACAGACTGTATTTCTCAGTTGTTGTTTGAATGCGTTAATTTTTGTTCGAATGGGTTTGTTTTGTTCAAATGAATTTATAAATAGTAATTAACCATTCAAATAGGTTATTTACTGTTCGAATGGTATTAATCATATAGAACATAATTTAATTAAAAATCTCATATTAATATTACACAAATTTTAATTCAAACATCACAATTGTTCAAATGTTTTGGAACATCATAATAGAAAGACAAGTAATGAAAAAATAAATTTTAAGATTGTTGTGGTGACATAGAGTTTTGGGACATCACTATTGATTGGAACTGTTCAAACATTTTTTGGTTATTCAACTGCAACCTCTCAACTAATCTCGCCTCAAAATCTACTGCTTGATCTAATCGGTTCAGCAACTGTTTTTTTTTTTACCTCAATCGTTCTATCTCAAGTGTTGTTTCCACCAATTCCTTAGTCTTGCCATCATTCGATTTGGCTTGAGAAGAGGATAATGATGCTAATGATGACTTCACACAACGTCCTAAGCCCCTCAAATATCCAAAACGTGATCAAAGAACTTGAAAAAAGATCTGGGCATTGTCGATAGAGGATTCATCAGATGGATCCACATAAGTTTCCTTAAGAGAAATCATCTTGTCCTACAAAAATAAAAACTTTAAAGTTAGTATAAGTAACAAAAATATTATTAGACGATGGAATTAAATAAATTTAAACTTACATAATTTGTCTCTGCTTTGGGATTGGTTCAAATACTATCACGCTTTTATGTGCTTTAGCATACAATTGGGTCAGATCATAGCCAACAAGACTTTCTTATTTCTGTAAAAGAAAAATCTATATTAGAACTTAAATCAGAAAAGAGCATTATATGTTAATATTTAACAGGAATTAGAATAACTTACCATTTTTTTAGACAAACGATGAAAAGATCGAGAGCCCGAATGATGATATATCGTTAAATTTGATCTATTTGCTTTGTTAAAGGTACTTTATTGCTAAAAAAATATTATGTCTATATGTTTAATACATTTATCATATACTATTAAAAAAAGATAGCAGCGAAATTACTTGATAAGTAGAATTTTCAAACATATAACAAACATTCTCTCATTCGTTTGGTGGCATTGCATTGAATGGATTTTGACGTGCCTCTGTTGTAGTACTGAACTTCTGATAGTGTGCATGACATCGACCTTTGTACCTCCGTAATGCATTCGACATCAATTCATTAACCATTTGTCGATCCTCTCGTCGGCCAAAATTAAGTTCAAACTCGTCCTTTAAAAAATTATAAACAATTAGTATAAATACACAGTAACTTTAAATTAACATGTTATACTTAGTTTCTTGGGATGTAACTTATTACCAAGCAACAAATTTTGATGTGGTTTTTCACATCTTGGGAAACTTTAGCCCAGGAGGATGTAGCCATTGGTGCATACGTGCGAGGAAGCGTACCAACATAAAAAGCAAGCCACACTGTCGAATCTCCGGAGCCATCGGTGTGATCATTAGGAATATCAACATTAGTTTTACCCACTTTCCTTACTTCTTCTATGCAGACACCCCTCGTAGTGTCTCGACCTCTGTGTTGACTTACAACAGCTATATTTACAGTAATTAAAGCACATATTTTAATTAAGTTATTCTTATTTTATAGAAATATATTATTTAAATTGAGCAATATTAAATAAGGTATTTAATTTGATAAAATACCTTGTTCTCGGTTGGTGATGTTGGCCCACTATTGATGACAGGTGAACCACACAGGGAGTCGGTAATGGATGAGGATGGCGCACGTGTTGCTTTGCCCTTGTGAGGCATATCTATTTGAAATTGTAATAAATTATTATTCAAACAAACGTTACGGATATTTATAAGAATGATACTTATACAAATATCTATTTGAAATTCATTCACTATCAGCCTTGCTGGACCAGTCTCCCTCATCCTCACTAGACACTTTAGTTGATTCATGTTCTTCCGACATTTCACCCTCAATTGCTTCGGGTTAAACATCTTTTCTACGCAATAGAACCGCTTCATATTGGCTTAGATCAACAAATAGATCAATGTATTATTCATTTTCTTAATAGGCTTAATCATTTGCTAGATTATCAACTTCTTCACGTGGTTTGTCTACCTCTGGAATGTAATCATATACATTTCTTACAAACTTCTTCATTACCCGCCATGGGTTCCCGTACTTTGGATCATCTAAACAAAAAACTTGATTCCCTTGGCAAACGAGAACGCAAAGATCATCCTCATACCATGTGTGAGATGTATTGACACTTATAAAATATTCATCGTTATGCACTCCCAATCTAGGATTTGAGACATCCCACAAATTACATTTAAACAACCAGATTATATATCCCCCCTTCGTACTTTAACGCGATGATATCTTATACAATTCCGTAGAAATCATATTATAAGAAGCTTTGCAGTAATACCATATGTTCAGACTCTGAGGCGAATTCATCTTCGTGCGTCTTTTTTACGTCAATTACATCATTCATGCGAAGTAGTTGTATATGTTTGCTATGCATGTTCATGTGAATTATTAATTTTTATCAAGTTATACTATATTATTATTCATGAACTTAAAGATAGTATTGACTTAGAGGTTTATCACTAACTTCAAGTAGTGGTCAATCTCTGCGCAATTATTCAAGACATACCGTTGAGCTCTTTCAAACTCTCGTCCACATAGGTCATAACCCCCTTGTGCGCCTATGAGACTTACAGTTAGGAAAAACACGATAAATGTCGATGAGACTCCCATTTATTTACCTTCATAATTTTGATCCAATCTCGTAAATCTAGTATCAACCCTACAGAAATACATTGAACAAAAGGTATGCCACTCATTATCAATATATGATTCTGCAATTGGACCTTCAAGATGAGCTTTATTCCCACAGATTGCTTAAGTTTTTCCAAAAATAGTTCACTATGATACATCCATCTATACTGAACTGGGCCAACAACTAAAGCCTCAAAAGGTAGCTGCACAACCAAATGAACCATTACATTAAAGAATGAAGAAGAGTACAAACTCCAATACTTGTCATTTTCTCTTCCGAACTCTTGCATCTTTACCAAGTCTATTTTCTGAAACATCCCAATTACACGATAATAACATTACCAGACAACTCTGGTGGTGATGACTTGTGCTCAACCCTTTCATCAAATATCGTTCTATTTGAACAGCATTTATGATCATGTGGTTAATATTGATGGTGTCCTATGAAACATAATTTCCTACCACTTATCAACCACTGAGAGTGTGTATCTTTATTGCAAATACGACAAGCCATTTTACCTTTTGTACTCCACCAAGAAAAGTTTCCGTATGCTGGAAAATCATTTATTGTCCACATTACTGCAACATGCATATTGAACTCTCGCGACGAGGCCGCATTATATGTATTAATACCTTGATCCCACAACTCTTTCAACTCTGCAATTAGTGGTTGCAGATATACATCTAATTCGTTCCCTAGTGACCTTGGTCCTAGTATCAGTAGAGTCATCATAAAATATGGATCATTTATACACTTCCAAGGTGGCAAGTTATATGGCATTAATATGATAGGCCAAGTACTATGAGAAGTGCTCATGTTGCCAAATGGATTAAAACCATACGTTGTTTAACCAAGACGTACATTGTGAGGTTCTTCGACTAACCATGGATACTCGATGTCAAATTTCTTCTATTGTAAGGAATCAGCAAGATGCGAGGAGAAGTTATCATTTTGGACTCTTTCTGTGTGATACCAAGACATATCTTTCGCAGTCAATTGGGACGTAAACAATCTTTGAAGTCGAGGAATTAACATAAAATATTTTAACACTTTTTGGGATACATTACGCTTATCGAATGTCCATCTTGACTTATGACACACTGGACATGAATCAAATTCTACATATTGTTATCAGAAGAGAACACAATCATTTTTACAACCGTAGATGATATTATAATCAAATCCTAGCCCTCGCTTCATAAAAATTACGAGGTACTACATTATCCTGAGGGAAAGCCTTTTTAAATAATTCTAGCAACATGTTGATGGCCTTTGCAGAAATACGACAAATAGACTTAACATGGAGCAGCCTCACCATAAAAGACAACTTGTTATGACGGGTGCACCCCTTATTCAACTCTTGTTTTGCATCCTCCCACAGTCTTCCAAAGTTTCCATTGTAACGCCCCAAACCCGGGTGGCTTGGAGAATTACTACTTGTCACTCATAATCATGTCTCCCAACACATTCGAAGAATAATCTCCAAAAAACTTCTTAAACGAAATCAATCTCAAACCTTCTCAATAATCTCATTACAACTCTACAAAATCTTTAATGCAATAATAATAAATCAAAGGGGTCCATAACCTCCCGGTAGTCATAACAACCCAACCAATAATTTCATAAATCTTACTGAAACCCAAGATATTATTAAAACTCAAAGAGATTAAAACTCAGAACACCATAAGTCCTTCTTCTACCAACATCTCCTCAGCTTAAACACAAACAGCAATCTAATCTAGGTCCTCATTTGGACTCTCCACATCATCTGAAAAATATTATAATGATAGGGGGTGAGTTATCAACAACTCAGTAAGCAGAAAACATATGCTAGCGTGCAAACATGAGCATTTACAAAGTAGAACATGCAGAACAAAATATTTTCCAGAGTTAACATGCAGAACATAACATATTTTCAAAAGTAACAGAGCGATGGTTTTAAGACAAGTAAAACCCATGGTACTTTGGCATAACATAAACTGAGTATCATCATCAGATCAAAACAGAGCATCAAACAGAGCAGAGACCATGTTTCACCCCCGTGGTAGGGTTGTGCTAACCCCGGTGGCCAAACCAGGCAGAGACAGAGGTGAAATCTTTCCTTTATTCTTCTTGGAGCCCCGAGTGTGCACACAGGAAAGACCACAATAAAACCACTTTGTTTCCAAAGTGGGTGCACTCAGAGACAGAGAAGTTGGTACCAACCCAAACAGAGCAGAGCATAACAGAGCAGAGCAGAGCAAAGCAGAGACAGAGTCAGATACGAAAACCAGTACACCATGCCAAAGGTTTTCAGATGATATATCAAAATAATACAGAGTACCAAAACAGAATCAGAACAGTTTACACACGCTGAACACAAAAGCCAGAACAAATAAATGCACAACTTTTCATATTCTCAATATCGCTCTTTTTCAGATTTCAGAAATCACATGATAGAATTTAGCTCATGTCTACACAATGCATGTCAGAATATATTTTCCTTTTTCACACAGATTTCATGAATAATGCAGATAAGAGACTGAGGTTGATCTTTGTTTTCACAAGTTCCCAACACAACACAAATTATGCAAGTTTTCATAAAATCAACCTCAGTCTTATTAACTTGTATAAAACCCAGCATAGGAACCCCGCTTACCTGACTCCTGCAGCGCATTATCTAGGACTTGTATACAGTCTCTATCCGTCTCGTCACCTATTCATAAAAATAATATAAACTAAATATTAAAGTCCAACAACACAAAATTGATCTTAGACAACTCAAGACCCAAACTCTAGATCATAATTCAGCAAGATTAATCAAACTCCAACAGCCAAATAACAATCCGGACAGCCCTCACTTCGACCCAAAATATTCTATACCAATCTCAGTATTGTCCAATACAAGCATCAAGACCAATGCCAATTCAAATTCCAATAACTCACACTTATTCCAACAGTTCACAGTCCCAAAACAATTACTAACAATTTAACCAACACCAAACTAAGCACATCTCTTCCCATTCACAACTCCATAACAGAAAATATAAACTAATACCTCCAAAAAATTAAACTGCACTCGACAAAGAAAATTAAATTCCTCTCTAAATATTCTCTCAACCACCAATCCAACCGACCCCCCCTAACTCCTCGGACTCAGTCCGGCACAACCAACAAATTCACAGTAAAATAAGAATTAGTGCAGAAATATGTTTAAATCTCAAAATTTCTTTGGGAAAAATACTTACAATGTTATAATATAATTTTTGAAGGATCACGAATGTGCTAGAAGCGGCAACGCAGCAACAAAACAGTGTCAAAAGCACTGTGGCCGTGGGTCTCAAAAACCCACTTTTGAACGGGTGCAAACGAAGACCCGAGATTGATAGGGTAGGGCTTAGGGATGTCGGTGAAGCTAATGGTGGTGGTGGTTGGCCGTGGGTGGCGGCGCAAGGGGCGGTTTTAAGGCCAAAAAGTCGAAATCGGAGATGGACTTGGTGGGGCTTCACCGGTGACAGATCGGAGCTGGGGTTGGGTCCATTGGGTTGCCAAGAGGTCGGAGATGATGTGGTGAGAAGATGGTGGCCGGAGGTGGCGCGACGGCGGCGCAGCGGCGCAAGGAGTGCCGCGGCTTGGTGGTGCGCGTGGGAGCTAACGGCGGCGCTGTTGGGCTGAGATTACAAGGGGGTGCTCGCCGGCGGCTGGGGAGGACAGTGGGCCGGGCGGTGTCGGTCACCGCTGGCGCACGGCGGCGGGCTGGGGGAGAAGAGAAACGGACGGAGAGAGGGAGGGGGGTTGCGGCGCGCGGGAGAGCCAGGGGAAGAAAGAAGAAGAAGAAAAAAAGAAGAAAAAGAAAAAAAAAAAAGAAAAAGAAAAATGTAGGGAAAGAAATGAGGTCCAATCCTCATATCTTAGGTCACAAAAAATGATCCAACGGGCACGATTTTAACACAGCAAGTTCAATAAAATAATTCAAACGCAGTGATTAAAATGAAAGTAAATAATTAAACCCCACAACAAGTTAATTTAATTTGAAAAACAATTTAAATGTATTACAATAATCAAAAATAAGAAAGCACTTCAGATTAATTTTCACAAAGTTAAAATCATAAAAATACTAAAAATCCAACCAATTTTAAAACAATAGAATAAATTTTAAATTAATAACAAATAATCCCTTCATTAAAATACACTAAAAAAATACGGGGTGTTACATCCATGGCCCTCAAATGATTGTGTAGATGTTCCTTCTCCATCTTTCGTCCCAAATATTTCTGCATATAGATCGCCTAACATCTCAGTCATATCCTCTACTCATCATCACTGTCATCAGAAGCATCCACATTTATGTCCTCCATGTCGATTTCATTATCTTCCTCCATTTGATTGGACTGGCTGCTAAATGCTTCTTCACTACTACCAAATTATAAGAACTAAGATTTTTGCACGGGCATCTTATAAATCCTCGACTGTCAACACTCATGTAAGCAAACTATATAAAAAACTTCACCCATTGTGCATACTCCTTATAGTCTCGCCAAAGTCTATCTCCCAACAACATCCAATTCTTCTCCATTGTATTTCCGTTACTCGTCGGCTATCTATAAAAAAAACCTAATTCATGGGATAAACATTTACAAGATTCTTTTTATATTTACTGCTTCTATTTTGATAAGGTAGTTGGTCATATCCCATTCGAGAGACTATCATCTATATAATATATATACTCAGTTTAAACTCTAATGTTAATAAAAATTTCGATAGCATTTCCCTACAATTCTTCACGTATGCTAGTCACAATAAGTTGTTGATCCTATTCATGGGCCGAGAAACTTACGGACCACATACCTGAAGAATGTAAGGAAACATTGAACCAAAATTTTAATTGGCTAATACAAGAGTTTAAACTGAATATATCTACCATATAGATGATAGAATCTCAAATTGTCCACTTTGGACAATTCAAGAGTTGTACCCAAACATTCTTTAAGAAAATATTTGGCCACAACTCTCAAACGGGTTTAAGGTTCAATTGCATATAAAAATAACACTAAAATCCATCTAACTCCTAACTAGTAAACCATGCCACTAGTAAACCAACTCCTACAATTATTACATTTGAAATCAAATCACATTCCAAATCACCGATTTTATTCTTATTTTATAAGTACAAATTTTTATTTAAGTATTAATAATTCTTATATTTAGTATATTTTAAGTTTTAATTTAAATTTAAGTATCACGTTTTTTTTTTAATTCTTATGTTTATTATCTTTTAAATAATAAATATAATTTAATTTCACTAAATCTTTATTATACATTATAGTTTAATTTAAGTGGGAGATCATTCATATGTTTCTTCTTTGTTGGGTATTAATTATAATTTATCTCTACTTATTTTTAAATTATACCATATAGCTCTTAACCTAATTATGTTTTAAGTATTAATAAATCTTATGTTTCTTATTTTTTAAATATTAATTATAATTTAAATTTACTTATTTCTTAATTATACCTTATAGCTTTTAACCTAATTATCTTTTAAGTATTAATTCTAATTTAAGTATTAATAAATGTTATGTTTCTTATTTTTTAAGTATTAATTATAATTTAAATTTACTTATTTTTTTAATTATACCTTATAGTTTTTAATAAATTATCTTTTAAGTATTAAATTTGAGTTTAAGTATTACAACATAAGAGTACAACCGTTCGAACACTTCAAATTATGTTCGAACAGGATGGACATCATTGTGCTGGAACGGTTGCAACCCAGATTCCAAACACGAAATAGAGACAAAACACAATCTCAGAGAATACGTTCATGGGATAAATACAATCTCATAAGATGCATATTTCACAAACATTGTAAAAACACAAATATATTTTCATATTTGTTCAAAAACACAAATATATTCCCACTTCCAATTACAAATATATCCTTATAACCTTAATCTTTTGTTCAAAAATAGATAGGAAAAGAACTAATTAAATTGAAGAGAACATAAATTTGAGTTTTTGAATAAAAAAAATCCATGGAAATAGAATATCAAAATAAGAAAAACTTAGCAAATTGAAGAGAAAGAAAGAGTTGATGTCAGTACGGTCTCTCCCTTTCTCATGCTCACGATCTCTCTCATGCTCTCTGTATCTCAAAAACAAAATTTCCCAAATGTCCAACATGTTTGTGCTTCTGGACGTCTTATTTCTTATTTTCTCGTTCGAACGAAATTTATTAACCGATCAAACCTGAAAACAGAGAAGCAAGAAACATTTCCCGCCTGGATCAATTCAGTTCACACCCGTTCGAATGTCAATTATATACGTTCGAACTGATAATTGAAAGTGTAATATGGCACAAATTGATCCCTTCACAGCTTATCAATGGCGCCAACATATTTTATAAGTTTGAACGCTGTAAATTGCCATTTGCATGTAATTAAACCATTTGAATAGTGCTAATAGGCCGTTCGAACGTACAGTATATATATATATATAATTGTATTACATATCTTATTTTATAACTATATATATAAAAGTATAGGTATATATAAGTATAATATTTATGTTAAGAATATATATAAGTTAATAAGTATAATATAAGTTAAGAATATATATAAGTCTAAATATATAGAAGAAGATAAGGATATTGTAGTGTATTATAAATATATTAATATATAAGAGTATATTATATAAGTATATTAAATACATAAGTATATTATATATATAGTAGTATATATAAGTATAATATATTGTAGTATATAAGTATATATAAGTAGTATATAAGTATTAGTATAAATACAAGTATAGAATAATTAAGTATAAGTATTATATAAGTAGTATAAGTATATATATAAGTAGTATAAGCATATTTACTATATTATAGAACAAATATAATAATAACTAACGTAATATTTTTTTTCCCATTGGAACAGTATTCGTAAGACATTCGAACGAATAAAATATTTATAGAAACCATTCAAATGGCATAACTATCTTGATGAGATATTGTGATGCCTGATGAGATTGATGGCCTCACTGATCATGAGGTTCGTCAGTTGGTTGTGGGTCCAGATGCTCCTTCCTATGATGGGAGCAAGAGCATCAAACAGGTGGACTTATCTAGTTTTCTCAAGATCACGAACATTATAATAGCCAACAACATTGATCCGCGACTGTACAAGACTGAGGTGAGCATGAACTAGGCACGATTTATGTTACGGGTCGCTCGTGGGTGCCTATCGACCTAGCGAGATATATATTCGCTAGGATAATTTTAGAGGCCACCTATACTACTACAGGTAGAGTTTTATTTTATTTAGTATACTTGGTTACTCATTTTGATATATATAATATTTTTACTTATCAAAAATATTTTATGATAGATATATTGCCATTTGGAGTCCTGCTCACACCAATACTTTTAGCGAAATGAGTCAAGACATATGCGTTTAAGCGTGTTCAGGAGTCGACTGGACCGATCAACTCGACGACCTTGTCTTGTAGCACCGGACACTCCAGATTTCATATTCGTTCACCCACTACAGAGGCAGTTGACACTCAGGGAGGTGCACAAGGCGTGTCTGATGAGGCATCTACACAGAGTGCATCACGTATTGCTACTCGTGAGGAGATTGCAGATATTGTGTGTGCAGAGATACGCGCACAAACATCAAAGATCATTGATGCAGTTTGGGTCGCCCTCGCAGAGACTGAGTCGAAGCTCATGTCTTGAGTGACTAATATTGGGACACATCTTGCTGGGGTCGAGGCAGTGCTACACGATCTGACCTAGTAGTGTAATCTTTTATTTGCATTAAATGAGTTTTTTTGTATAGACAATCATGACTATTTGTATTTTGTATCATTAATTTAAATATTCAAATAGTCATATATTATATTCCCGCCATACATTATATTTTTATTGTTAATTATGTTTTTTTTTTCATTTTACTTAATGTTCACGATAATATAAAAAATGACACTATAAGTAATATTTATTTAACTAAAAATCTTATTTAACATAAAATAAATCACTAAATTTTTTTTTACATTAATTACATAAAATTAATGTATGAATTCGTAAATATTTTATGTTTCGTTCGAACAAGGTTTAAAAAAATCTTTGACAATTTTAATTTAATTTCCCATCAAATGATCCGTTCGAATGCATAAATGTTTTTTTCGAACGCAATATGTGTAGTTCAAACAATCTTGCAACCTTCCTGCCAAATTTTCTCACCAAATCTTTCCCGTTCGAACAAACCAATTGAGGTTTGAACGGATTTGAGCTTTCTTCGGCAAAACAAATTACTTCCCCGCCAAGATTACTATTCGAAGAAATTATAAACCATTTGAACAAATATTAATTCTATGTTCGAACGGACTTTTTTCCATTTGATCGAGTTTGACTTTTTGAAACGACCTAATTCGTCACAGAAGATCTAGTTCGAATGGATATTTAGCCGTTCGAATGTTTTTATAAAATCATCCATTTTTTGAGATGTCTCCAATAATTACTTTTAGGGACGAAATTTAGTTCGTCCCTAAATAATTTAGTCCCTAACACTAAAATTTTTTGTAGTGAATGTCGTTAACATTGTTCTACAGGCTAGCTAGCTAGAATCTCAATGAATTTTTGGTGACTTTCACAACATGATTAGAGTAAAAGAACAAGATCATCAATACATATATAAAATTGGTTCACCATATTTATTGATTATTTAATGTTCCTTGTGAGACTCACATGACAATAATAAATACTGCAAAACTCACTCGATCCATATGTTTATTTATCCCTACTTTTAAGTAAATATATACTAATATAAATCTCGAAGAACCTACGCCTTTAGAAATTTACGTGCTCTCATGCATCACCATATCCACTAAGTTCGTAACATTCATCATTTGTTGGATTCATTCAAGACTCAAGTGATTAGAAGGTCTGGTTTGATATGATTACTTATTTTGATCTACGTTACATATTGATCCTTATCTATGTCAAAAGGCTTCAATTCCCTCTGTTTACTCCTGGAAAATATGTGATGTCAACAACACGAGAATTTAGTGAATATAAAATCTTCAAAAACTAATTTCTTCTTGCTTTAGAAAACCAAATTGCTTCTAATTAATGACTTTTTAATAAGTTTAAGATTAGCAAAGAAATGCATATAGACAGCAAAGTTGCAAGCAGTGGATTACAAGTCATGTCAAACTATTAACATTAATTGAAATGTTCAGAGAGGATAGAATCAAGGGGATTCAGCCTATGTTAACCAAACTAGTCATCTAAAAAAATAAATTGTCTCAAATTGATTGAGAAAATGCTCATGTGACACTCTTAATACCAATTGGATAAATGAGCCTAAGTTTCTCGGTGTAGAAGAGGAGAAAGTGGAATGGGGAAAAGGATTCGTTTTCGGGAATTGTAAGCTACTGTAATGGAACTGACCCTCAAAGAATCAGATATGTCGCTAGCTGCAGATATGCACGCAAGCTAGCTAGTAGGGTACAAAATCCTAATCGTTGCATATAAAGGATGCACAAATGAGAAGAATGACATTTTGCAACCAAAATTTATTCCGCCACAAAACACTTGGCTGCAAAATGTGGTTTTTAGCCTCGACTTTTTGTTCGTTGGAAATAAAGGAATGGAAATGTTAAAACTTGAGTTTTTGTGGTAAAATTAGAATCACCACAAATAAAAATTGTCGCAAAATGTCTTTTTCGTGTTAATTGTATTGAAATTTTGCGACAATTGTATTTGTGGCACTGAATTTACGACGGAAAAAGTGCAGTTTTTGCTACGATTCAGCCATTTTTCTTTTAAATATACCTCGATAAAGAGCATATTTAGTTTCAGAAATCCACTTACAAAAACGTTAATTATTCTCTTTTCTTGATGCACAAATTTCGTTACATTGAAAAGCCTTGTTAAATGTTTTTCTTTTTATCATTTTCTAATTAGATCATACAAAAATAAATAAATATGACTCAATGTAAAACGTAAGGAAACTTTTCCTTAAAATTGAGATCATTATGGAAACCAAAGTGAACTGCCCCTCGATCCCTGGCTCCTACTATGGGTGTAGTGCCACGCGTTCCATGATCCCATGGATGATATAGTCAAACATTTTATGAAGTTGGGCTTAGCCCAGAGCCTTGTGAACAGGAAACAGAAGACATACTGTGCGTTCAAGTTGAAAGTTCAACTATAACTTTAGATTAAAAATTGATGACCAAACAATCTGTAGTTTTGTATCAGAACAGGGTTTGAAGACCATTTTGAAATGCTGGTTGAAAACATTACAGGTTCAGCTCCATCCCACGAGGGGTTTTGACAGAGAATCTATGGCCACTACAACTATAGGGCTTCAAGTATGCATTTTTCTGTGAGAGCTTTAGGAAGTCCCATAACGGTATCAGTTGTCCCCACCTGCCAAATATCAAAACCAGAGCTTATGTCACAGGAATTGGTGGAAGGCAACAACTCCTAGCAAGTGACAAGAAAAATTATTTAATGTATCGTAGCTTTTGCATGTTATAATCGGCTCAGGAAGAAATGCAAATCAGTTGTCCCCTTGGTAGACCAAACAAAACCATAATATGGTCCAAATCAACAACAATGGTTAAGAGTTAACATGCCAATGCCTTATAGAGAGAGTGTGGCAGAAACTCCGTTAGTTAGACCACCAGAAATATAAAGCAGAATTTTAGAAATCATTGATGGAGCATAAGGAAGAAGGTTTTGACTGGGGATGTGGATCACTAGTCAGGCGAGTTCTTTGGAGTGGCTTAAGTGTCAGAAAGACTTGAATAGTCTGGGTGCCATCCATAATAGTGTGGTGCCTAAAAGTAGCTCCTCCAAAGTGTGGGCATGTGTGTATGTGAGAGACTAATACAGACAGGGAGAGAGACAGGAAGCTATGCTGACCACTGCTTCCACAAAAGGCAATGTCATTGGATGTTCCAGCATCAAACCTCCAGCAACATTGAGCGTAAATCCCTCGTTGATCTGAGCACAGCTCGTTCGTCAAGGAAGAAGTTAATAAACAGTATTTGCAAAGAAAGATTCCTGGCAAAAAATATCAGATAGCAGAGAATACGGATCTTAAGAAATTTACCAGGCTATCAATGACCTCATCTGGTATGTTATAAAAATAAGCCAATTTCACCAGGCAGAAAGATATTAATTTTCCAAAGCTAATTTACATGGTTACCTCTAAAGGGAAGTGAGTAGACATGCTAAAATTTAGATCTCTATATGCAAAACATTAACGGAATTCATTACAATAACAAAAACCCGGGTGAATCCTACACAAACTGATTAAAGAAAAGGAGATATGATGTAAAACTGCAACATTACCTTTTTCATATGTAGATAAATACATTTTTAACATGTCCTGAGATTAGGTGGGTGTAAAATCATGTAATACTCACTCATCATGAAGAGCACATCCAAATAAAAGTGCCAGAAACCATTACCTCGGCTCTGTCCCATCCACCTTTTCTTTTTCCAGTCTTAAGATTGGTTACAAGAACAGATCCTACCACGTCTGCTTGACTGCCAGAATATCCTGCAACCCACAGGGATGTGACATCAAATACAGGTCAACTTTTGAATCAGAAATGGTGAGAGTGAAGTGCATTAAGCAGACCTTTGATACACTCTCGTGCTTCTTCCTTGCTGGATGGTTTTTCTCTGATTATCCCTTCATACACCACCACCTCAAAATCAATTAGATGGAGCAGTAAGAAATAACCTTGAATGATCTCTACATACAAAAAATACAAAAGCCAAAGAGGCTCTAAAATAGTAAGTGGCATCTTCATAATCATACAAGGCAAAGGATGTATATGCTGTGAGGAACAAGATGAATATGCCAGCCCAAAACCCAGCAGGCTGTGTGTAGATTAGATATAAAAAATTATGTACAAAAGAAGAGTCAATCTTGCTAGGGATCGAGGAAAAATTCACTGCCTGGATTATTCTACATTCTTGTAGCTTGGAAGCCTTTACTCAATGAATATAGAGAAGATTGTCCAGAAGAAAAACTTTATAAGGTCATTATAATCCCTCAAAGTTCTAACTGTTTTTGGAAAGAAAAAAGGGCAGTTAGAAAGTAGGGTTTGTGATTAATTTTATAAAGATGATTATTGACTGAAAAATCTATTAAAATTTTGCAATTTAGACAAATTGCATGAACACGACAGGGAAAATAGGCTCGAAACATATCCTCTTCCCATACTCATCTTACAGAGCCATCTCACATAATAGTTGTGGTATCTTACAAGTAATTTATAAAGCATGCACAGTGCAAGTTCAACTGCATTGTAAATCAAGTATGTAGGTATCAAAAGACCTGGTCTTCATTCGGCTCTAAAAATAGAATGTAGATTCATCAAGTACTAGTGCTGTCACTTATGCGCAATCAAGGCCCAGAAAAATATGAAAACCAGTTGTTCAGGTATTACCTGAGAGAGTAGAAGGATCTAGTTTATGCTAAAATCAGTTAAATTATAAGAAAGGCAGTAACTAAAGGGGATCAAGGCCTACTGTATCTGCAGTTATCAATAGTGTTGCAAGAGCCTCTGCCTCAAACTGAGCGGTACTTTTGAGCCTGGATACAATGGCATCTGCCTAAGAAGAAAATCAGAATAAGAAGGTTTAATGAAAATTATCATCATACATTTATATAACACAAATAATGTACCCAAAATCACAGAAAGATGGGGAACAAATGAAAGGAGTTTAATTTTACAACTTTAGTATATGTAAACGAAATTACAGGGAAAGGAGTTCAAATTATACAACCACAGGGTTAATTTTTTAGTGGAGGATGAGGTGTACTAATATGCACACAGATGAAAATGGTTAGTTTATTCCATGTAAAAAATTTACTTCTTGACGTATACTACATGTTGTAAAGTAAATTCAATCTGTTTCATCAAACCACATCAATCATCATTGTGTAAATTTACTTTTTCTTAAGATCACTGTGTAAATCTAGCATATCTCTTAAATAAAGTTGTATATATTGCAGCAATTGGCAGCCCACCAGATGAAAAGTCTCAATCAAGGGAGTCGTGTGTTGATCTGCAACAAAACTACCCCAACCAGACATTCAAGACTGAAAATGATGACTAGCAATTCAATTCCGTCGATTCAAAATTTTAGAAAGTGTTATGAGGGTGGGTTGATATATTTATGAGGTACATGTGCCAGAGAGCTTTAAAGGCAGTGCAGATATTGCAGCAACGAAAGGAAGTGACTAACCCATAAGCAGTCGGATACCCTTACAAAGGACTGAGGACTCTTTAAAGTGAGAAATAAACTTTGCCATTTTGAAATTCGAGAGAGCGAGAGAGAGAGAGATGGGTCCTTGGCCTTATCCTAAATTTCAGCTGCTCCTCCTACACACTAAAGAGATCCACAAGAGTTTCAGATAAAGGCAAACCTGGCAATTAAAGAGTAACAGAATATTTACAGGACAAAATAAACCATAGATTGGGAATATAGAAGAGACAAAATTTAAAATATATGTCCAGACAGTAGCATTTAACCCTTGAGTTTTGTCCTCCGGTTTGGAATAACCTTTGTTGTTTGAAGCATAACCCTCCAACGAGGGCCACATGCCCTTTTTCACAGTGAATATGCATGCTAGTTGTCATTATTATTATTTTTTTCTTTGGAAGTATGTATACTGAAACATACATACATGTCAAGAAGAGCCTTATTTTCTTAAGCCATAATCATTTCCTTGATCACGATGGCTCCATGATCCTCATATTTTCTATCCATAAATATAATGGAATTTATTAATTGATTGGACTTTTGGCGTGCTTCGTCTTGAATGGCAATGGGACTATGAGTAATACAATGGCGAAGTGGTATAAGCAAATGGTTTTGTTCCATCTTGTATTTTGGTGCATCTAGTTCAAGCTGACATTCTTTTCAAAACTTAAAAGGTTTAACCTAATAAAAAATTATTCTCATCAGTCACTATTCATTGCCCCACACCCCATGAAAAACACCTTCATACCCTATATGAAAAACACCCTCACACCTTGTGAAAAAGTTATAGGCGTGAGATGTGAGAATGAATAGTAACTGATGCATATTTTACACGACAAGATAAATTAAATGGCCATTAGAATGGAATTTGAGACTTTGGATGCTTATTCACTATGACCTGAAGTTCCCATGTAGATCTGAATAATTCAATCAATGAGTATCATAATCAAATACTCATAAAATTAATAAAGGCACCTTTCTTTTATGTCATATCGTGATCTGCCATGCTAAAATATCTAACAACATTATGCTAACATCCACAAGTAGCTGCAAGAAGTTCTCCATGCAATATACAATGTCAAATGTTATGGAAAACACAAATGAAGAGGAAGGATGGTGGTCCAATCGCATGTTAAATGCAAATGAAGGAAGAGGATGCTGCAATATTAAACGCAGAGAAACACATGTCTTCAAAATATTGGCAAGTGAGTAGAGGCTTGAAGAAGGAAAAATCAAAGACCTTCCACAACAACAAAAATGGAAAAACCTATGGAAGAAAACATTCGAAAAACCCAAAACGGATTCACATGTGACACAACTTAATAATGATAATGTGAAACATCTTTCATCTTTCTTTCTTCCTTCAGAGTTTGCAGATTACCACAAAGCATGGAAGGAGAGCTCTAGGATTGAGCAAATAAAGCTCCTCGATATTTGAATAAAGACCCACTCTGCCAGCCAATGAATCAAATCCTGTTTGGCCAGCCATTTCTTGTATGTTCTCCAAAGGCCTATGAACCCTCCCAGCAATTATTCTGGCTAATCCGACCATTTTGAAATCAGGAAAACGTTAGCCAAAAGAAGTTGAAATGAATAGACAATATTGTACGACACTTTTGTGGCTCAACAGCAATGGTATTTTGCGCACTATTTTTCTCCCTTTCTTTTCCTATTGTCATGTAGGGAAGACAGAGACAAAGAGGTTGGGAAAATCTTTTACGGTGCAATGAATGTACCGTAAATGCGGAACTGTTGGTAGACATCTTGTTTTATCTTCTTTCTTTCACGCTCCTCTCGTAGATGAGGCTTTTGAGTACTCCAAGACTTGGCCGTAGAGAGAGGAAAGGAGCTTTCCTTTTTCTTTTGTCCTAGTATTTTGTAGTTTGTACACTTGTTAATTAAACGCTGCTAGAAAGAATGTTTCTATATAAAGATTTGGCTTGGGCCTTACCTGTGTCGGGGCGATTTTGACAATTCTCAAAATGAAGGAAAAAGATAATTTATTTGAGAAAAAGATAGAGATACCAATTGAGTTTTAAAAAACTGAAGGGAATAACCACACTAAAACAATGCCATCAATTTCCTGAACGTTTTACACGTTCTGTGTACAGTAGCTGCACAAAAATGGCGTTTTTGTCTCTCCAGAAGCAAAAGAATCCAGAGATAGACATCACCAAAATCAAACAATCCATTCAAGTTTAAGGCCCCATTTGGAACTTAAATCAGTTCAGTTCAATTTAATTTTAAAATGATTCTAACATCCAAACAGTCAACTCTCAACTTATTAAATTCATATTAACTTAAAATTTCTTTACACGTAGAATTTATAACCTTTTTCAATTTCTCATAAATACATTTAAACTCATCTTAATATCCCTAGGTATATGCTAGATGCACATATATCTTCTTAGCCAAACAGGAACTAGAATAGGTAATGATTCTATTTGTTTCTCTGCAAATTGTGCATGTAACAACAACAATACCTAACAACCTCCCAATAAAATTACTTTGATAGACTTTGATTCTTTGAATAAAAGGACCATTTTCTCATTCTTCTCAAGTAGGTCTTCTCTCTCTCTGTCTCGCGCGCTATCTCTATTTTTCGCTCTGTCACTTGGAAATAAGAAATTGATCAATAGTCAATATTCTCATTGAATTTGGCTATCTTCTCTGAAACTCTTTTCAAATTCAATTCACTTTTGTTGTTTGGTTCTCTAAGAATTTTTGAATTAAACAAAAAGAAGAAGGTAGCGTAAAGATTACCACTGTCAAGTTTCAACCCATCTAAGGAAGGTTCTCCTGGTTAAAGAAGTTTCACAAGCAAATGAATGTTGGTAATTAAGAGTAATAGAAACATAATTTAAACAAAAGTGTACGGAGATGGAAGAAGAGTCGAGTTTCAAGTCAGTCCTTTAAGCGTAGATGTTGATACAAACATGTTTACATACATCCACTCATAATTACTTCACGATATTAAAAGACATAAAACATGCGAAACAAATTAATTAAGGTCAGGCATCATGCCTTGTAACCGGTCTATTCCTGTTCTCAAAAAAAAGTTGACTTGATTTTATTAAGCTTGACCAACACGTCTTTGATATCCATTCTTGTTTCTGGTAATGCTTCAGAACACCTCAAGCCTAAGTCCAAGATTGACGAAAGAATACTTTGCAAGGCAATGGTGTCTCTTCCATCTTCTATTCTTAGTAAACCTTCATCCACAACTTCCATCATTCTATCTGGAATGGATGCATTTACCAACTGCCTCAAAGTAAAGTCTCCAGCAAACATGTCGTCGGTGGGTTTCTTCCTTGTGATCATCTCTAACAATGTTATGCCATAGCTGTAGACATCGGTTTTGTTGGATACCTTCCCTTGAAATCCATATTCTAAAAATACTCACAAATTGTCAAGAAGGCATTTAAGTTAGCAACTTGTGTCTTAATTCACATGTGCCATCCAAAAACAAAGAGTCTATATCTGAACCATAAGCAAGCTCTTGAACTACCATATTTGAATAACAATACTTAATCCAATTGAGTTATAATTTCTTTGAAAAGTGTTTGCTTTCAAATTGAATAAAAATTTCAAGTCATTGTGAGTTTGCAAACTCCCGTAGCTTGCACATAAATCTTGCTAATTGTATCATGAGAGGTTGGGTCATGCAAACTCTTAAGGGACACCTTTCATGTGGTTGTGAGATGGCCAGAATTTAGCCACTCACATGGCGGCCAAAGCTAGCCGGCAGTCACTGATTGGGCGATATATATGCTTAATGTTAATATTAATGATGGATGGGAAAATTAACAGAGCATCCATCCTTCTAATAAAAGCATCCCACATGGGTTAATTTATTTCTAAAAACAATTGCACTTAGAGCTAAAGCTGAGTTCTTCATAGCATACTAGGTGGTTTTTTTGAGCAAAACTACCTTATGAAAACATATATTCACCTTGTCAAATGAATACATTAGTTCATATTCATATCCGTTTATTGACTATAAGACTAGCTAATATGAGGAAAATTGCAAAGCAAGTTGTTACCAAAAATTTGTAAGATCAGCATCCTGTTATTTATCCTTTTGATAATTAAAACATCTAGGTAAATTCATGTACGTATGTACCTGGTGCGATGTAGCCAATGGTACCAAGAGTTTTGGTGTGTGTTGCGTCTTTGTTTTGGAATAAAATCTTTGCAATGCCAAAATCGCCCACATGTGCAACCATGCCCTCATCCAAAAAGATATTTGTAGGCTTCAAATCACAATGCAATATAGATTCCGATTGACCATGGTGGAGATAGTCTAAGGCTGACGCAACATCAACCAAAATATTTATTCTCTGTAGAAGATCCAAGCAGTAGTTATGAGAGTATAACCATTTTTCAAGGCTGCCATTCGACATGTATTCCAGCACCAATGCTCTAAACTCAGGATTAGTGCATGTAGTTATGACCTTAACAAGATTTCTATGTCGAATTGTCCGTAACACCTTGCATTCTACGTCAAAACTTTTGAAAGCACCTAACAATTGCAAACTTAGAACTTTTACTGCAACAATTGTCCTGTCAGAAAGTATTCCTTTGTACACAGAGCCAAAACCTCCGACTCCAAGCAAGTTGCTTTCACAAAAGTTGTTTGTCCCTTGGCAAAGCTCTTGATATGATATCATTCTATGTCCCAACGCAGGCAATGCATTAAGTGAAGTCGGTATATCCACGTTACTTTTCCGCAGTCTTCTTAGCAGATAAACCAACATTACCAAGGTTATAACTGACACAATCAGAGGAAGAATAAATTTGATCAAAATATTTTTCATCTTTGATTGTTGGTAGGTAGGAATCATTGGACAAGGTGGAACTCCAAAGACTGGATTCCCACAAAGTGCACTATTTCCTGAAAATGATTCTGCTGTGAAGTTCACAAAAGGACCTCCAGATGGAATCTCTCCTACTAGCTTGTTGAAAGATAAATTCAAGTATCTGAGATATGGAAGTGCCTCAAGGGATTTAGGAATTGCACCAGAAAGATTATTGTAAGAAAGATTTAAGGTATCTATCCCTTTTAAGTTCCCAAAAGATTGCGGAATGCCTCCTTGAAGGGAATTGTTTGAAAAGTCAAGATAATTGAGGCTTTCAAATGCTCCAATGATACTTGGGATTTCTCCAGTAAATTCATTTCTTGACAAATCTAGACTTTCGAGAGTGTCCAATTTTGTCATGTTCGAAGACAAATGTCCACCAAGGGAATTCGATGACAGATCTAAGAATAATAGACTTTCGAGACCCCATATATTTATTGGTATTGAAGATATGAGTCTATTGGAACTTAAGAATAGAATCTGTAGAAGACTGAGGTTTGAAATGCAATTTGGGATGACTCCAGAGATTCTGTTGTTTGAGAGATCTAGCTCTCCCAAATTCTTTAATTGACATATCTCTTCTGGAATCAATCCTTCAATCATGTTACTGAAAAGATGCAATCTTTGTAATCTTTCTAAGCCACTGAATGTGAAGGGGATATTTCCAGTCAAATTGTTACCAACCAAATCAAGCCAGATCAAGCCTTTCAAAAAACCCATTCCCATAGGAATATGACCCCTTATTTGGCAATTGTTTGCAAGAAAGATTTGAAAGGAAGCTGAAAAGTTTTGAATGGAATCTGGAATTATTATATCCAATGGATTATAGCTTACGAATAAAGTTGTCAAAAATCTACAATTGGATAAAGATGAAATGAAATTGGGCTCTTGATCTGTAGCCTCTCGGCCTATTAGTTGATTTACATTCAAAGAAAGGCGTTGGAGGTACTTCAAGTTTCCAAGACTTTTAGGAATTGGTCCTGAGAAAAAGTTGAAACCAAAGTCTACTGTGATGAGCTTGGAACAATTTGAAAGATAGGATGGGATTTGACCACTAAGTTTGTTGTTACTAAGTAAAATTTCTTCAACATTAGGGCAAGATTGCCCCATACCTGGTGTTGGAAGATATCCAGATAGGGAATTTTGCTCGAAGGAGATAAGTTTTAAAGAAGAAAGGTTGAAGACTTTTTGGGGTATCGCCCCTTTGAAGTTATTCCCTCCCAAAACCAATGCAGTTATTTTCGGAAGATGCCACAAATCAGTCGGAATGCTTCCTTGGATGTGGTTATCCTCAATTCCGAATCCTTGCAACCTCGACAAATTACATATGGTAGAAGGTATGATACCAGTGAAATTGTTAACCCCAAGAGCCAACGATTCAAGCTTTTGTAAACTACCAATTTGAACTTTTGAAATACTCCCATGGAATTTATTGAATGATAAATCTAAAATTACAAGCTCCCCACAATTATTAAATTGCGAATGGAGCTGACCGCCAAATTTGTTATTCGAGAAATAAAGTCCTCTAAGATTGGGGCAGTGGCTACAGAGATCATTCGGAAGAGCTCCCAAGATGTGATTAGACGTAACAGCAAAAATGTTTAGAGAAGATATGTTAAAGATGACTAAAGGAAGTGGACCAGTGAGACTATTATGCTGCAAATTCAAGACCATTAATGTGGATAGGTTGCCAAGGGATGATGGAATTGCACCAATAAGATGGTTCATACCAAAACTTACCTTGAGAAGCTTTCGACAATTATGAATGGTAGGAGGGATGCTTCCTTCCAATTGGTTGGAATCCAACAAGAGTATTCTCAAGCGATGTAGACGACTGATCTCATGCGGAATAAAACCAGAGAAGTTGTTGTTAGAAAGATCAAGTGAGACTAGGAAGGAGAGGTTACCAATATGAGGAGAAATGGTGCCATGGAGACCCATGTAGGAAAGGTCCAAAGCGGTGACTCTTTGCCTACGTCGACTGCAGGAGACCCTAATCCAATTGCAGATCGAGTTTGGTGCGGAGGACCAGTTAGTAGCCAAGAGGGTTTCATTTGGACTAGAACTGATTCCAGATTTAAAGGCAATGAGAGCAGATTGGTCAGTAAAATTGCTAAAAGATTGGATCAATTGAAACATGCATGAGTACTGCAGAAACAAAAATCCCAATAGCAATAGCTGGAATGGATTTCCTATGAGCACCATGAGGGCATGCAGGAGAGAGAATTAGGAGAATGTTTATGAAGAAGCGTGAAATGAAGACGAGCCGGTGTTAAGCTACTAATAGTCTAATACAAGGGAGTGAAGTCAACCATTGCTCATTGAAATCGATATGGGTGGCTGTTCGCAGTCATTTGTCGTTTAATTAATGTTAGGTTGGCCCGTCAATGTCGTTATTTAATCCTTTATTTTAAAATGCGGAACTAAATTTTCCAAAATATTAAAAATTCGACAGAATGTTAATGAATTGAATTTATTCATATTTCTTTTTCATTTTTGTGGACTCATAAAAAATAAATAAACTTTGAGAATGAGCAAATTTGATTTCAGAAATACTCAGACAAAAACGTTAATAATTATTCTCCTTTCTTAATGCACTAATCTCGCAATTACATTGAAAAACCTTGTTAAAATTATTTTCTTTTTACCATTTTCTAATTAGAGAAGTGATATATTTATAAAAGAATTTTACAAAAATAAACTTAAAAATTGATATGTCTTGTTAATTAGCCTCGTTAATTTATAATTTTATTTTTACAAATAATTAGTCGGATACGTACATTTTGGCTGCAGCCAAATGGTCATATATAAGTCGCTCATCATTGTCTGGGTAATTAGACCCTATATATGATCGTAAGTGATTCATAGTTTCTCACGCATGTTTCATGTTTCCTGATTTAATCTGGTGATTGTTAAGGTATAAATCAATTTTCTTGATGTATATGGCACTACAACACAATTGCTTTTTAGTGACGGTTGGGAAATTGTGACAGTCCCTAAACCGTCACTAAAAGGCATTTTCTGTGACAGTTTCTTGAAACCGTCACTAAAGATAGATGAGATTTTTTTACGTTCCAACGTATGGGAAATATACGTTCGAACGTCACATATACGTTCGAACGTTATGTCTGTTTACGTTCGAACGTAAAATGTTTTGGCGCAACCGAACGTAAAATGTTTGCGCCAATGTTCGAACGTTAAGTAATAATGTTCGAATGTTCATTATAAATTTAAATTAAATGACTTTAGTTTAAAAATTTTGTGATTTTATTGTGCATAATTTGTGAATAAGTCTAAAAAATTGAATTGTATATATTTATATATTACATAAATATATATTTATGTTTATATATATTTGAAATGCAATGATTTAGTATTAAAGTTGGAAAATATAACATCAAAGAAGATTAAATATTGAAATTAAAAAACGATAGAAATATTTAATAATATTTTTCTTTACAAGTATTAAAAATAAAATACAAAATTTGATAGAATGTAGTAAACAACAATCAGATGATAACGTTATCCGCAAAAGTCGAACTCCGTACCTCCTCAGTCAAGGTATCAACCTTGTCGTTGAGGATAGTTACACGATGGGTGAGTTCGGCCAAAATGATGCCGATATAGCCTCGAGCGATCGATCGATCTTATGATCAATATGCGCAGTCAGCTGTGAGATGACCGCATCAACCCAAGCAGGCCGCACATCTCCTACAGATGTACTCGGCGTACGCTGACTACTACTCCCGACATGACCTGGCTCAGACTGCATCGGAGGAACTAGATCCTCTACAGGGGTGGTTGACGTCCTCTCGCCTGTCCAATACTACGTCGATGCGTGGTCATGTCGAGGGGGCTCATCTGATCTTTTACCCGCACCTCTGGCTGGGTCGGCACTCCCCGTGCAACTAATAGTCGGCTGATTAGGACACCGTATGGGAGATTATCTGTGGAGACGATGCTCGCCTTGTAATGAATCCTCTCAAAGATGTGCAGTGGCAAATCTATAGGATCTGCACGTGCCACTCGTATAAAAAATTGTGCCCGAAACCGACTAAATGTGGTTTTATGTGCCACGGGATCGATATTTGTTGCAACAGGTGCATCATGCGGAAGAAATGTAGCAGATGGTTCTGGTTGAAGACATTCTTCCGCTCGATTTGCATGTGGTCCCTCCTGGTGAGGATGTAGAAATCCTCGTCTCGATCATCATCCCGAGCCTCGACGCCAGTATCCTCAGCCTCTGACTGGCCTGCATCTCTGGCTGATGCTGGCTCAAATGGGCGGCCAGTAGATGATGTAGAAGTGCCTACATCCTCACGGGGTGTTGAGTGTACAAATGTCTCAACTCCTCGACGAATCCCGAGGTGCTCGCTGATGACATCTGGTGATACCTCAATGGAAACACCGCGTATAGTCACGGTGTGAGAGGATGCATCCTGAGGCATGTCACACATCCCCATATAGAATTCCTGAACCATTGAGGGGTATACCTTCCCTCTCAATGTGCAGATATTTCCCCAGCCTCTACTGACGAAAACATCTCTCAGGTTCGTCTGCTGCCAACAGAGTTCGTCAAACTCATTAATCAAGACCTCTCGCTCTACCATAACAGTACGAGCTCTGATACGAGCAGTGTCCGACGTGGCTCCTTCCCTCCCTCGTTTCCTAGTATGCAGTGGAAGAGCCATATCTTGAAAATAGAGAAAGAAAAAAAATTATTTACATTAATGCATTTTTTTGTGTTAATTTTAAGCTACTCCGCATTAACGTTCGAACATAGCAAAATAAACGTTTGAACGTTAAAGATAAAACGTTCAGACGTTTATTTATACGTTCGCACGTAAAATAATGTAAATAAATTTACGGTCGAACGTATTTGTTTTACGTTCGAACGTAAATATGAACGTCCGAACGTCGAAGCATGAATAAAGTAGAAAACCACTACGTTCGAACGTTATAATTAAATGTCCGACCGTATGTGATTTAAGTGCGAAAGTAAAATACTCACGTTCGAACGTATGTCGTTTAATAATATTTAAAAAGTAGTACGTCCAGACGTATACATTAAACATTTAGACGTAAAATTGATGAAAATGACGTCCGAATGTAAGACAATGAACGTTCGAACGTAGAAGCCGTAACGGTTTTATAATTTAAACATCGTACGTTCGAACATCTTGGTGAAACGTTCAAACGTTACGATGCAGAATGGCTGAGTCGACTCAGCCATTATTGAAATCTCAAAAATTTCTTTACAAGGTTCTAAATGCGGAAATGTCATTGTAGAAATGAAGTATACACTTCAAGAAACATTTCTACAGTGACTATTCGAACAATGGCTGGCTGTGGTGGCCGGAAAATGGAGTTGAAAATCCGGCCACCACTTATCCGGTTTTAAACAAAACTCAATCCAAATCTCAATAAAATACATGTTATTTGAATAAAAGATGAATGCCTACCTTTTAGTGATGGTTGTGGCGCAGTTGACGGTGGTGGTGACGGAGGCTTGTTGGCGTGCAACGGAGTAGACGATGGGTTTGTAATGTCGTTTTAACGTTCGGTTTTGGCCTTATATACACATAACGTTCGAACGTAATTATTATTACGTTCGAACGTTTGTCAATTTAATTTCTAACATATTATCTATAATATATTATATTATAAATGTTTATATTATATATTAGGATGTTATATAATATTATTGACAATTAGATTAATTAGTTTTTTTGAATTTGTGAGTACTTGTTATATTTCTAAAGTTTAGCAATATGTTTATACATGTTGTTGTGATTTTATGCTTTCTCTTGAAATAATTGTGATTATTGTTTGTGAATTTTGTGAATAGTTTGTGAGTTTATGGTGTTCATTGATGAATTAATATGTGTATAAATATTGTTGTGAGAATATTGTGAATATTCTGTGATATGGATTTAAAATATTGTGATTATTGTTTTTGAATTTTTATTGAATATGTTTAACAAGAAAATTATAAATTTATGATCTTAATTTTAAGAAAAGATTAAAAACATTTAATATACAGATAATATGAAGTTTAATATATAACATGGAGTAAGTATATATAATATATTCATACTAATTTAGTTAGAATATGATTATTATTCAAATTATAAGTATAATATAAATTATGTCTTAAGAAAAATAAAAAATACAGGACCGACTAGCTAGCTAGCTTGGTGATCACGTTGTAGTCACCTAAGTTACTCACTCACAACACCACCTTACACTATGGCAGGGAAAGACACCTCTACCCAGCACCACCTCGCAGCACCACCCTACACAACCGTAGGGAAAAAACCTCTACCCAACACCACCCTACACAACGGCAGGAAAGGAGCCTCTACTCAGTTAAGCTAAATAGAGAGAGGAGAACTCTAAAACCGCATTCCTAGTTCAGTATTGAGGAAATGATAGAAATACAATTCTTTTTATAATTTTTTATATAATTATATTTTAAATTAAGAGTATTTTTATAAAATAATTTATAAAAGTAATATCAATTTATATAAAGATATTCATTTTAAAATACAATTATATAAAAAATTATCAAAAAAGGTTATACATATATTATTACTCATATCCTAATCACAAGGTCCTAAAATTTTGCTAAAAGTCATTCAAATGACCTACGGGCTACGGCAAAGACTAATGAAAGTTTTGGTGATTTAAATGGCTCAAAAGAGACGCAAGTCACCCGACCAATCAGGCATGGAAAGCATGGTAAGTAGGACAGCCAATCCTTAGGGGATCATTAATTAGAATTTGGAGCCGTATGACGTAGTTGCAGCCTTGTAGGGGATTAGTTGACTGAGGCTTAAGTGCAATTTGGGATGGGGCTTTTATACGTCCTTAGCACAAGAAAAAATTTAATCAGAAGCTCTACATCACCGCCTACTTGCTTTTTTTTTTTTTAACGAAGAATAGAAGAACTCGCATCACAATATTTTGTTGAAAGTCAATAAAATGACCTTACGGCTACCGCACCAAAGACTATATTAAAATGACAATATTATCGTGTTATGTGTGGCAATTGGTTAGACGCGCTCTAAAGTCACTCAAAAAAGCAAATTAGGGGATTAAAAATTGGATTAGATCATGACTGATGAGGCTTGAAGTGCATGTAATTTGAGATGGATCCATATCAGATTTTATTGTATATTTGGCTGTAAATTAATTAAAGAATACTGACACAGAGTCAAATTAGTTGCAAGCTGTAAAGAATCAAGATACAGTACAATATGAAGCTGCTTAAAATCAAGCTTCAACATCCTCCGGACCAGCATCCGTGAATCACGGCTTGCATCTATCTACTTTCCTAGTCTTTGCACTTGAATATGTGTGGAAATAATACGTTGTAATAGACTGGAAGTCAAGGATCAATATTTGGTGGACCCGAAAATCTCTAATTTTCTTATCTTTATATATATGGTCAACTTTCTTAGTCTTGATTTCTAATCAGCTTGTTTAATCCATGCACTTCTTCCAACAAGCTTTTATGCGTTTAATCAAATAAATTTTTCAAATAACTTGTGTTCGAACATAAATTATGTCTGTTTGAACCGACTGTTTATTTTTAAAATTCTTTCCGTTTGAACGAGATTTTGCATATAAATGTTGTTCGAACAAATATTTTATTGTTTGAACGAAAGTACAGACTATATTTCTCAGTTGTCATTCAAATGCTTTAATTTTTGTTCGAATGGATCGGTTATTGTTCAAATGGATTTATGGATGGTAATTAACCTTTCAAATAGGTTATTTATCATTCGAGCGGTATTAATCATATAGAATAGAATTTAATTAAAAATCTCATACTAATATTAGAAGAATTATAATTCAAACATCACAATTGTTCAAATGTTTGGAACATCATAATAGAAAGACAATTAAAGAAAAAATAAATTTTAAAATTGTGGTGGTAGCATAGTGTTTTGGGACATCACAATTGACTAGAACTGTTCAAACATTTGTTGGTTATTCAACTGCAGCCACTTTTCTAATCTCGCCTCACGATTCGCTGCTTGATCTAATCGGGTCAGCAACTATTTTTCCTTGGATCTCAATCATTCTATCTCAAGTATTACTTCCTCCAATTCCTTAGTGTTGTCATCATTTGATCTGGCTCGAGAAGAGATAATGATGTTGATGATGGCTTCACGCAATGTCCTAAACCTCTCAAATATCCAGAACGTGATCCAAGAACTTGAGAAAAGATATTAGCATTGTCGACAGATGATTCATCAGATGCATCTGCATCAGTTTCCTTAAGAGAAATCATCTTGTCCTATAAAAACAAAAAAATTAAAGTTAATATAAGTAACAAAAATATTATTAGACAATGAAATTAAATAAATTTAAACTTACATAATTTTCCTTTGCTTTGGGACTGGTTCAAATACTATCACGATTTTTATGTGCTTTAGCATACAATTTGGTCAGATCATAGTTAGCATGACAATCTTTTTTCTGCAAAAGAAAAATCTATATTAGAACTTAAATTTGAAAAGTGTATTATATGTTAATATTTAACGGGAACTAGAATAACTTACTATTTTGTTAGACAAACGATGAAAAGATCGAGAACTCGCATGATGGTGTATCGTTAAATTTAATCTGTTTATTTTGTTCACAATACTCCGTTGCTAAAAAAAATTATGTCTATATGTTTAATATATTTTATCATATACTATTAAAAAAAGATAGCAGCAAAATTACCTGATAAGTAGGATTTTCAAACATATCACAAACCTTCTCCCATTCATTTGGTGGCATTGCATGGAATGGATTTTGGCACGCCTCTATTGTAGTACTGAACTTTTGGTAGTGTGCATGGCATTGGCATTTGTACCTCCAAAATGCATTCGACATCAGTTCCTTAACCGTTTGTCGATCCCCTTGTCAGTCAAAATTAAGTACAAACTCGTCCTTTCAAAAATTATAAACAATTAGAATAAATAAACAGTAACTTTAAATTAACACGTTAAACTTAGTTTCTTGGAATGTAGCTTATTATCAAGCAACAATTTTTGATGTGGTCTTTCACGTCTTGGCGAACTTTAGCCCAGGAGGATGTAATCATTAGTGCATACATGCGAGTAAGTGTACCAACATAAGAAGCAAGCCACACTGTCAAATCTCCAGAGCCATCGGTGTGATCATTAGGAATATCAACTTTAGTGCCTCGATCTCGACGCTGGCTTACAATAGCTATATTTACAGTAATTAAAGCACATACTTTAATTAAATTATTTTTATTTTATAGAAAAATATTATTTAAATCGAGCATTAAATAAGGTTTTTAATTTGGTAAAATACCTTATTCTCAGTCTGGTGATGTTGGCCCACTATTGATGACAGGTGAACCACACGGGGAGTCGGTAATGGATGGGGATGACACTCGTGTTGCTTTGCGTTTGTGAGGCATATCTATTTGAAATTGTAATAAATTATTATTCAAACAAACGTCATGGATATTTATAAGGATGGTTGTGATACCCCATATTAACGTGTATTTTGACTAAATAATTATTGCATCTCTTGAGATTATGGGCTTTCCTGTTTTAAATTTTAGATGATTTACGTGGTATTATTTTAAGATTTTTAACTGTTAATTCAATGTGTTTTCTTGTTATTAATTATTGTTCATTATTTAAATTACTTTTTATTTTAAATTAGTTTATTGTTAGATTTAATTATTTTATTTTTATTTACTCACTACGTTTAAATTATTTTATTTAACTTGCCGTTTAGAAATTATTTTTGTTGGATCAATTTTGTGACTCAAGTGAGGGTTGGACCTCATTTCTTTTCCTCACTTTTTTTTTTCTTTTTTTCTTCTCATATTTTCCTTTTCTCTTTTCTTATTCTTTCTTTTTCTTTCTTCCTTCCCTGCCTCCTGGGTGACCCCGTCCCCCTGTTTCCCTCTCCGTGTGTTTTCCCCCAGCCCGCAGTCGTGCGCCGCTCGTTGTCATTACCGCTCCTCCCATTAGATCTCCTCCCTACTGGTCGACGACCACCCCATCTGTTTTCAACCCCTCCTGCACCGCCAATCTCCCCCACGCATGGCTTCAAGCCGCAGCTTCATTTTGCTCCTGCGCTGCTGTGCCTCCACCGTTTGCCAACATATTTTCAACACAGCACCGGCAGCCTCCTAGCTACCTAACCTACCCTTCCTTAGCGCCGATCCGCCACCCTTGAAGTCCCTCCATCCCCATTTTCGATTTGGGTATTTTGGCCTCCAACCGCCGCCCATGCTACCACCCATGGCCAATGACCACCACCACTAGTCTCACCAACACCTCTAAGCCCTTCCCTAGCCATCCCAAGTTTTCGTTTGTCCCCGTTCAAAAGTTGGATTTTTGAGACCCATGGCCCTTGTCCATTTTGCACTATTATGTCGTTGTGCCGCCACCTATTGCACCTCCTTGATCATTCGAAAATTATATTTTAGTACTGTAAGTAATTTTCCAAAGAGTTTCTTGAGATTTAAATATATTTTTGCACTAACAAATCTTCTGCAGTCTGGTTGGTTATGCCGGACATTGAATTCGAGGAGTATAGGGGTCGATTGGATATGAGGATGGATTGTTTATTTAATTGAATTATGTTTGCGTGCATTTATGTTGGGTTTGGCATCATAGCATTTATTGCATCATGTCATGCATGCTCATGTGTTGTGAATGAAAACTGGCTTTTCATGTGAGAGATAATTTGTTTGAAATGAATGGATTGAACAGTTTGAGAGAGAGGAAAAAGTGACTGTAGGGAAGGTGGTAAGCAAGGACGGTGGTAGAGTTCCGCCTGCGATTCCCTCCTACAGTGCTCTGATAGGTACTCCTTATGTGGAAAGGAACTGAAGGGATGGTGGTAAGCAGAGATGGTGGTAGAGTCCTGTCTGTGATTCTCGTCTACGGTGCATGCGGTAGGGATGGTGGTAAGCAGGGATAGTGGTAGAGTCCCGCCTGTGATTCCAACCTATAGTGTCCAATAAATGATTATGTTGAACCATTTTTCGGAAAATGGTGGTTTATGATTTAATGTTTACGAGCACTATTTTCTAGGAAAATGGTTGTTTTATGTTTGGGTCATTTTCTAAGAAAATGACGGATATTATTCATGCCATGTTTTGAGTCAAATGAGATATTTTACGTGCGTTGGAAAATAATCATTTTTGGGAAAATTGGGGTTTTGGGTCATATTCGTGTTTCGTCATGTGTACACATGTTTGTTGGATGCATTATTGTATTTTTATCTCTTGGTCTGTTTGGATGATTACTTACTGAGATTCATATCTCATGTGGTATTCCTTAGCCTGCGGTACCGTTTTATGGTATCGCAGATTTTGATGCAGATGCTGATATTGAGCTTGAGAATTTGGCTTTGCCGGAGGAGTGATTTGGGATCACTCGCTCGTGTTTGGGAATTATTTCCCGTTTTGAATTATGTATCTGGTATTATTATGTTTTTTATGGGATTTGTTTCCCTTTTGTCTATGTATTTGGCTTTTTACTTTATTTTCACGGATAACTGTATAATTTTCGGTACTACTTTTATTTTGGTAGTCTTGTATTTAAAATTCTGGTACTTAGTCGACTTATTTATTTTATCCGTTGCATTTTTGTTGTACATTTTTTACATGTACACAAACTTAGCACTTATCGTTGAGATGCGTAACCCGTGTTGTCATCATCTCGACGTCACGAGTACCGCGTTTTCATACGTGAGAGTCAGGGCCCCACAATGATACTTATACAAATATCTATTTGAAATTCATTCACTATCAGTTTTGTTGGACCAGTCGCCCTCATCCTCACTAGACACTTCAGTTGATTCATGTTCTTCCGACATTTCACCCTCAATTACTTTGGGTTCTTCTCTACGCAATGGAACCATTTCATATTGACTTAGGTCAACAAATAGATTAAAGTTTGATTCGTTTTCTTGATAGGTTTCTTCATTTGTTGGAATATCAACTTCTTCATGTGGTTTGTCTGCCTGTGGAATGTAATTATATATATTTCTTAGTGCAAACTTCTTCACTACCCGCTATGGGTTCCCATACTCTGGATCATCTAAACAAAAAACTTGATTCCCTTGGCAAATGAGAACGAAAGGATCATCCTCATACCATGTGCGAGATGTATTGACACTCATAAAATATTCATCGTTACGCACTTCCAACCTAGGATTTGAGACATCCCACCAATTACATTTAAACAACCAAACTATATATCCCCCCACGTACTTTAACGCTTTGATATCTTATATAATTCCGTACAAGTCAATGTTATCATCCTTATGGCTTCCTTTGACTAAAACACAATTTTAAGTTTTCCTATATCGTTCTTTGTCATCTTTGTGAAATCTATATCCACGCATCAAACATTCTAAGTATTGGATGGCTCGCTTGGACGGACCACGTGCCAGAGCATAAGTTCTGGTGAGATTTCTTTTGAATTTTCACCATAGTTTGATACAACCCACATCAATAAATATTATTATAGTTATACCAATGTAGATAGAAAAAAAGTGGAGTTTAGTGGTATGAAGTTTGTATTATAAGATGGGGCTTTACAGTAATACTGTATGTTCAGACCACAAGGCGAATTCCTCTTTGTGCATCTTTTCTACGTTAGTTACACCATTCGTGCGAAGTAGTTGTATATGTTCGCTATGCATGTTCGTGTGATTTATTAATTTTTATCAAGTTATACTATATTATTATACATGAACTTAAAGATAGTATTGATTTAGAGGATCATCATTAACCTCAAGTAGTGATCAATCTAAACTGTTTACTGTCGAACTGCTTAAACTCTCGTCCACATAGGTCATAACCTCCTTGTGCGCCTATGGGATGTATGGTTTGGGAAAATACAGTAAATGTCGATGAGACTCTCATTTGTTCACCTTCATAATTTCAATTTGGTATCGTAAATCTAGTATCAACCCCACGGAAATATATTGAACAAAAGGTATGCCACTCATTATCAATTTATGACTCTGCAATTGGATATTCCGGATGAGCTTTATTCCTCACAGATCGCTTAAGTTTTCCTAAAACTACTTCAATGGGATACATCCATTTATACTTAACCGGGTTAGCGACTAAAGCCTCGCGGGGTAGCTGCACAGCCAAATGAACCATTAAATCAAAAAATGAAAGAGGGTACAAACTCTAACGCTTGTCATTTTCTCTTTCAAACTCTTGCTTCTTTACCAAATCTATTTTCTGAAACATTCTCAACTGCACAATAATATAATTTCCAGACAACTTAGTCGGTGATGACCTACGCTCAACCCTTCCATCAAACATCGTACTATTTGAACGCCATCTATGATCATGTGGTAAATATCGATGGTGTCCCATGAAACATAATTTCTTACCATTTGTCAACCACTGAGACTGTGTTATTGCAAACAAGACAAGCCATTTTACCTTTTGTGCTCCACCAAGACAAGTTTCCATATACTGGGAAATCATTTATTGTCCACATCACTACAGCATGCATCTTGAACTCTTGCGATGAGGCCGCATCATATGTACTGACACCCTGATCCCACAACTCTTTCAACTCTGCAATCAGTGATTGCAGATATATATCTAATTCGGTCCCTAGTGAGCTTGGCCTTGGTATCTATCCTTCATACACTTCCAAGGTGACAAGTTATAGGGCATTAATATGACAGGTCAAGTACTATAAGAAGTGTTCATGTTGCTAAATCAAGACGTACATTATGAGGTTCTTCGACAAACCATATATACTCGACATCAAATTTCTTCCATTGTAAGAAATCAGCAGGATGCAAGAGGAAGTTTTCATTTTGGAGTCTTTTTGTGTGATGCCAATACATATCTTTTGTAGTCAATTTGGACGTAAACAATCTTTGAAGTCGAGGAATCAACGGAAAATGTCTTAACACTTTTTGGGATACATTACGCTTATCGGATGTCCATCTTGACTTATGACACACTAGACATGAATCAAATTTTGCATATTGCTGCTAGAAGAGAGCAAAATCATTTTTACAAGCGTGGATGATATTATAATAAAATCCTACCCCTCATTTCAATTTCTTTGCTTGATATAAATTACACAGTCCTACGTTATCCTAAGGGAGAGCCTCTTTAAATAATTCTAGCAACTTGTCGATGGCCTTTGTAGAAATATGACAAATAGACTTAATATGGAGCAACTTCACCGTGAAAGACAACTTGCTATGAAGGGTGCACTGCTTGTACAACTCTTGTTTTGCATCCTCTCACAGTCTTCCAAAGTTTCCATGGCCCTCAAATGATTGTGTAGAAGTTCCTTCTCCATCTCTCATCCCAAATATTCTTGCACCCAGATCGCCTAGCATCTCAGTCATATCCTCTCCATTATAATCACTATCATCAGAACCATCCATATTTATGTCATGTCGATGTCGTTATCTTCCTCCAATTGATTGGACTGACTGCTAAATCTAACTCCTTTAGGAAATGGTTCACCATGTAAGACCCAAGGAGAGTATTGAGAATTGATTCCATTTACAGATAAATGCATCTCCACTACTACCAAATTATAAGAACTAAGATTTTTACAATTCTTGCACGGACATCTTATAAATCCTCGACTGTCAACACTCATGCAAGCAAATTCTATAAAAACCTTCACCCCTTGTGCATACTCCTTATAGTCTCGCCAAAGTCTATCTCACAACAGCATCCAACTCTTCTCCATTGTATTTTCGTTACTCATCGGTTGTCTATCAAAAACCCTAATTCATGGGATAAACATTTACAAGAGTCTTTTCATATTTATTGCTTCTATTTTGATAAGGTAGTTGGTCCTATTCCATTCGAGAGACTATCATCAGTATCGCATATATACTCAATTTAAACTCTAATGTTAGTATGCTAGTCACAATAAGTCGTTGACCCTATTCATGGGCTGAAAAACTTTTTTTTTTTTTTAAGAAGAGCCCGTAGCAACACACATAGCGGCCCTGTCCCAAGTTTATTAATAAGCCATCACTTATGGTGATGGAAAACCGTGGTAACATCATTATATTTGGTGGCTTACAAGATAAAACGCTATAAACTAACCCAAAACCAAGTGTCAAAATAAGTCAAAACCAAATCAAATTTTAACAAGCCTAAGCCAAACGTGTAAATCATCGTGAAAGCAAACACAACTGACCAATGTGAATGCAAATCAGTGTAGATCCAGCTTATTCTGAAGACCTAAGACCTCAAAGAAGGAAGACCTAATCTATCCACCTGTAAAATACCTTTGAGCTTCCACAGATAATCATCAAAATTTATCCACGTACCAGAATGATGATTCGAAGCCATACGAGCAAGAAAATCAGTTCCTGAATTTCCTTCTCTATAAACATGGTTGATCTTGACTTGCAAACTCAACAAGACCTCTTGGATTTCATCCCAATAGTCTTCAAGATACCACATGCCACATCTCCCTTTTGCCAACCAGTTAACAACAAGTAAAAAGTCAAGCTCAATCTCAATTCTTTGCAAACCCAACTCCTTGTAGTGTTTCAGCCCATAATAAAGAGCTAATAGTTCCGCTTCGTTATTAGAGCCATGAGCCAACTCCTTAGCAAAAGCCAACCTGAAATAGCCCCGATTATCCCGAATAAGGCCCCCCGCCCCCATGCAACCTGGATTGCCTAACGAACTCCCATCAACATTCAACATAAACCATCTCCTATTTGGCTTACGCCACTTTACCAAACAAACCGAATGACATAAATGAGCTTTAACCGGAATCGAGAAGGCCTCCAATATTCTAGCGTCACCATTATCCAAGTTTTTACTCATCCTCAGATGTAATCCTACCCATGCAATTGCCGCTTTGATTGCACTCCACAACGACTGCACAGAACCATGTTTCCCTTCCATATGAGCCTTACACCGCCACACCCAAAGAGACCACATTAAAATAATGGGAATCAAACCAAGCAACGTACCTTTCTGGGATGAATGTGAGGCCCATCAAAATCAAAGCTCCATAGTATTCTTCCAAGGTCTGGATGGGTCATAAGGCATCCCCAAACTCAAAGACACCTTGCGCCAAATTTCTGCTGCTAAAGTCCTATGGCCAAGACATGATCCTGATTTTCTAGACAACCCCGTACACAACATTCACATTTAGAAACCACTGGAATGCTCAACTCTTTAATACGCGCATCTACATTTAGGCAAAAATTCAAAGCCTTACACATTGTAACTGAATACTTCTTTGGTAGCACAGAATGCCAAATCCAACGTACCCATTCTGTTTTTAGGGCCCTAATATGAATACATTCCCATGCCAACTTCGAGGAAAAAATACCATCTAAAATCGGCTTCCAAATCAGAATATCCACCACATCTTTATGCTCACCTAAAGATGTCAAGATTTCCTCAAGTTTGGATTCCCCCACTAGTCTTTTGAGAAGGTCCACATCCCACCCATTATGAATGCGACACTCCCTTATTGTGAGAAGAGGAAGATCTGAGATCTCACAAGAGTCTATAATAACACCTGATGACAACCATTTATCCCTCCAAAAAGAGACATGACCATCCCTTACCTTCCACACGACATTACTCAACACCTTAGGTAACATCGTTACTATTCGCTTCGAGAATAACAAGCCCTTATTAGCCTCAATCAAAGAGATATGCCTCTCTTTGACATATTTTGCCTTAAAGAAATTGACCCAAATGGAATTTTGAGTTAGAAGCTTCCAAGCAAACTTCATAAAGAGCGACACTTGCACATCTTCAAAATTTCGAAGACCCATACCCCCTTCAAGAATCGGAGTACACACTCTAGCCCAAGAAATCCACTTCTTTTTTGGTTTACCACTGTAGGAGCCCCAAAAAACATTACTCGTGAGCTGATTAAGACTTGCCACCATAGCCTTAGGCGCATACAAAACAGAGAAGAGGTGTATCAGTAAACTTGCCACAATATGCCTCAACAACAAGATGCGAGCACCAGACGATAGGAACTTCATTTGCCATCCTTCAAGCTAGCTTTAGATCCGGTGCATTAGCCCATCAAAATGAATCACTTTCAGCCTTCCTGACACCAGCAGCTCACCTAAATATTTCACCGGAAAGGAGCCCTTTGAGAAAGATGTAATTCTCAAGGCACTCCTTTCTTGAGCACTCGTAAAATGTTTAGGGAAGAAAATAGAAGACTTCTCTTTACTCACCACCTGACCAGACCAATCGTTATACTGAACAAAGACAATCCTGATAGCACGGAGCGAGGACTTCCCACCATTAGCAAACACAACAGTGTCATCAACATACAATATATGTGATATAAGAGGAGCACCCCGAGGGTGAGAAAATGGAATAATCCTCCCATTGCCAAAATTAAGCTTTAACAATCTGGATAATAATTCTTCCACAAGAATAAACAAATAGGGAGATAAAGAATCCCCCTGCCTCAAACCACGCCCATTGGGAAAGAATCCTTTGATTGTGCCATTCATAACCACAGAGAACCATGAAGTAGAAATACACTGTTTGATCAACTCACAAAATCGAGGGCCAAAACCAAAAGAGGACATGACCTGTAATAATCAACACTGTCATATCCCTTAACCATATCCTCCCAATCATCACTGTCATATCCCTTAACCATATCCACTTTAATTACGACATTACCACCACGGGCCCGCTTATTCAATAAATGAATCATCTCTAGAGCCAACGTAATATTCTCAAAGATGCTTCATCCAGGTAAGAAGGCCCCCTGCTCCAGAGAAATAATCTTATTTAAATAGGTGGCAATATACAAACTAGAATTTTGGAGCATACCATGTAAACCACAGAACACAGATTGATGGGTCTAAATTTATCAAAGCCAGTAGAGTTTGGCACCTTTGGAAGGAGCACAATGTAAGATGCCGAGCTGCGGCCTCCACATCAGCCTCCACAATATCCCAACACGAACAATAGAATCCAGACCCAAACCTGTCTGGGCTTGGACTACTATTCCCCGGAATAGAAAACATACCCTCTTTAACTTCTTGGATTGAAGGGAGCTGAAGAAGAGTATTGTTTTCCTCTTCTGTAACGACATTCTGCACAAACAAGGATAAATCCAGGGTAGCCCTCCTTGGTCTTGCCTTCAGAAAATCACTCAGGAATTCCACAGCCCTAGCATGAATATCCTCCGGAGATGATAAACAAGAACCATCACGTAGTCGCATTTCTTGCACCATCAGCTTATTAACTGAAGCAAAAGTTTTAAAAAATTGAGTGTAGGCCTCGCCCTTCTCCATCCACCTAATTTTGGCATGTTGAGATAACCGAGTCTCCTCTCTGAGAAACCACACCGTAAGTTCTTCCTTGGCAATTAGTAATTCTAACTCAACCTCTTCAGAAAAGCTAGCCTGCAATTAACCCTGAATTCTTTCTATCTGCTTCTCCAACTAACAAATATTTTTTTCCGAATGCCCAAAAACACTACGATTCCAATCTTTCAAAACCATTTTCAACTTTTTTAATTTAGCACCAAGACGAGACAGGCCCACATCAGCAATTGGAGCCTACCAAGCGCCTTGCACAATCTCTCTAAAATTTGCATGAGACATTTGTTGGAACTTAAAAGACGATGGACCATATCTACATGCATGAGACTTTAAAACAAAGAGCATAGGAGCATGATCCGATGTCGAGCGAGGCAAATAATTATACAAAGCATCCGGTAATAAATCCACAACCAGAGGATTTAGGAGACATCTGTCCAGTTTCGACTAGCTTCTAGCCAAATCTCGCTGCCCATTGCACCATGAAAACTTGGCCCCCGTTGACTTCATTTTCGTTACCCACATGCCTCAATAAAATCATTAAATTCATCCATTGCCGTTCACGACCGGGGTCTACCACCTCTACGTTCCTCATCCCCATGAATACTATTGAAATTACCATGACAAAACCAGAGGATATATTGCACGGCATCCAACTGTAACAACCTCCAAAGATCATGCCTCTCCATATGGTTACATTTTGCATAAACCATAGAAACCATAACAGAATGAGAGACATCCTTCAGCAAGATAGACACATGCTGAGCACTAAATTGACTAACCGAAACCACTAACTCATCTTTCTATAACAACCATAGTTTTCCACCAATACTTTGATTAGAAAAACCATAATCAAACTTCAACCAATTTTTGAAAACATCCAACTGACTTTCATCAACAAAAGGCTCAGCCAACATAATGAAATTAACTTAAAACTTCCTTACCAACTTACATAGGCGTCTCCGCGATGTTTGAATACCACGGATATTCCAAAAAAGAGGTGTACAAATCATAAATTCATTCGAGCGGGCTTGCTTGGAACACGACATGAGCTTTTGAGAGTTTGTCCACCCTTACTTGCATTTTTTGCCTCTATAGCATCCCCACCAGACGGCTTCTCTTTAATTTTTCATAGGTGCTCTATCCTGTCTTCATCGGGTTCTGAAACGTAATCCTCAACCATTCCATCAGAGGGGTAGTCTTGGTTTTTTTACACAGATGTTCTGCTCTTTCTTTATCTGGCTCCGAGACATAATCTTCAACCACTCCATCCTGTGGTAACTCATCTTCTAGGATCACAATAGTCAACGACCCCATTTCATCTATAGGACCATCCAACGCCCCCTCCTCTACCACCGTCTCAACTAACACCTCATGCATCATCATTCCACATGGTTCCATGACACCTTAAAACCACTTCATGGCTTGCGTCCACAATACTCGACTCAACCAACTCTGTTTCCGATTCTTCACAACCTCCACCACAAATCTGCACATCTGAATCACTAGGAACGTCCATAGTGATATCCACATTTTCAGCCACCAAACCATTCACAACAGATAATGTAGCATGCAACTCAACATCCCGTAAGTCACTCACGCACACAAGAGCATGGCCCTCTTCCATCATGTCTTGACTAACCACACAAGTAATTCTTTAGCATCGCAAACTTCATTAGCGTCCTGCAATTTAAAGCAACTAGGACTAGCCAAGTATCTATCTACCTTTGCATCCATTCCCACATTAACCACAGTAGCCTTCACAAGCAATTTAGGTCGCGAATCCTATGAAATTTCACCTGTAATTAAATTTGTGTTTATCAACACCATATTTTCTTCTGGTTTGCCCTAAGGGCCCTTCTGCACCCATTTCTTTCCACCAATATTCTGATTCAAGATGATTTTCTCCCCTCCAATTTACAATTCTTCTCATTATGCCCCTGTTTCTTATACTTTGTGCAGAAAGCAAGGAGAGTTTCAAAAACTACTTCTTGATACCAGCTAGCAGAGACCCAGGGAGAACCAATCCAAAAAAAGCTCGAGGGAGTCTTCGCTGCATCCATCTCCACGCACACACGAGCACCATTTGTTCTAGTTGCGCATCGCATTGTATTGTCACGACAAATGCATTATCCAAACGGGGCAGTGAAAATCTTCAGAAAAGAGGAATGATAAAAGTGTGGTGGGAGACCTGGAAGGGAAACCCAAACAAGAACCAAAGACGGTTCCTCATCCTCCTTGAACTCAGGCGACCAACGAGAAACTCGATAATGCACTCCATCCACCTTAGTTGCTTCTCGGGCCATGGCCTTGTTTAAGTCATCCTCTGATTGAAACCGAATGAACACATTATGGGGTCTGCTCATCATTGAAGCTACCAAAATGCTAGCCAAGCCCCAACGAGTGCGAATGAAAGAATGAATCATGTCCAGTGACGGTCGGTGCTTGACGAACTTAAGAACAATCGAGAATCGAAATGGTTCTACAGGCCTTTTAATTTCATCCTTTGAGGAAAAAAAAAAAAAACAGAGCTCACCTTCAATGACTTTCGGAGCTCTAAACGGTACATCAAATTCCGAAAGCGGCTGCGAGGTGGTTGAAATGAGGTCTACGAACGTCCGAGGGCGGCTTTGCGGAACTGTTGGCTCATCGGAGGCAGCCATAGGTAGGTCGGCACTCCCAAAATGGCAACCTAGTGGCATCAACCTAATCGCCTAAATCGCTTAGGTCGTGGAGAGCAAAAGGGCAAAATCGTAATCTATTAGCAGCCGTTATTTTATAACAACAATGATGTTTATGGGCTGAAAAACTTACATACCACATACCTGAAGAATCTAAGAAAACACCAAACCAAAATTTTAATTGACTAACACAAGAGTTTAAACTGAATATATCTGACATATAGATGATAGAATCACAAATTGTCCATTTTGGACAATTCAAGAGTTATACCCAAACATTCTTTAAGAGAATATTTCACCACAACTTTCGAACGGTTCTAAGATTCAATTGCATATAAAAATAATTCTGAAATCCATCTAACTCCTAACTAGTAAGCCATGCCACTAGTAAACCAACTCCTACAATTATTACATTTGAAATCAAATCACATTCCAAATCACCAATATTATTCTTATTTTATAAGTACAAATTTTTATTGAAGTATTAATAATTCTTATATTTAGTATATTTTAAGTTTTAATTTAAATTTAAGTATTACGTATTTTTTAATTCGTATGTTTATTATCTTTTAAATAATAATAATAATTTAATTTCACTAAATTCTTATCATACATTATAGTTTTAATTTAAGAGGGAGATCATTCATATGTTTCTTCTTTTTTAAGTATTAATTATAATTTATCTCTACTTATTTTTTAATTATACCATATAGCTTTTAACCTAATTATCTTTTAAGTATTAATTCTAATTTAAGTATTAATAAATCTTATGTTTCTTATCTTTTAATTATTAATTATAATTTAAATTTACTTATTTTTTAATTATACCTTATAGCTTTTAACCTAATTATCTTTTAAGTATTAATTCTAATTTAAGTATTAATAAATCTTATGTTTCTTATTTTTTAAGTATTAATTATAATTTAAATTTACTTATTTTTTAATTATACCTTATAGTTTTTAATAAATTATCTTTGAAGTATTAAATTTGAGTTTAAGTATTACAATATAAGAGTACAACCATTCATTACATAAGATTGTCATAGATTGTTTTCTTGGTTGCGGTCTTGATGGTTTTCCCTTGAGCCATTTTTATTATTATGGTATTCTTCTGCCATAAGTGAGGGCATTATTAATAAACTTGGGTAGGGGTCACTATTGGACATGTGACTTCTTCTTTTTTTTTTTTTTTAAATAAGAGTACAACCGTTTGAACACTTCAAATTTTGTTCGAACAGGATAACACCATCATGGGAAATCATTGTATTCGAACGGTTGCAACCCAAATTCCAAACATGAAATAGAGACAAAACATAATCTTTGAGAATACAGTCATGGGATAAACACAATCTCATAAGATGCATATTTCACAAACATTGTAAGAACACATATTTTCATATTTGTTAAAAAACACAAATAGGGTCCCAATGCAGTTAGAATGTTCCTTTGGAGAGCTTGTAATGAGGCTATTCCCACTTTTTGTAATTTGCAGAAGAGGAAATTGAGAGAGAATAACTTATGCCCAATCTGTCAACTTGAAAGGGAATAATCAGGCCATGTCTTATGGGGTTACAGTGCTTCTCAAGGTGTATGGGGCCAAGCAAGTATTAAAATTATGAAGATGTCTTTGCAATGTGATCTGTTTAGAGATATTTGGGAGCAGCTAACAGTAAGGCTACCAAAAGCGGAACTGGAAGTGGAATATTTGATTGCAAGACTCATATGGACTAGAAGAAATGATTTTGTGCATGGCAAGGAATTTAGACATCCTAATTCTATCATCCATAAGGCCAAAGAGGATCTAAAGCTTTTTAAAATTGCTAAGCTCCAGGTTGTTCCTTTTGCTGTAGATTGCCCTGGCACTGTTCAGAAATGGAGAAAACATCCAGAAGGGAAGTATAAGCTTAACTGGGATGCAATATTAAACGTGTCATTGGGATTGATTGGCATAGGATCCATACTCAGAGACTGACATGACATGGTTCTTGGGCCAAAAGAATGCTCAAAATTTTGCCTTTTATTGCTGAGGCTTATGCTATGATGGTGGCTATTCAGTTTTGCAAGGAAGCTGGATATACAAATTTAGTCTTGAAGGGGAGTCGTTTTAAGTAGTTCTCAAAATGCAAACTTCAGCAAATGACTCAAGCCAAGGTGATCTAATTCTTGAAGATGCTATAGCTGGATTCCTTTACTAATTGGAGCAATGAACACACAAAGAGGTATGCTAATATGGCCGCTCATTTCCTAGCCAAGAAAGCCCTTAATTGTGTAGAAGATTAATATGATCTTGAGTTTATTCCTGATTGTATTGAGTATATTGTTTTAAATGACTCTTTGTAAGCAGTTTTGCCTGAGGAATAAAGTTTGATCTTATTTTCTTTTTTTTTTTAAAAAAAGAAACAGGATTGAGATTTGAAATAATTTACAAAAGCAACATGACTTTATACAAATAACCTCATTTTAAAGTATAATACTATAATTATAAAAACTTTTTATAAAAAGTTATTGTGTCGGTAACGTTACTTTTTTATAATTTATTGAATTATGAGTAGGTAAACGTGACTTGACATTCGGCCAGATTCCACTCCGGCCAACATGTAGTCTGTTTTCATCTGCAAAAGAATCGATCCACACGGGGCTAGCTATATCCGCTTATACTTAAAAAGCAGCTATAAACGTGAACAGTAATGAACAGTGACATATATAGTAATAAACATACATATTGTACACTTTTCTTCTTCCACCTTATATCCATCCCTCTCTGCATCCGCTTCCCTCAGCTCAAAACCACAGCAAAATTACTACAAAATCACTACAAAAATATCACAATTTGTGTCCCTCTCTACATCCTCACAGTAAAACCACAGTAAAATCACATCAAAATTATCACAAAATACCACAAAATACCACAAAATTACCACAATCTGCATCCCTCTCTACATCCTCACAGCAAAACCACCACAAAATCACCAAAAAATCATAGCAAAATCTGTACAAAATCATCACACAAATCACCAAATCAACACACAGGTTTCCACAGAAATCACAAATCAGGGTCGTCGGTTGGAGGAAAGGACGAAGTGGAGGGGTCGTCGGCGAAGGACGAGGCTAGTGGTGGTGGTGCGGTGCCATAGGAGTGGCTAACGACGGTACTACTAGGACAAACCCGTGCGTGTAGAAGAAAAAAGAGGGCTACGGGCTTCGACCTGTTGTGGCGGGATAAAGAGAGGTCTGTGGGGACAAGCTCAGTGGGCTGGTGGTGGTGGTGCGGTGCTGTAGGGGTGGCTAACGGCGGCGCTACGGGGAGAAACCCATTCGTGTAGAGGAAGAGAAAGGGCTACGGGCTTCGGCCTATTGCAGGGGGAGAGAGAAGTTTGTGGGGACAAGATCGGAGTGGGGAAGGTCGCCGATGATTGGGCTTGGTGGTGGCGCTGTAGCGGCAGCCAGTTGCGCTACGCGCAGCAGAGGAGAAGAGATCGAGAGGGAGAGGGGCTGGAGGGAGGGAGGAGAGAGAGGGAAGAAGGAAAACTGAAAGAAAAAGTTATGGTTTGAGATTTTAATCTCAACCCTTCGTCTTGAATCTCTATAATTGATCCACCAGTGGAGGTTAAAACATTAAAAATAAACTAACTTAAAATAGATAATTCAAATATAAATTCAAATTTAATTTATAAAATACTAATATTTTATCATTAAATAAATGATAGAGTTTTGTTAAATGTTTTTAAAAGAGTAAAATCATATAAATAATTAGAATGTTTAATATAATTTAAATCTCATAATATTCTTAATTAACTAAAATCACTTAAATAAAATGATTTTCTATTATTATAATATTTTTATAGTTTCCAAAATAGAAGAGACCTACTTTATTGATAAAAAAATGTGAGAACAATATAGAAATAAAAGACTGTATTTTTTTAGTGCTCCCTGGGTCATTGAGTAGTATGGTTGAATTCTACAATTCATATATTTTGCTAAGAAAACTATTACTAGAATATCTAAAATCTTTTAATTTTCATATTACTCATATTACTGTAATATTTTGTTTATCATTATGATGCTTGTTAAAATTTATTTTTCTGCTCCTGTGCTTTAAATTATTGACTAATTAATTTTATTTAAAAAAATATATTATTTTTATATTCTGTAAATATTAGTCATTAGGAAAATGTGCATTGCACATCGCTCCACAACTAGTATATATATATATGTATGTTTTTATCATAATAAAAAATTTTATTTATCATCCTTACACATCATACATTACATTTATTTTTTTTATTTTTCTCTCTTATTAAATATATGATGTATAGATAATGAGTAGAAGAATTCAATTAATTTAAGAAGAATAAAATTAAAAATAAATAAAAATAATTTAAATGTGTGAAAAGGATAAATAGTAAAACTCTTAAATATTTGGTGATTAACTCCATTGTTAATACTCTCGTACGTGGTGATAATTGACTCCATTGACTCCAAACCACACTCAAGTCACTTGAAAAAACAAATTAGTGGATTAGAATTTTGGAGCCGTACGTATGACGTACATAGTACTCGTACTCATTAGCCAGTGGAGTCATGCACGCTTTTAAACGCTGTACGCGTGTGATGTGCGCCGGTGGTGATTGACTCCATTGACTCCAAAACACACTCAGAAAGCAAATTAGTGGATTAGAATTTGGAAGCCGTATGACGTAGCACTACCCGTAGTCATTAGCAAGTGGAGTCGTGCACGCTTTTGACTATATATCTCTCTCTCGCACTCTCTGCAAATTTTTCCAAGACATGTGAGATAAATTTGATATCCTTTGCCTCTTGTAAATAATATATATACAAGAGTCTAATACAATATATATATATATATATATATATATATCTCTTTTGCCAAATTGTGCATTGTGCATTATTCTGAGAATTTTTATAAATATATTATTTTTATTTTGAATAACCCCATGACTAGGGTTTATTAATATGATCCAACCAGTTCGTTAGGGTTTACTATATATATATATATATATATATATATATTGTATTAGACTCTTGTATGGCCACATTGTATCTTTTTTAAATTTCCGTTTGAATAAAATTCTCTACAGTTTCGTTAATATAGACACGTTACCAAACTTGTTTTTTTTTTTTTTTTTGATGAAAGAACTGATCTCATTAATCATAAGTGTCAAATACATCAAACTCCAGGAACATAATCGAGTAAAAACAACTACATCATTTCTTTTGTTACTATAGGTAAAATACATGAGGGGCATGTTTCAAGATCATAGATATCCTCTGAGCAACCAAAAGCAGTTTTTGCTAGATGATGTGCTGCCATATTAGCTTCTCGGTTGGTATGTGTAACTGACCAACAGGCATAGGAATTCAGAATCTCTCTTGTATCTTCTACCAGGCAGCCACCAAGCTCCAATTCTTTGTGTAATTCTTCAATAAATCTACCACTTGCTTTGAATCACCTTCCAGACAAGAATGTGTTGTGCCAACCTCTTTGCAAAAAACTGCAGCTAGGAGCATACCGTATGCTTTAGCATCAAAAGAGGATCCTTTGAGATTTCTGTGTGCCTGTAAACCTCCAATAAAGAAACCATGGTGATCTCTGATGAGAACTCCAATTCCAATTTTCCTGTCCTTTTGATTTACAGCAGCATCCCAGTTGACCTTAAATAACCCCTCCTCAGGCTTTGACCATCTTGGAAACCCTGCATTAGTTGTGGGCTTGGCCCGTATGTCCTCTGTGAGAGCTTCCCTATAAGATACCAGTTCTGCTTTGGCCAGTTGGTGGAGAGCATTTGGGTGTTTGAATTCTTTACCAAGAAGAGTATTGTTCCTTCTAGTCCATATGCCCCTCATAGTTGCTGTCACTTCTTCTAGTTCCTCTAAAATGAGTATCTCAACGAGTCTGGACCAGATATAAAAAATCAGATCACTTTGCACGGATAGCTTTTGCACATTTTTCACTCCCTGACCCCACACATCTTTAGCAGCAATACATCCCCACAGCACATGACCAGAGGTTTCTGCCTCCTGCTTGCAGGTCAAGCATGAGTTGTGTTCCACCACTTTCCTCCTTCATAGATTGCTAGAGTTGGTAAAGCCTCATTGCATGCTCTCCATAAGTACATCTTGGTAGTAGGGGTTACTCTTAGCTTCCAAATAGTTTTCCAAGCCTGTTTTTCTTTTTCTTTACCTAAGGTCTCCCCTTCCTGATCACACTCCAACACTTTCCAAATATGGTTTAACACGTTACCAAACTTGTTAAACCATATGTTGTATGTGATTGAATTGATAGCACCTTTTTGCTTTACCCTTTTCTCTTATCCTTCCTAAAGCGTTGGTCATAAAAGAAATATGCAAATCATACATATATATATATATATATATATATATATTGCCAGTACGTCTAAATTACTCATAGAAAATCAAATGTGAGAAGCTAATAAATTCTCACCAACAATTTGCAGTAAGGCCAAACAGAAACCCCAATAGCAATAGAGGGAATGGATTTCCTATCAGCTCCATGAGTGCAGGAGATAGAATTAGGAGAATGTTTATTATGAAAAAGCGTGAAATGATGACAGTAGTGATCAAGACAATAACGAGTGTTAAGCTACTAACATATGGGAAGTGAAGTCAACTACTGTTCATGCAAGTCAATATAGGTCCGGCTACTTAAGTAACGTTATTATTCTCCTAATTTATGTAATTCACTTTACTCCTTTATAATGTGGCACCACAATAATGCGTTGTCACATGGCTTACTAAAAAATTTAAAAATACAAATATAAACTGATAGGCCTATGCTTTTCAAAACTTCTTGGATTCTGTACTTTAAGAATAAGGCCTAAATACGAAGAAGTAAAAAATCTGGGGAGCGGCGCCCCATTGAAGAAATCCTTGGCTGCTTCTAATAAATCTTTTTTGACAAAATCCCAACATGCGTCGTAAAATCCCAAACCAAAACCATCGGGTCCAGGACTACTATCTTTTGGGATAGACTTAAGCACCAATTTCAATTCTAATTCCGAGGGCTCATGTACAACACTCTAGTTATCTTCATCCGCTATCAACGTCGATACCAATGAACTCAAGTCAGGTAGTGCGGTATACGTTTGTTCAGATAGGAAACTCTGGAAATGAAACACCGCATTCTCGTGCACTTCCTCAGGTGTCGCCAGAATTGTCCCATCCTCCAATACAAATGTGTCAATCATTGAAGCATTCCGTCATTGATTAATAATCGCATGGAAAAACTTTGAATTACGATCACCCTCCATTAACCATTGCTTCTTCGCTATCTAGGAAACCCGCATCACCTCCCTTTTCTCCCAAAAATCCAGTTCACATTTTGTAACTAAGTACTCCATCTCAACCTCCTGATCATAATCCCTTTTAAGTTTCTCCTCTAGATTATTCAAATGTTTCTCTAACTCCATAATAGTAGTATCCACCCGGCCAAAGACCTCTACATTCCACTTCTTAAGAGCAATCCTAGCCTTTTTTAGTTTAGCCGCCAACTTGCACATCCCCGATCCATGCACTGGTTCCATCCAAACCCGTTTCATAAAGTTAGAGAATTTTTCATGAGAGCTCCACATATTTCGATACCTAAATGGCGTAGGCCCATATCTAGATGTAGGATTTGAGAGATATAGCAACATCGGTTTATGATCCGACATCTTCCTCTCCAAATACTCCACGCTGATTGAAAATTATTGATGAACTTCACATTCACTAAGGCACGGTCTAGTTTTTCCCATCGCCTAGTCGAACCAACATGCCAACTGAACCAAGACATATAGCCACCCCGTGACTTCAACTCCACCACCCCGCAATTATTCAAATAGTTATTGAACTCCTCCACAGCAACCAAAGGTCTAGGCTATCCCCCAATACGTTCCCCATCCTCTCTTATAATATTAAAATCCCTCACAATTATCCAAGGATTTTCACCTACTTCTAAAGCTTCTAGATCAGTCCAAAGCCCCCTACGCTTAGAAAAAGAGCATTTTGCATATACAAATGTGACAAGCAGCTTGTACCCATTAACAACCAGCCAACCCGCTATCATTTGATCCGACATACTCCCTACCTCAAAATCATCTTGCCCATTCTGCATTACCCATATTTTACCTCCCATTGCTTCATTTGAGCAATAGTTAGAGAAATCTAAATATTACGTGAATTGTAACATCGAATCCTCCTTCATAAATGGTTCCGAAATGGCCAACATAGATATTGAATATTTCCAGACCAACCTCCTCAATCGTTTCTTTGACGTGCCTATGCCACGCACATTACACACCATCATTTTTGTCGTCATAAATTAAGTTTAGCATGACAGGTAATAACCCATTGTGATTGACACACACCAATACTGGGCTCTTCCATCACTTGTATTCTAGTTTGAGTACCTTCCGAGTCATATCCTTTATCTGATGCCAACCCATGCAACCTGCTCTTTTGTTCATACGCCTGCTGAAATTGTTCTAGATCCAACCCCTTAGTCTCAACCATAATCTGGTTTTCTTGTTCTAGCATTTCAGACACCAAACTAAACTGATTAGTCGTATTATCACGGGGAGGAATCACTGCCTCGTCACTCCACCAAGCAGCCTCCTCCTAACGTGGAACCACTAGACATTGAAATTCACAAGCAGCTTTGCAAAACTATCATTCCTCTATCCCTTTGTTCATTCCTAGGACCCCAGAATCAATCAAAACCTCCCCATCCTTCCCTCTTTCACTAGACTGAAGCGCTCCACATTCACCAACCACCTCTGAACTAATATTCACACCCTTATTCCCAACCTCCCCCACCAGTTTATTTTCCTCACTAGGAACATCTCATTGAACCATCTCGTCCACCTCAACTGTCTGAACACCATTGCCAGATCCCTCCCCTAGCGTACCCTCAACCACAAGGATAGGCTGAGGGCTCTCCTCCTTGATAACCTGTTTTCCTTTGCCCTCAACCGAGATTATTTCTAGGCCATTATCCTTATTTGCAGACACAATAACAGGTTCCACATTCACCTTTCCACTTGCACCATCTTCTAATTTTTTTTTCCCATCCGTCACACCTCATTCCAAGCTTTGCCATCCCCTTTCTTCCCTTCCAACCAAAGCCCATGTTTAGGAACTAGCTTCGCCTTGACCTCATTTCTCATCCTACAAACAACCTCCATATGGCCCTGGCGGAAACACTTGTTACAATAAAAAAACCTTGCTTCTCATATACCACTTCCTACCAAACATGATTCTTCTAACCAACCACCAATGGGAAACCCTGAATTGGCTCCACCTTCTGATCCACTTCCACACAAATCCTTGCCCTCGTAGCACGAGTTTGATATAGCGTAGCATTATCGGTACCAAGAAACCTTCCAAACCTTGTAGCAAGAATCTGAAGACAGTCCAACTTATACAACATCAACGGTAAACCAGGAAGGAATATCCATTGAGCAGCAATGGACGGTTCTTTTTTCACATCAAAACCCACTGACCAATTAAACAATCGAAACTGACAACCAGCCACAGCCCTTCCCTCCCTCGCCCATGCATGTAAATAATCTTTTTCATTGACCAGATGCAACAAAACGTGGTATTCATCCATAAAACTAATTACCGAAACCTCACTGAAGCCCCATGTCTTAATGATCTGCAGCCTCAATACATCAATAGATGTACGTCTTGAAATAAATTTCAGAACAAGAGCAAATTTCAGATCCTCAGCCGCTCGGTCCATCTCAAGGTCAGAATGCACGAACCCTAGATCTCCGGCATCCGTAATGGTAACCTTAATTTAATTTGAGGCAATTGTTGCCTTGACCTGTTCTAAGGGAAGAAACCACCGAAATGGCAACATCGGGGCAGTTGTTTGCTGCTTTCATTTCATTTGTTTCTAGTGTGCAAGCTTATCTTTAAAGTAACAATTTTTATTTTTTATGAGTCAACAAAAATAAAAAGAAATACGGATAAATTTAATTCATTTAAAATGTTCGTACAGATGTTGAACTGAGTTGAATTGAGTTGAAATAATAAAATATTGTTAGAATATTATTTTTTAATATTATTATTATTTTAGAATTTAAAAAAATTGAATTATTCATTATATTTTAAGTTGAGATTTAAAAAAATTATAATGATTAATTGAGATGAATTGAGAATCAAACTCACCTAACACTGTCGAATTTTTAATATTTTGGAAAAGTTAGTTCCGTAGTTTAAAAGAAATGATTAAATAACGACATTGACGGGCCAACCTAATCTTAATTTAACGACAGATGACTGCTAATAGCCACCCATATTGACTTCATGAGCAATGATTGACTTCACTTCCCTTGTATTAGACTATTAGTAGCTTAACACCGGCCTGTTATCATCTTCACTACTGTCATCATTTCATACTTCTTCATAAACATTCTCCTCGTTCTATCTCCTGCACTCATGGTGCTCATAGGAAATCTGTTCCCTCTAATGCTATTGGGTTTTCTGTTTGTGCAGTACTCATGCATGTTTCAATTGATCCAATCTTTTAGCAATTTTACTGACCAATCTGCTCTCATTGCCTTTCAATCTCGAATCGGTTCTAGTCCAAATGAAACCCTCTTGGCTACTAACTGGTCCACTGCACCAAACTCGATCTGCAATTGGATTGGGGTCTCCTGCAGTCGACGTAGGCAAAGAGTCACCGCTTTGGACCTTTCCTACATGGGTCTCCATGGCACCATTTCTCCTCATATTGGTAACCTCTCATTCCTAGTCTCACTTGATCTTTCTGTTAACAACTTCTCTGGTTTTATTCCGCTTGAGATCAGTCATCTACATCGCTTGAGAATACTCATGTTGGCATCCAACCAATTGGAAGGAAGCATCCCTCCAACTATTCAAAATTGTCGAAAGCTTCGCATGGTAAGTTTTGATACAAACCGGCTTATCGGTGCAATTCCATCATCATTTGGCAATTTGTCAATGCTAGAGTTCTTGAATTTGCAGCATAATCGTCTCACTGGTCCACTTCCTTTAGTCATCTTTAACATATCTTCTCTAAATGCATTTTCTGTTACGTCTAATCACATCTTGGGAGCTCTTCCGAATGATCTTTGTAGCCACTGTCCCAATCTTAGAAGACTTTATTTCTCGAATAACAAATTTGGCGGTCAGCTCCATTCACAATTTAATAATTGTGGGGAGCTTTCAATTTTATCTTTGTCATACAATACATTTCATGGGAGTATTTCAAAAGCTCTAATTGGCAATTTACCTGCAAAACTTGAAATCCTATATCTTGGAGGTAACAATTTCACTGGTATCATACATTCTACCATATGTAATTTGTCGAGGTTGCAAGAATTCGGAATTGAGGATAACCACATCCAAGGAAGCATTCCGACTGATTTGTGGCATCTTCAGAAGTTAACTACTTTGGTTTTGGGAAGGAATAACATCAAAGGGGCAGTACCTCAAAAAGTCTTCAACCTTACTTCTTTAAAACGATTCGGCTTCGAGGGAAATTCCCTATCTGGTTATCTTCCATCACTAGACTCGGGGCAATCTTGCCCTAATCTTGAAGCAATCGCACTTGGTCGCAACAAACTCAGTGGTCATATCCCATCCTATCTTTCGAATTGTTCCAAGCTCATTGTATTAGCACTTCCAGAAAACTTATTTTCCGGACCAATTCCCAAAAGTCTTGGAAACTTGAAGTACCTCCAACAACTTTTTTTGAGTGGAAATCAGCTAATAGGCCATGAGGCAACAGATCAAGAACCCAATTTCATTTCATCTTTATCGAATTGTAGATTTTTGACAAGTTTATCCTTAAGCTATAATCCATTGGATATAACAATTCCAGATTCCATTCAAAACTTTTCGGCTTCCTTACAGATCTTTCTTGCAGGCAATTGCCAAATAAAGGGTCATATTCCTATGGGAATGGGTTTTTTGAAAGGCTTGACTTGGCTTGATTTGGGATGTAACAATTTGACTGGAAACATCCCTTTCACAATCGGTGGTTTAGAAAGATTACAAAGATTGCATCTTTACAATAACATGATTGAAGGATTGATTCTAGAAGAGATATGCCAATTAAGGAATTTGGGAGAATTGGATCTCTCAAATAACAAAATCTCTGGAGTCATCCCAAATTGCATTTCAAACCTCAGTCTACTAGTACAGCTATATTTGAGTTCCAATAGACTCGAATCATCAATACCATTAAATTTATGGGGCCTCGAAAATCTATTATTCTTGGATTTGTCATCGAATTTCCTTAGTGAACATTTGTCTTCGAACATGACAAAAATGGACACTCTCGAATATCTAGATTTGTCAAGAAATGAAATTGCCGGAGAGATTCCAAGTATCATTGGAGCATTTGAAATCCTCAGTCATCTTGACCTTTCAAACAACTCCTTTCAAGGAGGCATTCCGCAATCTTTTGGGAACCTTAAAGGGTTAGATCTCTTAGATCTTTCTTACAACAATCTTTCTGGTGCAATTCCTAAATCCTTTGAGGCACTTCCATATCTCAAATACTTGAATTTATCTTTCAACAAGCTAGTAGGAGAGATTCCATCCGGTGGTCCTTTTATGAACTTCACGGCGGAATCATTTTCAGGCAATAGTGCACTTTGTGGGAATCCAATTTTTGGAGTTCCACCTTGTCCAGCGATTCCTACCTACCAACAATCAAAGATGAAAAATATTTTGATCAAAGCTATTCTCCCTGTGATTGCGTCAATTATAACCTTCATAATGTTGGTTTATTTGCTGAGAAGACGTCGGAAGAATAACATGGAGATACCCACTCCACTTAATGCGTTGTCTGCATTAGAACATAGAATGATATCATATCAAGAGCTTTGCCAAGGGACAAACAACTTTTGTGAAAGCAACTTACTTGGAGTTGGAGGTTTTGGCTCTGTGTACAAAGGAATACTTTCTGACAGGACAATTGTTGCAGTAAAAGTTGTAAGTTTGCAATTATCGGGTGCTTTCAAAAGTTTTGATGCAGAATGCAAGGTGTTACGTACAATTCGACATAGAAATCTTGTTAAGGTCATAACTACATGCACTAATCCCGAGTTTAGAGCGTTGGTGCTTGAATACATGTCGAATGGCAGTCTTGAAAAATGGTTATACTCTCATAACTACTGCTTGGATCTTGTACAGAGAATAAATATTATGGTTGATGTTGCATCAGCCTTAGATTATCTCCACCATGGTCAATCAAAATCTATATTGCATTGTGATTTGAAGCCTACAAATATCCTTTTGGATGAGGACATGGTTGCACATGTGGGTGATTTTGGCATTGCAAAGATTTTAGTCGAAAACGAAGACGCAACACACACCAAAACTCTTGGTACCATTGGCTACATCGCACCTGGTATGTACGTACATGAATTTACCCAACTTTTTTAATTATCAAAAGGATAAATAATAGGATGTTGATCTTACAAATGTTTTGTAACAACTCTCTTGGCAATTTTCCTCTTCTTAGCTAGTCTTATAGTCGATAAACTCATATGAATATGAACTAACATATTCATATGACATGAATCCCAAACAAATCTAACAGGGTGAATATATGTTTTCATAAGATAGTTTTGGTCAAACACCACCTAGTATGCAATGAAGAACTCAGGTTTAGCTTTATGTGCGATTGTTTTTAGATATAAACCCATGTGGGATGCTTTTATTGGAAGGATGGATGCTCTATTAATTTTTCCATCCATCATTAAATTAACAAAAAACATATATATATCGCCCAATCAGTGACCGGTGGCTCACTTTGGCTGCCACGTGAATGGCTCAATTTTGGCCATCTCACAACCACAAAGCTGGCCTTCAAGATCTTGCATGACCCAACCTCTCATGAGACCATTAGCAAGATTTATATGCAAGTTGTGGGAGTTTGCAAACTCACAAATTCACAATGACTTGAGATTTTTATTCAATTTGAAAGCAAACTCCTTCCAAAGCAATTATAACTCAATTGGATTAAGTATTGTTATTCAAATATGCCAATACATAACTTTTTCGAAAGACTAAAAAGAAATACTTGCATTAAAGTAAATTGTTATACGCATCATATAGTAATGAGTTTCAAATTTAGGATTGTAGATGCATTTACGATTCTATTTTTTGGATGATATATTAAAATATGTTTGGAAAGGGAACTGACCAAGACTACAAAATACTATCTATAGTAGAAGGGAAAAAATTAGGGAAGTATTATTGAAGTCAACAATTAATTGGTCCAGTCCCATTATTTAAAAATACTATTTTTGTTTTTAGATGGCACATGTGAATTATTACTTAATTACGCCATTTTATTAAGACACAAGTTGCTAAGTTAAATGCCTTCTTGACAATTTGTGAGTATTTTTAGAATATGGATTTGAAGGGAAGGTGTCCATCAAAACCGATGTCTACAGCTATGGCATAACATTGTTGGAGATGATCACGAGGAAGAAACCAACCGACCACATGTTCGTTGCAGACTTTTCTTTGAGGCAGTTGGTAAATGTATCCATTCCAGATAGAATGATGGAAGTTGTGGATGAAGGTTTACTAAGAATAGAAGATGGAAGAGACACCATTGCCTTGCAAAGTATTCTTTCATCAATCATGGACTTGGGCTTGAGGTGTTCTGAAGAATTACCAGATACAAGAATGGATATCAAAGATGTGTTGGTCCAGCTTAATAAAATCAAGTCAACTTTTTTTTAGAACAGGAACAGGGCTACTAGACATACTTGACCTTAATTTGTTTCGCATGTTTTATGTCTTTTTAATATCGTGAAGTACTTATGAGTGGTATGTAACATGTTTGTGTCAAGATTCATGCTTAAAATAAATGATTTGAGGCTACACTCTTCTTCCATCTCCGTACAGTTTTCATTGAGCTCATTTCCTTTATCACCCTTCGTAAATCCCGACTAGAAGGTCTACAACGGCCAACATTCTTTTGTTTAAAATATGTTTCTATTCCTCTTAATTACCAACATTCATTTGCTTGTGAAACTTCTTTAACCAGGAGAACTGCCCTGAAATGGGTTGAAATTTGAAAGTGGTAATCTTTATGCTACCTTCTACTTCTTGTTTAATTCGAAAATTCTCAGAGAACCAAATTAAACAAAGAAAATGAATTGAATTTGAAAAGATTTTTAGAAAAGATAGGAGAGGAAAGGAATCCAAATTGAATGAGACTATTGACTATTGATCAATTTCTTATTTCCAAGTGACAGAGTGAAAAATAGAGAGAGAGCGAGAGAGAGAGAGAGAGAGAGAACCGACTTGAGAAGAATGAGAAAATGGTCCTTTTATTCAAAGAATCAAAATCTATCAAAGTACTTTTATTGGGAGATTGTTAGGGATTATGTTGTTACATGCACAATTTGCACTGAAAAAAGTAGAACCATTACCTGTTCCAAATCCTATTTGGCTAAAAAGCTATCTGCACATCTAGCATATACGCAGGGATGAGATTCTCAATTTGTCAAAATCAATGGATCTGACTTGAGAATACTTAGAAAATAGATGGAGCTTTCCATTAACTTTCGTAAACTAAACCTGGTACTAACTTGCTAGCGCTCACCACCTTTTCTACCGACGGTTCGTAACCAAAAATTTCAAGAGTAATGCTACATACACTGCAGTCTCTTTTTAAAGGAGTGGAGTCTACTATTCAAAAATTAATTTTTTTTTCATATGGTGTCCCATATTTATTTACTTTTTTTAAAGTGATTGTGCAGCGCTTGTACACTTATGATTGCAACTATCATTCATCAATTTTCAAATTGGAACATAATTACTAGTTGGAAAATGGAAAATGATAGTACTAATCTCGAATATGCCTACCAAATATGTCCACTGATAGATATATATATATATTTTTTAAGGGCTAAGGAATTGACTATTAGTAAATTTATATATATTTTTTCTTAATAATTAAACATGTTTAAAAAATACTTTTTAAAAAACTCATTTACATATTTGGAATGCACATTTTTTGTGCACCCTATAATTATCCTTTTATTTGAGCCCCGTATAGCCATGGAGTTCCATTTATTGACGTTGTCAAGATCGCCCCAAAAAAGGCAAGGCCCAATTTTAGGCCCAAGCCCAATATTTATATAGAAACATTCTTTCTAGTAGTGCCCAATTGACAAGTGTACGAAATATTAGGACAAAAGGAAAGGAAAGCTCCTTCCCTCTTTCAACGGCCGAGGGAAGAGAGAAGATATTGAAGATGTCTACCAACTGTTCTGCATTTACGGTGCATTTCTTGCACTATACAAAATTTTCCAAACCTCTTTGCTAATAGTACTTTATTGTGGCGCAAGCAAAGTTGTCGTAGAAATTTTGGTTTGTATTTTGCTGTGAATAGTTCCCAAACTTTTTGTGGCGATATTTTGATCTTTTATGACCAGTTTAGAATATTTACAGCTAAACTCATTTCCAGCGACCTAAATTTAGTCGCGAAAAGTGAATTTTACTATAGGTGGATTTTCTTTGCGGCAATAAAGGGAAAATGCTGCAACTATTTATTTTTGCGATGACTGTTTTGCCTCTGCAACAACACCTCCTAGTAAGGGACATAAATCTTTTGCACGACTATGATCACCACAAAAGGTCATGATTTCAAATGCCTAGATCCCCTCACTTTTTCCACTCCCTTCTCTCTCTTCCTCCCAGTGTCATTCTCTTGCTCTTGTCGGATCTCTACTCTTCACGCCTCCATGCAGCAGGCACTCCACGCTGCCGTCGACCCACCATCACTATCCACCTCCATCGTCGTCGGCCAACCCAGCCAAGCCCCTCCCTCGCAGCTTCTCTCTCTCTCCTAGATCTCTCTCTCTCACTTCTCCCTCGAGTTCCCAGTGCCACCGCATCCTCAGCCACCGCACCACCTCCAACTACAGGTGTAGCTACCCCCTCACGGTCCCCAGCCCCTCAACCAAAGCTCCCCCTCTCTCTCACAATCGATATGCTCTCTCCCTCACAAATCTCACTCAAGCTCCTATACCCACCTGCATCACCTTCCTTCACGGCACAGCGCCACGGCAAGTTAGTCCTCCACACAGCCGTAAGGCCACCCCCATGCTCCACCACCTACCCTTCAATGCCATTAGCCAACCCAAAACAGAGCAACCCTTTGCTTTTGTTTGCCAGCATATAGGAAAGTAGCTATTATTTTCTATGGTATCCACCACTAATTTAACCAATACCTTGAGGCTTGAAGTTCTTCTCATGCCTTTAGATATTAATATGCTGTGATTTGTTGTCTTTAGGCTAAGTTATGATGATGAACACGTTGGCATATAGCTTTTGGGATCAGTCACTATAGATTTTGGGTTTATTATTTAAGTTGCAACCATAAAATGCATACATGAAGTACCTGACTTGAGGTAAAATATTGTAAAAGATGCAGCTTTTATCACTCACATGCATTGTCAAGTAATGAAGGGTAGGACTTGGAGCATTGTTCTTTTTTTTTTTTTTTTTAATTTACGTTTTGCTGATCTGTCAAACATTAGGAGCATAAAGTACTTTGATTAACCAATATCCCAACTAAAAGTGGGAAAGTAGTTTACCAGCAAATTGCAATCAAACAAGAGAGGAAAAGAAAAGTGGAAGTAAGACTGGGACACGTTAATAAGGATGGACCGGGAGATTGACTGCTTGTTTAGAGATGTAAACAAGCTGAGTATCAATTTAATATTCAAGAATTCAATCTCGATTTGATTATACTAGAGACAAGCTCAAGTAGAGCTCTAGCTAGTTTTGCAATTCGCTAGCTTGCATGTTGGTGGATCTTAAGCATTTTATTTATTAATTCAAATACATTTATCATCTATTTCCATGAATGACTTAGGAAGTGGTCAGACCCAACAAATGCATATCCAAGCCAGAGTTTAAGCAACTTTTACTACACTCTGAACTTGCTTATGCAAGTATCTCTTCGGATTCCTTCCTGTTAGTAAAAAGATGTTATCTTTTTAAAGCATGACTTGCCTGGGTTTTAGGAATCTCCATTCATTTCAACTATCTTTAACAAATTAATCGTTTTGGTTAATGATGGGGGAAGTCCATTTTTACTTATTATGTATGCTAGACTTTATTATGTTTATTTGTATCCTCAATAAGGTAAAGAAGTTTTGAGAAAAAGCTATCTCATGAGTTGAGATAGAGAGGGTGTATATTATTGACATATATAGGATGTTTACAGTCTGTGCACACTATATAATTACAAGCTGTTACAATTTGTAAATAAGGAAACTATGCTAAGAAAGGAATTAGAGAATTCTACAATAAAAGAGCAATAGTAAATACAATTGACTAACAAGCTGGACTTCCTAGAATAGCTATGTACACGTACTGAGATTATGAAATCTCTTTTATGATTTTTTGCAATCTTGAAGTGAACATCTGTTTGCTGATTTCTTGCATTCCTGCTTTAATGCTTTCATTCCTTATATTCCCCCTCAAACTTGGCTGTGGTAGAGAGAAAATGCCAAGTTTGTTTCGTAGCTGCATGAATTGTGCCTTAAGAAGTGGCTTGGTGAAGATATAAGCCAGTTGGTCAAGTGAAGTGACAAAGTTGGTTTCTAATGACCCAAGAGCTACCCTTTCCCTTACATAATGATAATCAAGCTCGATATGCTTGGTTCGAGCATGTAGAACAGGATTAATACTCATGTATAATGCACTCATATTATCACAATACAATAATGGAACTTTGGTTAATGGAACACCAAGGTCCCTTAGAAGTAGAGACAACCATGTTAACTCAGCTGCAGTAGAAGCCATAGCCCTATACTCAGCTTCTGCAATTGATTTAGCCAATGCAGGTTATTTCTTTGGACTCCATGATATACAATTACTTCTAAGAAACGTGGAAAAACTTGTTGTAGACCTTCTTGTAGTGGGACAGCCAGCCCAATCTGCATCTGAAAACCCATATAGATCAAGTGTACTATTGGATAGAATTCTAAGACCAAGAGTAGCAGTGCCTTGCAAGTATCTTAGGATTCTTTTAACAAGCTAAAAATGGCTCACTGTTGGAGTTTGCATAAATTGGCAAATATAATTGACACTATAGGAAATGTCTGGTCTTGTAAAGGTTAAATATTGTAAAACACCAACAAGGCTTCTATATGTTTTGACATCAGGAAATAATTCATGAGCACCAGATTTTGTTCTCCTTTTGATGGCATAGGAGTTGACAATGGCTTAGTCTCATGCATACTTACTCGAGTGAGTAAGTCTACAATATACCTATGTTGTGACAAAAGCAGATCAGTACCATGTTTATGAACTTCAATACCCAGAAAATGATGAAGAAACCCAAGGTCTTTGATTGAGAATTGAGTACTGAGCTGTGAGATTAGCCACTGAATTATTTGTGGGTTGTCACCTGTTACTACCATATCATGTACATAAAGTAGAAGAATGAGTACTCCATGTGTTGAGTGTGAGACAAAGAGACTTGGATTTGCTAAACTTGAGTAACATCCAAGCTGAAGAAGATAATCACTGAGCCTGTCAAACTAGGCTCTAGGTGCCTGTTTGAGGCCACACAAGGCTCTTTTTAATTTGGACACATGCAATGGGTTATCTCTATTTATATACCCTGGAGGTTGATGTATATAAACAAAATTGTTAAGATATCTATGGAGGAAAGCATTCTTAACATCTAATTGATGAAGTGGCCATTTTCTGACAGTAGCAAGTGTAAGAAGAACACAAATACTAGCTGGCCTTACCACAGGTGAAAAAGTCTCAGAGAAGTCCACACCATCTACTTGACTATACCCCTTTGCAACCAGTCAAGCTTTAAGCCTTTCCAGTGTGCTATTTGCTCTTAACTTAGCCTTGTACACCCACTTGCATCCAATCACATTCATATCAGATGTTCTTGGCACTAATTCCCATGTGTCATTCACAACAAGAGCTTGTAGTTCTTTTTCCATTGCAGCAGACCATCCAGGATGATTCTTTGCAGCTGTGATTATATTTGGTTCAGCAGGTATGTTCACCAGGTTATGCAGATTTGAATATCGTGGATTTGGTTTATGAATTCCACTTCCGGCCCTGGTTTGCATCTGATGTTGCAATGGTGGTACCTGCAATGCTATTTTAGCAACAATCTATGATGAGGGAGCTGTCTGAGTATTGGGAGAAGAAACATGTTAAGATGAAGTTTGGGAACTGTTTGAGGGTAAGGACTTTGATTGAGTTGGAAAGGAGGATGTAGATGCAATAGCATTTGGAGTTAAATTTAAAGGAGTAGGTGCAAAAGCAGAGGGTAATGGCTGATTGTCATTGTGCCATTCCATAAAACTTGAGAAATCACCTTCAACAGGAGGAGAAGCATACAACTGAGTTGGTTCATAGTATGGCATGACAGATTCATCAAAAACAACATGCCTTGAAATATTAACTCTACCAGTGGGTGGATAAAGACATATGTACCCTTTATGCTTGGTGTTGTACCCAATGAAAACACATGGCAGTCACTTGGGCTCTAGTTTATTAGACCTATAGTCTCCAAGATATGGAAAACACCTAGAACCAAGAATTCTAAGGATGCTATCATCTGGATTCTTATCATAGAGTTTGAGAAAAGGAGAGTCCACGTTAAGCATAGATGATGGTAACATGTTTAATAGAAAAACAACAGTGGAAAAATAGTCTAAGCAGAATCTGTTTGGGAGTTTGGCATGAAACATCAAGGTTAAGCCCAAATTTGTAATACTTCAATATTTCCTCTCAGCTTTGCCATTTTATTCAAGTGTCTTAGGATAGACAGCTTGGTGGATAATGCCATGTTTTTGAAAATAAGCAATAAGGTTCTTGCCATTAAATTCACCACCATCATTACTTTGAAAAAAATGTATTTTGGCATTAAATTAACAAGTGACAAGCATGTGAAATTGAAGAAAGGCTTGGAAAAGATCATATTTATGCTTTAGTGGAATTAACCAAGTAAAGTTGGTAGCCTCATCAATGAGAATGGCATAGAATCTGTATTTTTCCCGAGAGGGAGTGGGAGCTGGTGCCCATAGATCACAATGTATTTTTGAAAAGGGAACATTGATATTATTCTCTCTAGGAAGGAAAGGTAATTTTGAAGCTTTCCCCATTTTACAACTTGTACAAATTCCAATGGAATGTTGTTTAGAATAAAATGAAATGAACTTTTTATTACAGAGATAATCAAGAACTTTGGAATTTGGATGTCCCAGCCTTAAGTGCCAATTGTACTTATTTGTTGATCAAAATCTAGAAGAGAAGTAGGTCTCTTTTTCTGGAAGAGTTGATGCAGCAGCATTAAAAACATATAGACCCTTCTGTTTCCTCCCTGTTGCCACTGTCCTCTGTGTTATCCTGCCCTTTATCACAAAACCATGTCCATCAAACTCAAATTTTAGTGGAAAATCTGAGGTTAGCCTACTAATTGAGACAAATCTTTTTTTATATCAGGTACCACAAGAACATTATTTAATTGAAGTTGTGATTGAGCAGGACCAACCATGGCCTTACCAATGTGTGTAATAGACAATATTTTGCCATTCCCAACCATTATACCATCATGACCAGTATATGGAATCAAAGATTAGAGGGTACCTTGACTTGCTGTTATGTGATCAGTGGCTCCCGTGTCAGGATGCCAAGATGCTTCTGATGGTTCTTCCATCTTCATTGCTACAAAACTTTGAGGTAGATTATCATTTGTAAATGAATGATTAATCTATTGAAACACTTCAAAGCTGTGTGGTTCCTTTTATGACACATTTGACAAATAATTTCATCTTTTTGTGCAGATTTGCTGTTGCTAGAACCTCGAGAGTAATTGTTTGAGGGTTGGCCCTCAGTTGATGCTTTAGATCCATTGGTGTGCCCTTGAACAAAACGAAATCCCTTAGAAGTAAAGGGACCAGTCTGTTTTATGTTCTTGTAAGACTTTTGGCCATAGAACACCATTGATGCTGGAGGAGCATCAAGTTTGTACTTGTCAGAATAACTTTCAAGTAATGTTACCACTTCAAAATATGAGGGGACAGGGGGCCTAAGCATTGTGTCTATAAAGACCTCAAATTCCTTGCCAAGACCATTGAGAAGCCACCAAGACTTTTTGTGTTCGGAAACTGGCTTGCCAATAGCAGCAAGCTCATCACAAATTGTCTTGAGTTTCCGGAGATAATCACTTAAGGAATCAGATCCTTCGGTGATAGAGGTTAGCCTTTGCTTGAGTGCAAGGCAACGGTCTGAAGATACTCTTGCAAAGGCATGAACAAGAGCAGTCCAAACCTCTAAGGCAGTGTTTAATCCCACAACAATGCCTAAAACCTCCTCAGATAGTGTGGTTGTGATCCAACCTTTAACAAACCTATCAGACCTGCGCCATTTGTGATAGAGTGGATTTTGCTATGAGTTGGATGACCGATCAAGAATTATTTGGGGTGGAGCTTGAACTTCACCCATGATGAACCCTTGTAGATCATAACTCTCAAGTATATTTAGCATTTGCGTTTTCCATAGTAGGAAATTAGAGAAGTTAAGTTTGAGGGAAACATAATTTGAAACATTTTGTGAGACTGGATAAGAGTAGGTATCTGAAGACACATAAGAGGATGAAGAATCCATTTATGGAAGAATAAAGAACACCACTCTCTTTCAACACGTTTTGACTCTTGATACCATAAAGAAGTTTTGAGAAAAAGTTACCACACGAGTTGAGATAGAGAGGGGGCATATATAGGATGATCACAGTCTATGCACACTAAATAATTACAAGCTGTGTAAATAAGGAAACTATGCTAAGAAATGAATTAGAGAATGCTACAATAAAAGAGCAATAGTAAATACAATTGACTAACAGCCTGGACTTCCTAGAATAGCTATGTACATGTACTGAGATTATGAAATCTCTTTTCTGATTATCTGTAATCCTATAGTGATCATCTGTTTGCTAATTTCTTGCATTCCCGCTTTAATGCTTTCATTCCTTATATAAGGTAGACTTCATTCATTCAAACATGACAAGAAAATAGTTCATTCCCCTGCTAAACCTCTGCACTACTAAAGTTGAAAAATGAGACATTGCTTGAACACTCCTGTTCAAAAAACTAAAACTACCTCCTTCCTCTATTAAGCCTCTACGGGTGGTAATTATTTCTTCCCCAGGACTTCCTTTTATTGCTTGTCTGCAACTAAAGTATGGAATAAAATGGTTATTGTTGTTCATTTTCTTTGTGTCATTGTCATTTCCTTCTCTTTCTTTTTTTTTTCTTTCCTTTTATTGCTTGTCTGCAACTAAAGTATGGAATAAAATGGCTCTTGTTGTTCATTTCCTTTGTGTCATTGTCATTTCCTTCTCTTTTCATTCTTCTCAATAAATTTAAGTGTTTATGATGCAGCTGTGTTTTTTGTTGACATTGTTATATTGATTCTGTTTGCAAGAGTGTAATAGTGTAATAGATTTGTGAACTTATTTGTTATCAATTGGGCAAGATATAAAATTAGTACTTGCACTGGGTTTTCCTATTATGATGTGCTTACCTTCTTGACCTGCCTTTGCCTGCTCTAAGTAAACCATCAAAATAATAGTTGAGAAGTTTTTCTATCTCTCTGCATTTTCTTGTTCTCAGTAAACCATCAAAACGATGTGCTTGAATTAGGATTCTTTGCTTTGCTCATCTTTGGCAATTTATTTTGCAGGATTTTCTAGGACTAGTTGAGAAGTTTCTCTCTCTCTGGAAGATATGGCATCCAATTAACTGTTGGTGATGCTATCATGGTGAGCATTGCTTTTCATCCCAAGTTTGTTCTCTCTTAGTACATCACTGATAGACCAAGCAAATTTGTTGAACTCTTTTCCAACAGAACTCTGTTTTTGGTTAACGTGGTTGTTTCTTGTTTGTTATGAGTTGATACCTAGAGTCATATATACTTTAGTTTTCAAGTAAATCTTTAATGATTTCTTGTGCCACATATATTCCAATTATGTACTATTTTGTCTTTCCTTTCTAATCTCCTTCGCCTAGTGTATTTATAATGTATTGTTCACATCCTTTGTGTGTTTTAGGCTATGACAACCATACAGTTTCACTAGTTTTTTTGTTATTTTGTAAAATACTATTTTCGGCGAATTTTAGTTGCCGAAAATGACCAAACTCAACCATTTTAGTTAACGCCGCAAACAGGAGAAAAGCTTTTTGCTGCGAAATTGTAAACATTTGTTGCTAAACATATTCACCGATAACTTTCTTTCCCAAGGATGAACTATTTGCTGCAGTTTCAACCCACTAGAAATAACATTTATTTGCAAATCGTTGCTAAAAAACAATTGTATCCCTGCTTTGGCATCTAATGTGCGTCAAATAGGAAATCGATGGAAAAGTCTATTTGCGGTTATTTTTGGCATTTTTTGTGACTAATTTTGGCACTAGAAAATGGTATTTTCTTGTAGTGTTCAAGGGTTATATTATTTAAAAAAAATGAAAAACACAAAGATGACGAACTACCCCCAAATCCCTTCCATTCTTGCACTCAACGGACTCGAGTCGACTGCTATCCTTCGCCTGCACTCAACAAGAAACTCGCCATCCCACTTGTTCCTCTTCCTATACTAGACGAGAAACTCTCTGTCCCTCTATGGTCCCTTGACCCCTATTTGGGATTTGGCAGGAGTCGCGACACCAGGGTGCTGGCCACTCGGGTCACACTGTCAAGACCCCATAAAAAACGGCCCTAGGATATGGTCCTAGGCATGCATGGGCAAGCCAAGGCCACCAAAGGCCAATGCTGTGGGCCCCCATGGGTTCCACACCACTATCATTTGTTTATTGATTTATTTTATTTATTTTTATTTATCAAGGGACTTATTAGGGTTTTCACTTTGTATTCTTTATAAATAGGTCCCTTAGGCATTTAGTTTACATCTTTTGAACCTTTGGCAAATTCACTAAGTGGGTAGATTTGTACTTGAGATCAACCTTTTGGTGCTAGGCACTTGGGCTATGTCGGTGCAATTCGTGAATCCCTATTAGAGGATCATCACCTTGCAATTCGTGAATAGGTGTGATTCAACTTATCTTATTCTTGCAATTTGGTGCAATTCGTGAATCTATATTGTGTTATCTTTGTTTTATCAAGTTATCAATCTATGAGGTTTATTTCAACTATTGTGCAATCCGTGAATCAATAGTTGAAGTGTTATCTTGTTCATCCATTATCTTCATTGTTTTTATTTTCTATATTTTTTATCTACACTTTTTTGCATCTATAAATATCCATATAAACCAAAAAGAGTCATCATATTCCTTTGTTGAGTCAATTCATCTTTGTGCATTCTTGACTTGGTGGTGAAGTTGTTGATCATTGTGTTCTTGAATGTTCATACGTATTCATTAATATTGCTCATTTGATCCTTCCATACCCTCAATCTCGACCAACCCTAGTGTTTTTCACTTTCCATAATTGGTTTGCCTCATCAAACTTTGCCCTAGCCGAAACACATTATCCTTGATAATTCAAATTCAAATTTTGGCAATCACTTGCCTTATTTGAATTTGACCTAGCCGCCTATTCCATCTTTCCATACAATCACTTACCATATTCGACCACATCATAAGTCTTCCCTTCATCAAACCCTAGTTGTCCACCTCAAGTCCCTGTAAGATGACTCATTCCTCTTATGAGTCTTGACTTCCTCAAATTGAAATTCAAATCCCAATTCAAATCCCTTAATTTAAGGAATTGCAAATCCTCTTCAATTCCTTAATCACTCTTCCTAAAATCTCTCTAGTCAACCATTGGCTTGCCATTCTAGCTAAACTCCAATCACTCATCCCTTAAATCTCTCAACTCCTTCCATAGACCTAGTCAACTGAAGACTCCATCTCTTGCCATATCCAAATCCTATCTTGACATCCAATCCTCCACCTCCAAATCCCTAAAGTCAAGGAGCAAACCTAGACTCATTCAAACACCTTCCAAACCCTAGCCTTACTCTTCCACCTCATTCTCAAACCCTAGAATCATCCTAAACTCCAACCCTAAGCCAACTCTTCCCAATCTCGAAATCAACCCTCGCCACCTCACAAAACCCTAACTACACTTACTATACCAACCCTAATTACCACCCAAGTGGCCCAAACATCAAGGACACCCTTCAAGCCATCTACATTGCATCAAACACTCATAATCATCACTTAGATCATCCAGAACCCTAATCTCACCTCACTCATCCAACCCTAGCTCATCATCTTGGCGCCACACTCAAGGACAAGTCCTTAGCCGCCCACACTGATTTGCCCTCCCTAAACACTTAGCTTACCCAAGTTCATCATCATCTTCATCATTCCATCACCCAAACACCAACTCTTTGTGGAAAGCCAAACAAGTTGGCAAGGTCACTCGGTCATCATCGTCATCAAAGCAATCTTGTGGTCCTTAGTGTTAGGGACAAGACCGGGGTCCCTAACACACACGCCCTCAACGAAGTGTGCAAGTGTGTGCGCACATGTAATGTGTACAATTATAAATGCAACGAAAAATAATAAGGCAAGCCAAAAATTATGTACAAGAAAATAATACAACCCAACAAAGAAGTCTTCCATAAGGTTATTATAGTCATTTAGCTGAATAAAATAAAATAGGAATCCAATCAACTACAATGGGGATAAACCCCAGGTTATCACTCCTCTAGTGGGGTCGATCCTCTATGCTTGTATCCGTTCTCTACATTAAAGACTATGTTTCTGTGAAACAGAAAATCAAGTGGGAACACTACAATGAGATTTTGCAATCTCAGCAAGTAAATCCACAGATCAACCACCAAGAAATAGAAACAAACAACCGCACGCACACGACAAGGATAAAAAGATTCTCCAAAATTTACTTTTCCTTTCCCTTTACTAGAAACATTTATAGATAACCCACTCGCACCAAAATCGCATTTTATACTTAGAAAATATTAATTTTGTTATGGTATGCACCATGGTCTCCCCTAGAGACCATTCACACACTCTAGCTCCCTTCCTCACACAACGTATAACGATCGTGCTTGTGACTTCATAACAAGCGATGCACTGATTCGCACCCGGCGCGTATGTTACCAGGCATCCTGTAACCTCTGCCAGCAGAAAGGCTACGGAGTTGGCATGAGAGCATTATCGTCTTGTCCAAGCTCATTGTCGCACAACGACAACCCATGGTTCATCTATCAGTTTTACACGATCCTGAGTGACCAGAGAAGCTCCATCGATATAATGCCCCAGCTCGACTTGGGGTCGTGATACGGACACACTCACAAAATCCCATTAGTCTTTTGACACCAAAACCACAGTTTCTAAATTTTACAGCACAGATGCAGATGCGTGAACAAAATATTATTAGATGGCATGGCAATAAATACATCAAACCAATGCATAGATGCACAGATTCACAAGTCACAACTATTCCCAACGTTTCACCCAGCCCTCAGCCGACAGTTCCAACACCAAGTACAGTATTCTATCCCAAAGCTCCACAGGTCCCTCGGCCACTTAACCAATTACAAACAGACTACAGGGCTGATGTCTGTAGAAAACACAATTTCATTATTTTCGGATGTCAGTATTCTAAGTGTCAGTTTAGGATTTTACTTACAACACGAAAGGGCTGATGTCTGGATGATCAAGCATACTAATGTGGTGGCTTCTAGATGCTGCGAAGCATGGCAAGGACAATGGTGGCGTACGGTGTCAGAGATGAATTTGGACAGAATAGTGGGGCTAACGACTGGGTTATTTTAAAGGGTGATAGATTTGATGTGACAGAAAGTGGAAGAGGTCATTTTTGGTAGTGGAGGGTGGTGGAGCACAGCGGAGCATGTGGCGCCCTCAACCCCCACATGTGATTTGGAGGGAGTCATGATGCTGAGGTGTTGACTACACGGATCACACACTCAAAGTGCAACGTGAAAGCAAGTGTGTGCAAGCATGCAACTTAAAAGTGTACAGTCATAAACACAATGAAGAAGTAAAAAGGGTAGTCTGAGCTACTAATAGTGCCAGAAATTCAAAATACAAACTCCAACAAAATAATCCATGAATTAATACAATCATCTAACTAGATAAGAACTAAACGCTAGATCAAGCTACATAAGGGAAAAGTCCTCAAGTCTTCACTCCTCAAGTGGGGCTAATCCTCCAAGCTCATGACCGTCCTCTGCATCAAAGTCTACTATTTTGGGAGCGGAACCACAGGTCGGGACACCACAGTGAGATTTCGTAATCTCAGCAAGTAAAACCGATAGAATGACACCCAAAAGTACAAATGTGGAAAAAGTGGACATATCTCTTCATTTTGAAAAAAACATGAGATTTAACAAAATTGCACAAAGCTTAACATTTTATAGAAAATGCCATGCATGCCATAAATACACATTTCCATCCATTTAATCATTGTATGCTCCATGGTCTCTCCTAGAGACCATCCGCACACCCTCGCTCCCTTCATCACACCACGAGTAACGATCGTGCATGTGACTTCAAATTGAGCGATGCCCAGCTCTGTGCCCGGTACGTAAATGACCAAGCATCCTCTAGTAGAGAGGTCACGAAGTCAGCATGAGAGCATTACTATCTGATCTGAGCCCGTTGTCACCCAGCGACAACACTAGGGTTGTCACTCAATTTTACATGCTCTCGAGTGACCAGAGGAGCTCCACCAAGATAATACCTCATATCGGTTTGGGGTAATGGTATGCACACCCACAAAATAGAGCACAATTCATACACTTTATTGACATGCAATATTCAAAATGAAATTATGGAACAAACAGTTATTGGATGACATGGCATGGCAAAGTACGACAACAAACACAGTATAACAACACAAATTTCATGGTTTCACATTTTCACAACTACACATGATTCCCAACACTTCAATTGGCCCTCGACCAACAATTCATAACCAACTACAGTTATTATCCCAACACTCCACAGGCCCTTGGCCACTTAACCAAACACAACCAGACTGCAATAAAAACACAATTTTCTAATGATAGTACTTCAAGGGTCAGCCTAGGGGTTTACTTACAATGCAGAAGGCAATCTTGGATAATCAACGCGCTGTCTAAGGAATCTTGTGTGTGCCTGCACATTGCTGCTTGATGGAAAAAAATTAGTTTACTAAAGATGCCTAAAAAATAATGCAAAAACAGAGTGGCACACAGCTTACTATGGTAGCGCCAAGAGTGGAGGAGCACAGTTGACAATGACAGATCCGTGCAGCATGTGCAACTCTACAGTTGGGCATATAATGGGTGGCAGATCTGATGAAAAAAGAGGGTGGACGAAGGGAATCTCATGGCGAAGGGTGGTGGTAGATGGTGATGCAGAACAATGAAGGAGGATCTAGACTTGGGTTGGGTGGATTTGAAAGGCAAAGAGGCCAAGTAGAAGTCGAGAGGGTGAGGGCGTGGTTGGGCGACCTCTAATGAGCTCCAGAGGGCGGTGGATAATGACGGCGTGTGGTGAAACCCTAAGAAAAAATCGCCTAAGCCTTGAAAAGGGATTGGTGATGGGTTTTCAAAGGGTGGAAGCTGGCCTTAGCTCGATGACAGTGAGACTTTTGGACGGTGAGCTTTGGACGGAAAATCTTTGTGGTTTGATGTGATGCAAGCTATAGAGGCTTCATGTGGTGCCACAAGCAACATGGTTCAAGCTTGGGGCGACGGTTGGCATGTAGCGGCAGCGAGTAACCATCATGGCCAAAGCTTCTCGTGTTGACAGAGGGGAGAGACACAGGTCATTGCGAAAGGCGTGGTGGTGGTAGATGGGGAAAAGGGATTGTTGCTCGACAGACACACGACGATGACAAGGTGGCAACACTGACGGCAATGCTCACGGGTTACAGAGGAGAGAGAGAGAGATTGAGAGAGAGAGAAACATTTCAAAGAGGGGAGGTGGCTAGGGCGCTGGGGAAAAAGGAGGGAGGAATAAGAATTTTGGATTTTTCACCCATGACCAAAACAGCATCGGATAAAGGGAGCAGTTAGGCCCCCTGCTTCAGCTTATGCACTCACAAACGAGCTGAGCCCGAAATTTGAATACTAATACTAAAAATGAAACCCACTTAAACAACACATTGAGCTACACTTCAACAAAGAAAACACACTCACACACTCTAAAGAAAAACAATTCCAAATCAGTCTTGGTCTTCACATGGGTTGGGCTTCACATCCTCCCCCCTTAAAAAGAATTTCATCCACAAAATTTGCTTATAGCTAACTACAGCTACTTCCAAAGGGCTCATCAAGCTAATAAATATCGTTGCCTTTACTTGCATAACTTCTTCTAGTACTAGCTTGACTAGTTCTTCCAATAGTACATCACTTCTAAAACCTCAAGGCAAGTCATGCAGTTCAAAATCTACACTTAACAATAAACTACTCTACAACACCCATGGATCCTAATGCTTCATTACCTCATAAATTAGGTGAGGCTACCCACTATTGATGCCTAAGCTTCAACTTCCAAGGCTTTATTGTACACCATACTTTGGTGACCTATCAGCCTCTTCTCAAGTTAACCATCAATGTCCATAATTCCCCTCAACCGAACTTTCAATCTCCAAAGGAAAGTATAGCCTCAAATTTTAAATTCCTATGTGATCTCAAGTCACAACTGATTCCTGAAGATAATCAAAAAAATTTCTTCCAACCATCATTTCACTAAGTGTTATGCTTCAGCTACGAACTCTAATCATCTCACCAAAAAGCCTAAGGCTAAGATATCTTGAATTTAATACTATCGTATTGAATCCACTTCGACACCTACCAAAGCAAATCCTTCCAAGCATGATAGGAGGCAAAGACCTCTCCTCTATGAAATTCATACACACTCACATATATTACGTGTCGATTGCTTGCATCTTTAGTCAAAACCAAGACTCCTCGATAAAGCACATGTGATCAATTACAACATACTACTACCAATCGACCTACGCACTCCAAATGTTAGAAGCAAAATGTCGCCATATCCATGGGTGAGGGTTAACACTTTAAAAGAGTCTAACAAGAACATCATTTCCAATAGTTTCCTTGAAGTCATCAAAGAACTTAGAAACCCATACACTAAGTCATGCCCATACAATGGATAGGATTGAGTAGTCAAAATAAAGCGGTTTGAAGTCGAAGACGATGAGATGAAAGTCAACATTAACACGAAGGTTTCCTAACGGTGAAAGAAAATCGATCTAATGAATGAAGTCACAATTTGTCACAAATGGTTTGCTCTGCCAAGTGAGCAAGAAAATAATTTGATTTACAATGGAATTGAGAAAGCTACAATAAGGTAGTTGGATACATGATTGGTCCTTAAGTCAAAAGCAAACCACATAAATATTATATAAAAACACCAAGGATGAAAAAAATTCCAACAATTCACCAAAATAGATCCAAAACTCTTACCAATGCACTAAGTCGCCAAAATATTTCATCAAGTTGGACAAAGAGGTTGAGTTCACAAATTAGGCAGATAAAGTGAATTGACAAAAATTTCCCTTCATAGCAAAATTTTAAAGGCTACAAAAGTGGTGGTTCTCTCATCGTTTTCCAAAAGGTTTAAAAGGGCGACATAGAAACTTTCAAAAGAAAAGGACCACAAATTAAAAACAAGCTAAATCAGGCTATGCAAACCATTTGGCAAGGAATCCATGAAATGATCTAATCGAGGAAGTTCTCCAAGTATGAGTGTAAGGAGGTCTAAGTAATTGGGAGAAGTCAAGTTGATAACACTTGAGAGCAAATCCCACGGTCACTATACTTAAAGCATTCACAAGGGAGGAGATTTAATTATTTCATCAACTCCTACACATGTCAGCGTATAATTAAGCAAACATCCTTACACCAAAGGTAATCCATACGCCAAAGGTAATCCAAAACACAACTCAATCCAAGACACTCAATTAGTCAAAAGTCTATACATCCCATCTAAAGCATGCGTTGAGCTTAAAAGTCCAATACAATCTCATTCAAATAGATAAATGTGCCTATAAATGTCATTCAGACAATAAATACTAATCGACTCAAGACCCCAGTTCTTACTAGAGTTTGTTCTAGTGGTACTAAACTCAATATCATTCGCCACTAAAGTCACCCAATCCTATTCTCAAACTTGATCACCTTTTATATCATCACATTTACTACCATTTTGGACACCCTGATGGACCTATATCCTTAGAATTGACAAAAATAATTTCCTGAATTTGCACCATCTGTAATCTTTAAATTTGATAAGAATTGTATCCTAAAATCTGCCAACCCTAACCTCAAACCAGATGATAAGCATTCATTTTCCGAACTACACACTTTCTATAACTTCATAAAAGTACAATCATTTTCAAGAGTCTGCAAAAACAATACCTTTCAATCTCATAGAGAAATTCGCTTCTTGTAAATCTACACATCATTAACTTAAACTCAAATCTTATTATAAATTAGTCCTCATAGTCTGCAATTCAAAAACCTTAAATCATATAAGAATCATTTTCCCAGGTCTACAAGATCGATGACCATTGATCTCATACCAAACGTCACTTAAAGCTTGTAGATGTTAAAACTCCAAATGTTATCCAATCTTTTCTCAGAGTTGGCCAAATAAAAAACCTCCAATTTAATTAACTCCTCAAATTCTTGTTGAATCTACCACCTTAGATTCCATAAAGTCATTTCATAACTTCTATAGAATCTCAAACTTTAAAGCTATTCCATGTTTAGAAGTTGTTACCATCATCAGTTCATGACTTCAGTCTCTATTCCAATGAGATAGACTAGACCACGTCGTTTCCCCTTGAAGTTTCGATAATTCAAATACAAGCCTAAATGTTAACAAATTGAAGCCTACTATACTAAAGGTTAACACCGATCCGACTAAAATTCCAACCAACTTTGCTCAATAAATAAAAAATAAGTCTAATTACACAAATTTTTCAAGCCTATCATAGTAAGATTGAAGCCTAGAATTCTAGTACTATACCTAAGTAACTTATGGATTTACCCAGAGTCGTAAAAACTCTGATACCACCTGTGGCGTCGTCGACCCCCACGTGTGATTTGGAGGGAGCCATGATGCTGAGGTGCTGACTATACGGATCACACCCCCGAAGCGCAACGTGAAAGCGTGTGCCAGCATGCAACTAAAAAGTGTACAGTTATAAACACAGCGAAGGAATAAAAAGGGTAGTCTAAACTACTAATAGTACCAAAAACTCAAATTACAAACTCCAGCAAAATAATCCATGAATTAATACAGTCATCCAACTAGATAAGAAGTAAATGCTAAATCAAGCTACATAAGGGAAAGTCCTCAGGTCTTCACTCCTTAGGTGGGCCCAGTCCTCTAAGCTCATGATCATCCTTTACATCAAAGTCTACGGTTCAGTCGAGTGAAACAACAGGTGGGGTCATCATAGTGAGATTTCGCAATCTAGCAAGTAAAACTAATAGAATGACATCCAAAAATACAAACACGGAAAAAGTGGACATACAATAGCGCTTGGGAAAAAAATAAGAGATTTACCAAAATTACACAAAACCAATATCATTCTCAACAATTTACAGAAAACTCCACGCATGCCGTAAATACACATTTCCATCCATGTAATCACTGTATGCACCATGGTCTCCCTTAGCGACCATCGGCACACCTTAGCTTTCTTCATCACACCATAGGTAACGATTGTGCATGTGACTTCATAACGAGCAATGCTAAGCTTTGCGCCCAGCGCGTACGTGACCAGACATCCTCTAGCCTCCACTAATAGAAAGGTCATGGAGTTCGCACGAGAGCATTATCGTCTCGTTCGAGCATGTTGTCGCCTTGTGACAACCCAGGGGACGTCACTTAGTTTTACACTCTCCCGAGTGACCAAAGGAGCTCAACCAAGATAATACCACATCTCTGCATGCACACCCTCAAAACAAAGCAGAATTCATACAATTTCATTACATGCAGTAAACAAAATGCAATTATGGAACAAGCAGTTATTGGATGACATGGCATAGCAAAGAACGGCAACAAACATAGTATAACAACACAAATTTCACAGTTTCACATATTCACAACTACACGCGATTCCCAACGCTTCACTTGGCCCTCGACCAATAATTCATCACCAATTACAGTTATTATCCTAACACTCCACATGCAACTTAATCAAACACAACAACAGATCCAAGCAGCACGTGGGACTCTACAGTTGAGAATATAGTGGGTTGTAGATGTGATGAAAATAGTGGGTGGATGAAGGGAATCTTGTCATGGAGGGTGGTGGTAGGTGGTGACGTAGAACACTGGGGGAGTATCTAGACTCGGGTTGGGTGGATCTGAGAGGGGAAAAGGCTGAGTAGAAGTGGAAAGGTTGAGGGTGTGGTCGGGAGACCTCTAGTAAGCTCTAGAGGGCAGTGGATCATGACCGCGTGAGGTGGAACCCTTGGCAAAAATTCCCTAAGACGCATGGGGTGGAAATCAAAGTGGGGGATATGGGGGTTGAGGACGAGATTGAAAGGGAGAAGAGGGCTCAATGATGGGTTTTTGAGGGGTGGAAATTGGGCTTAGCTCGACGAGTGCAAGACTTTTGGACGGTGAGATTTGCATGACAGATCTTTTTGGTTTGATGTGAGGCAAGCTACAAAGGCTTCATGCAGTGCCGTAAGCGATGTAACACTCCGTATTTTAGTGTATTTTTACTGAAAGAATTATTTTTATGGATTCAAAAATTTATTCTCTTATTTTAAAATTGTTGTATTTTAGTGGGTTATTTTTATGATTTTTAGTTTGTGAAAATTATATTTTAAAGTGCTTTCGTATTATTAATTATTATTATACGTTTAAAATCTCTTTATTCTAAACTAATTATTGTTTGATTTAATTATTTTAATTTATCTTTACCATTGCGTTTGAATTATTTTATTTATCTTGTGGTTTTGAAAACGTTTCCGTTGGATTATTTTTGGGACCCAAGTTATGAGTATTGAACCTCATTTCTTTTCCCCTATTTTTCTTTTCCTCATTTTCTTTTCTTTCTTTTTCTTTTTCCTCCTTATTTCCCCTTCTTCCCGCGCGAGCCCCTCCCTCTCTCTTTCCCGTGCGTTCGTCGTCCACCCTCAACCCGCCGCCGTCGCGCCGCCGTGGCCTGCACCGCCCAGCCCAGCAGCTTCCCCACCAGCCGGCAACCACCCCCCATCAATTCCAGCCTCCCATGAGCTGCTGTGAGCCTCCACGCACGGCTTGATGCCACGGCGTCACCTTCGCTCCAGCGCCGCCTTCGCACCACCATTGGCCACCATCTTCTCACCACATCATCCTCAACCTCTTGGCAACCCATTGGACCCAACCCCAGCTTCGATCCGCCACCGGCGAAGCTCCACCATCTACATTTCTGATTTGGGTATTTTGGTCTTCTACCGCCCATTGCACCGCCACCCACAGCCAACCTTCACCACCCCTAGTTTCACCGACCTCCCTAGGCCCAACCCTATCCATCTTGGGTCTTTGTTTGCCTTCGTTTGAAAGTTGGTATTTGTGACCCACGGCCACAGTGTATTTTACACTGCTGCGTTGCTCAGACGTCACCTCTTGCAACTTCGTGATCCTTCAAAAATTGCTACATTGCACTGTAAGTATTTCTCTAAAGAACTTTCATAATTTAAATGTATTTTTGCATTAACCTATTTCACTGTATTTATTTAGCATGCCGGACTGAGTCCGAGGAGTTCGGGGGTCGGATGGAATTGTGATTGGAGTTGTTTGGTTGGTTTGATTGAATTGGTTATTGGTTGTTGATTGTTATGGATCAGTGTTGGTGCATGTACACATCATTATTTCATGCATGATCATGTTTGTAAACAAAACTGGGTTTTCGTGTTTTGCATTCATGTGCATGTGTGATTTGGAAAATCATGATTTCATGTGTGAGAAATGATTTGAATGTGTTGAAATGTTTGGATTGACTGGTTTGAGAAAAAGGGAAGGAGACTGTAGGGATGGAGGTAAGTAGGGATGGTGGTAGAGTCCCGCCTGCGATTCCCGCCTACGGTGCATGCAGTAGGGATGGTGGTAAACAGGGATGGTGGTTGTGTCCCACCTGTGATTCCCGCCTACGGTGCATGCAGTAGGGATGGTGGTAAGCAGGGACGGTGGTAGAGTCCCGCCTGTGATTCCAGCCTATAGTGTTCTGATATGTATCTATTGTGTGGAAAAGAACTGTAGGGATGGTGGTAAGCAGGGACGGTGGTAGAGTCCCGCCTGTGATTTCCGCCTACGGTGCACGCGGTAGGGATGGTGGTAAGCAGGGATGGTGGTAGAGTCCCGCCTTAGAGTTCCGCCTACGGTGCACGCGGTAGGGATGGTGGTAAGCAGGGATGGTGGTAGAGTCCCGCCTACAGTATCCAATAAATGGTTGAGCTTTGTGTAAATCATTTTCTGGGAAAATGTTTTACGGATATTTTGGGCCAAATGGGATTTTGGCGTGTGTTGGAAATAATCATTTTCGGGGAAAATCTTATTTTGAGAGAAATGCATATTTCTTCATATGCATGTATGTTAGTTGCATTTAATGCATTTTTATTACGTGGTTATTTTGGATTATACTTACCTGCGGTACCATTTTGTGGTAACGCAGATTTTGATGCAGATGAGGAGGATGAGGGCGAGCCTGAGGAGACGGCTCCGCCCGAGGAGTGATCTGGGATCACTTGCTTGGTTATTTGATTTTACTGTATTGTATTTTAATTTTGGTTGACTGTATAACTACTTTTAAACCTTACTGATGTTTAGATTGTATTTAAATTCTGGTACTTAGCTGACTGATCCGCTGCGTTATATTTTTTTGTACACCGTTGCATGTACACACACTGGCACTTCGTTGGGATGCGTGACCGTATTGTCACCATCCTGGCGTCTCGATCCCCGTGTTTTTATATAAGGGGGGTTGGGGGCACCACAGGTGGTATCAGAGCAGTTCGGCTTTGGATAAAACCACATGTCCCTTAGGATAGTACTAGAAAATTATTTTATTAGTTTAAAATAATAAAGTTTTGTTGAAGTGGGGTAAGTTAAGTTATTTATTTTATACTATGAGATTATTGTTATTTTATTTTATGTTAATTGATGTTCTTTGATTTTATTTTATCTTATTGTTTTAGCTGGTGTTTACTTTTGGTTGAGTTTGGTTTTATCTGGATTTAAGCGGGGTTGAGGATTGCTTTTGACGGGAAAATGGTGAGGTACTAGAAAATGTTTCTAAGTTGTAATTGAAATTGTTTAATTTAGAGTATGGTTTTATTGGTTTTATTTATTTTATTGTATAATAATTTTGTTGTTATTTATTTTATTGTATGCCATTTTATTTTATTTGTTTTATTTTTTGGCTGATTATTTTATTGTTTTAATTATTTTATTGGGAACTACTTCATTGGTTTTATGCATTTTGTCGTGTGTTATTTTATTTATGGAATTTTATTTTATTTTGTTTTGTTCGAAATTGAAAGGCGGGTTAAAGGTTGTGTTATGACAGGAAGATGGTACGACTGAGAAGGCCATTGTTAGGCTTGAACATTTGGTGTAGTAGGCCTGAACTCTTGGTGATTGGTTTGTTTTAATATCGAGGCTTGAACATCTTGGTCTGGGTGAACTCTTAGGAGTAGGAACTCGAGTTGTTGCTAAGTTGGGGAATAATTCTTAAATTGCTTAGGATAATTGAGGTTTTACCTTCCATAGAATTTATTTAATGAGTCTTTGGATAAGAGGTTGTAAGTTCAACGAACCTCAAGGTTAGATTTATGAGAAGTTCATCTAAGATTTGAGGACCCATAGTTTTTAGGAAATAAGTTATGAGATTTAAGGTCATCGATCTTGAGGATTTCGGAAAATGATTTTTATCTGGGTTAAGGTTTTAGAATTGCAGAGTTGAAGGGCAGAATGAAAATAGGATTGATGAGAGTTGAGTTATTAATGTAAGAATTTTTTCAGGAGAGAATTTCTTTAGAGATGGAAGGTAATGATCTAGTTCATGTATTTCTGGGGATTGAAGATGTTGATCTAGTTTGGTTAAATAATTATTTTTAGCTTGATGTTACAGTGACAGGTTAATGATTTAATCCATATTAATTTTAAGGATAATAGATGGTGCAGGTTTAGGAAATGATTTTTGCTGATTTCGAGGCTATAGGTCTAGTGATGGAAATGGTAAGGAGGATCACTTGCACGTTTGGAGGATTATTGGTTTTGGCTGAGGTGCATGAGATTGATGCGTAGAAATGGTGTGTGTACGTATTTCGGAGGGTATAGGTTCTAGTCTTATTTTGGTTTGGAGAAAGTGACTTTGGTAAGTGTTGAAGAGGAGTCGACACAATAGTACTAAGTCACGAGACCTTGGCTTAGAATTTTTGGTGAGTTGATCGAAGTGTGTAGTCGAGTGGGTTACTTAATGGAATCATGGTTGATAATAGTTATTGTGATTATTTTCAGGAATTAATTGTGACTTGAGGTTACTTAGGTATTTTTTATTTTTATTTTCATTTTTATCTTGAGGCTATATTTACCTTTGGAGATTGAGCATCCAATTGGTTGAATTAAGGACATTGTTATTTAACTTGAAGAGAGATTGTTGGGACATCATGTATGGTGTATGAAAGGATCTTCGAAGTTGAAGCTTAGGCATCAACAATGGATAATATGATCAAGTATGTGGGTTAATAAAGCATTAGGATCCTTGGGTGCTTTGCAATGGCTTTTGGTAGATTGAAGATTTGAGCAGTATGGTTTGCCTTGAGGTTTAATAGTGATGTACTATTGAAGGAACTAGTTGTGTTAATGCTAGCTTGGAGGAGTAGAAGTAGGTGGGCAAGTTACCAAGATGGTTTCGATAATGTTTTGGTGTACTCAGTGGTGGTTCATAGTGAGTTTAGTCATCGCTAGATTAGATGTTGTTCATAATGTAGATGATGAGCTTTCGAGTTTAGGTTGTTAGGTAGAAGTCTCTAGGCGCTCTTTTTGGTTCGCTATGTTGGAATTGAGTCTTTTAAAGTATGCTTCTTATTGTAGATGAGATGAATGTATTTAGGATGTTGAGGTTGTTTGATATTGATTTATAGTCAATGATCATGGATGTATTTAATGGAAATTGATTTTGATCAAGACTGCGGGGGTTAATTGAGGAATTTGAGTTATAACTCGTAGTTTTGGGAAAGAGAATATTTTTCTACCAAAATGTGATAAGAGTTGGTTAGTAGGAATGTGCCACGTGCCGTCAAGTTAAGGCTGAGCATCAAGGTAGACCTCAACCTCTCCCTATTCCTGAGTGGAAGTGGGGTGATATTTCTATGGATTTTGTTGTGGATTTGCCGAGGACTCCTAGTGGGGAGAATCACCTACCGCTTATTAAGTTCTCTTATAATAACAGTTTTCATTTCTCCATTCAGATGGCCCCGTATGAAGCATTATATGGAAGTAAGTGTAGATCGCCCTTGTGTTGGGATGAAGTTGGCGAGAGCAAATTGTTTGGGCCTAAGATAATTGAAGAAATTAATGATCAAGTTCAGTTATAAGGACTAAAATGGCGGAAGCGCAAAGTCGCCATAAGAATTATGCAAATACGAGAAGAAGAGACTTATCCTTTGAAATAGGTGACTGGGTTTATTTCAAAGTCTCTCCTATGAAAGGCGTTAAGCGCTTTGGTAAGAAAGGAAAACTTAGCCCGAGATATGTTGGCCCTTTTTCAGATCGTAGGGAAGGTTTGGCTGGTTGCTTATAGAGTGGCCTTACCGGACTATTTTGGCGGTATGTTCTTAAGTCTGCTCTTAGTTGAATCTTATTCCTGTCTTAGTCTTAATGTTGACCTTGCCAATTTCGAGGACGAAATTTTATTTAAGGGGGGAGAATGTAACACCCCGTATTTTAGTGTATTTTTACTGAAGGAATTATTTTTATGGATTCAAAAATTTATTCTCTTATTTTAAAATTGTTGGATTTTAGTGGGTTATTTTTATGATTTTTAGTTTGTGAAAATTATATTTTAAAGTACTTTCTTATTATTAATTATTATTATACGTTTAAAATCTCTTTATTCTAAATTAATTACTGTAGGATTTAATTATTTTAATTTATCTTTACCATTATGTTTGAATTATTTAATTTATCTTGTGGTTTCGAAAACGTTTCCGTTGGATTATTTTTAGGACCCAAGTTATGAGGATTGAACCTCATTTCTTTTCCCCTATTTTTCTTTTCATCATTTTCTTTTCTTTCTTTTTCTCTTTCCTCCTTATTTCCCCTTCTTCCCGCGCGAGCCCCTCCCTCTCTCTTTCCCGTGCGTCCGTCGTCCACCCTCAACCCACCGTCGTCGCGCCATAGTGGCCTACACTGCCCAACCCAGCAGCTTCCCCACCGGCCGACGACCACCCCCCATCAATTCCAGCCTCCCTTGAGCCACCGTGAGCCTCCACGCACGGCTTGAAGCCTCGGCGTCACCTTCGCTCCAGCGCCGCCGTCACACCACCATTGACCACCATCTTCTCACCACATCATCCTCGACCTCTTGGCAACCCATTGGACCCAACCCCAGCTCCGATCCGCCACCGATGAAGCTCCACCATCTACATTTTCGATTTGGGTATTTTGGTCTTCTACCGCCCATTGCGCCGCCACCCACGGCCAACCTTCACCACCACTAACTTCACCGACCTCCCTAGGCCCTACCCTATCCATCTTGGGTCTTTGTTTGCCTTCGCTTGAAAGTTGGTATTTGTGACCCACGGCCAAAATGTATTTTACACTGTTGCGTTGCTCAGACGTCACCTCTTGCAACTTCGTGATCCTTCGGAAATTGCTATATTGCACTGTAAGTATTTCTCCAAAGAAATTTCGTTATTTAAATGTATTTTTGCACTAACCTATTTCACTGTATTTATTTGGCATGCCGGACTGAGTCCGAGGAGTTTGGGGGTCGGATGGAATTGTGATTGGAGTTGTTTGGTTGGTTTGATTGAATTGGTTATTGGTTGTTGATTGTTATGGATCAGTGTTGGTGCATGTACACATCATTATTTCATGCATGATCATGTTTGTAAACAAAACTGGGTTTTCGTGTTTTGCATTCATGTGCATATGTGATTTGGAAAATCATGATTTCATGTGTGAGAAATGATTTGAATGTGTTGAAATGTTTGGATTGACTGGTTTGAGAAAAAGGGAACGAGACTGTAGGGATGGTGGTAAGCAGGGATGGTGGTAGAGTCCCGCCTGCGATTCCCGCCTACGGTGCATGCAGTAGGAATGGTGGTAAACAGGGATGGTGGTTGTGTCCCGCATGTGATTCCCGCCTACGGTGCATGCAGTAAGGATGGTGGTAAGCAGGGACGGTGGTAGAGTCCCGCCTATAGTGCTCTGATATGTATCTATTGTGTGGAAAAGAACTGTAGGGACGGTGGTAGAGTCCCGCTTGTGATTCACGCCTACGGTGCACGCGGTAGGGATGGTGGTAGAGTCCCGCCTGCGATTCCCGCCTGCGATTCCCGCCTACGGTGCATGCAGTAGGGATGGTGGTAAACAGGGATGGTGGTTGTGTCCCACCTGTGATTCCCGCCTACGGTGCATGCAGTAGGGATGGTGGTAAGCAGGGACGGTGGTAGAGTCCCGCCTGTGATTCCAGCCTATAGTGTTCTGATATGTATCTATTGTGTGGAAAAGAACTGTAGGGATGGTGGTAAGCAGGGACGGTGGTAGAGTCCCGCCTGTGATTTCCGCCTACGGTGCACGCGGTAGGGATGGTGGTAAGCAGGGATGGTGGTAGAGTCCCGCCTTAGAGTTCCGCCTACGGTGCACGCGGTAGGGATGGTGGTAAGCAGGGATGGTGGTAGAGTCCCGCCTACAGTATCCAATAAATGGTTGAGCTTTGTGTAAATCATTTTCTGGGAAAATGTTTTACGGATATTTTGGGCCAAATGGGATTTTGGCGTGTGTTGGAAATAATCATTTTCGGGGAAAATCTTATTTTGAGAGAAATGCATATTTCTTCATATGCATGTATGTTAGTTGCATTTAATGCATTTTTATTACGTGGTTATTTTGGATTATACTTACCTGCGGTACAATTTTGTGGTAACGCAGATTTTGATGCAGATGAGGAGGATGAGGGCGAGCCTGAGGAGACGGCTCCGCCCGAGGAGTGATCTGGGATCACTTGCTTGGTTATTTGATTTTACTGTATTGTATTTTAATTTTGGTTGACTGTATAACTACTTTTAAACCTTACTGATGTTTAGATTGTATTTAAATTCTGGTACTTAGCTGACTGATCCGCTGCGTTATATTTTTTTGTACACCGTTGCATGTACACACACTGGCACTTCGTTGGGATGCGTGACCGTATTGTCACCATCCTGGCGTCTCGATCCCCGTGTTTTTATATAAGGGGGTTGGGGGCACCACAGGTGGTATCAGAGCAGTTCGGCTCTGGATAAAACCACATGTCCCTTAGGATAGTACTAGAAAATTATTTTATTAGTTTAAAATAATAAAGTTTTGTTGAAGTGGGGTAAGTTAAGTTATTTATTTTATACTATGAGATTATTGTTATTTTATTTTATGTTAATTGATGTTCTTTGATTTTATTTTATCTTATTGTTTTAGCTGGTGTTTACTTTTGGTTGAGTTTGGTTTTATCTGGATTTAAGCGGGGTTGAGGATTGCTTTTGACGGGAAAATGGTGAGGTACTAGAAAATGTTTCTAAGTTGTAATTGAAATTGTTTAATTTAGAGTATGGTTTTATTGGTTTTATTTATTTTATTGTATAATAATTTTGTTGTTATTTATTTTATTGTATGCCATTTTATTTTATTTGTTTTATTTTTTGGCTGATTATTTTATTGTTTTAATTATTTTATTGGGAACTACTTCATTGGTTTTATGCATTTTGTCGTGTGTTATTTTATTTATGGAATTTTATTTTATTTTGTTTTGTTCGAAATTGAAAGGCGGGTTAAAGGTTGTGTTATGACAGGAAGATGGTACGACTGAGAAGGCCATTGTTAGGCTTGAACATTTGGTGTAGTAGGCCTGAACTCTTGGTGATTGGTTTGTTTTAATATCGAGGCTTGAACATCTTGGTCTGGGTGAACTCTTAGGAGTAGGAACTCGAGTTGTTGCTAAGTTGGGGAATAATTCTTAAATTGCTTAGGATAATTGAGGTTTTACCTTCCATAGAATTTATTTAATGAGTCTTTGGATAAGAGGTTGTAAGTTCAACGAACCTCAAGGTTAGATTTATGAGAAGTTCATCTAAGATTTGAGGACCCATAGTTTTTAGGAAATAAGTTATGAGATTTAAGGTCATCGATCTTGAGGATTTCGGAAAATGATTTTTATCTGGGTTAAGGTTTTAGAATTGCAGAGTTGAAGGGCAGAATGAAAATAGGATTGATGAGAGTTGAGTTATTAATGTAAGAATTTTTTCAGGAGAGAATTTCTTTAGAGATGGAAGGTAATGATCTAGTTCATGTATTTCTGGGGATTGAAGATGTTGATCTAGTTTGGTTAAATAATTATTTTTAGCTTGATGTTACAGTGACAGGTTAATGATTTAATCCATATTAATTTTAAGGATAATAGATGGTGCAGGTTTAGGAAATGATTTTTGCTGATTTCGAGGCTATAGGTCTAGTGATGGAAATGGTAAGGAGGATCACTTGCACGTTTGGAGGATTATTGGTTTTGGCTGAGGTGCATGAGATTGATGCGTAGAAATGGTGTGTGTACGTATTTCGGAGGGTATAGGTTCTAGTCTTATTTTGGTTTGGAGAAAGTGACTTTGGTAAGTGTTGAAGAGGAGTCGACACAATAGTACTAAGTCACGAGACCTTGGCTTAGAATTTTTGGTGAGTTGATCGAAGTGTGTAGTCGAGTGGGTTACTTAATGGAATCATGGTTGATAATAGTTATTGTGATTATTTTCAGGAATTAATTGTGACTTGAGGTTACTTAGGTATTTTTTATTTTTATTTTCATTTTTATCTTGAGGCTATATTTACCTTTGGAGATTGAGCATCCAATTGGTTGAATTAAGGACATTGTTATTTAACTTGAAGAGAGATTGTTGGGACATCATGTATGGTGTATGAAAGGATCTTCGAAGTTGAAGCTTAGGCATCAACAATGGATAATATGATCAAGTATGTGGGTTAATAAAGCATTAGGATCCTTGGGTGCTTTGCAATGGCTTTTGGTAGATTGAAGATTTGAGCAGTATGGTTTGCCTTGAGGTTTAATAGTGATGTACTATTGAAGGAACTAGTTGTGTTAATGCTAGCTTGGAGGAGTAGAAGTAGGTGGGCAAGTTACCAAGATGGTTTCGATAATGTTTTGGTGTACTCAGTGGTGGTTCATAGTGAGTTTAGTCATCGCTAGATTAGATGTTGTTCATAATGTAGATGATGAGCTTTCGAGTTTAGGTTGTTAGGTAGAAGTCTCTAGGCGCTCTTTTTGGTTCGCTATGTTGGAATTGAGTCTTTTAAAGTATGCTTCTTATTGTAGATGAGATGAATGTATTTAGGATGTTGAGGTTGTTTGATATTGATTTATAGTCAATGATCATGGATGTATTTAATGGAAATTGATTTTGATCAAGACTGCGGGGGTTAATTGAGGAATTTGAGTTATAACTCGTAGTTTTGGGAAAGAGAATATTTTTCTACCAAAATGTGATAAGAGTTGGTTAGTAGGAATGTGCCACGTGCCGTCAAGTTAAGGCTGAGCATCAAGGTAGACCTCAACCTCTCCCTATTCCTGAGTGGAAGTGGGGTGATATTTCTATGGATTTTGTTGTGGATTTGCCGAGGACTCCTAGTGGGGAGAATCACCTACCGCTTATTAAGTTCTCTTATAATAACAGTTTTCATTTCTCCATTCAGATGGCCCCGTATGAAGCATTATATGGAAGTAAGTGTAGATCGCCCTTGTGTTGGGATGAAGTTGGCGAGAGCAAATTGTTTGGGCCTAAGATAATTGAAGAAATTAATGATCAAGTTCAGTTATAAGGACTAAAATGGCGGAAGCGCAAAGTCGCCATAAGAATTATGCAAATACGAGAAGAAGAGACTTATCCTTTGAAATAGGTGACTGGGTTTATTTCAAAGTCTCTCCTATGAAAGGCGTTAAGCGCTTTGGTAAGAAAGGAAAACTTAGCCCGAGATATGTTGGCCCTTTTTCAGATCGTAGGGAAGGTTTGGCTGGTTGCTTATAGAGTGGCCTTACCGGACTATTTTGGCGGTATGTTCTTAAGTCTGCTCTTAGTTGAATCTTATTCCTGTCTTAGTCTTAATGTTGACCTTGCCAATTTCGAGGACGAAATTTTATTTAAGGGGGGAGAATGTAACACCCCGTATTTTAGTGTATTTTTACTGAAGGAATTATTTTTATGGATTCAAAAATTTATTCTCTTATTTTAAAATTGTTGGATTTTAGTGGGTTATTTTTATGATTTTTAGTTTGTGAAAATTATATTTTAAAGTACTTTCTTATTATTAATTATTATTATACGTTTAAAATCTCTTTATTCTAAATTAATTACTGTAGGATTTAATTATTTTAATTTATCTTTACCATTATGTTTGAATTATTTAATTTATCTTGTGGTTTCGAAAACGTTTCCGTTGGATTATTTTTAGGACCCAAGTTATGAGGATTGAACCTCATTTCTTTTCCCCTATTTTTCTTTTCATCATTTTCTTTTCTTTCTTTTTCTCTTTCCTCCTTATTTCCCCTTCTTCCCGCGCGAGCCCCTCCCTCTCTCTTTCCCGTGCGTCCGTCGTCCACCCTCAACCCACCGTCGTCGCGCCATAGTGGCCTACACTGCCCAACCCAACAGCTTCCCCACCGGCCGACGACCACCCCCCATCAATTCCAGCCTCCCTTGAGCCACCGTGAGCCTCCACGCACGGCTTGAAGCCTCGGCGTCACCTTCGCTCCAGCGCCGCCGTCACACCACCATTGACCACCATCTTCTCACCACATCATCCTCGACCTCTTGGCAACCCATTGGACCCAACCCCAGCTCCGATCCGCCACCGGTGAAGCTCCACCATCTACATTTTCGATTTGGGTATTTTGGTCTTCTACCGCCCATTGCGCCGCCACCCACGGCCAACCTTCACCACCACTAACTTCACCGACCTCCCTAGGCCCTACCCTATCCATCTTGGGTCTTTGTTTGCCTTCGCTTGAAAGTTGGTATTTGTGACCCACGGCCAAAATGTATTTTACACTGTTGCGTTGCTCAGACGTCACCTCTTGCAACTTCGTGATCCTTCGGAAATTGCTATATTGCACTGTAAGTATTTCTCCAAAGAAATTTCGTTATTTAAATGTATTTTTGCACTAACCTATTTCACTGTATTTATTTGGCATGCCGGACTGAGTCCGAGGAGTTTGGGGGTCGGATGGAATTGTGATTGGAGTTGTTTGGTTGGTTTGATTGAATTGGTTATTGGTTGTTGATTGTTATGGATCAGTGTTGGTGCATGTACACATCATTATTTCATGCATGATCATGTTTGTAAACAAAACTGGGTTTTCGTGTTTTGCATTCATGTGCATATGTGATTTGGAAAATCATGATTTCATGTGTGAGAAATGATTTGAATGTGTTGAAATGTTTGGATTGACTGGTTTGAGAAAAAGGGAACGAGACTGTAGGGATGGTGGTAAGCAGGGATGGTGGTAGAGTCCCGCCTGCGATTCCCGCCTACGGTGCATGCAGTAGGAATGGTGGTAAACAGGGATGGTGGTTGTGTCCCGCATGTGATTCCCGCCTACGGTGCATGCAGTAAGGATGGTGGTAAGCAGGGACGGTGGTAGAGTCCCGCCTATAGTGCTCTGATATGTATCTATTGTGTGGAAAAGAACTGTAGGGACGGTGGTAGAGTCCCGCTTGTGATTCACGCCTACGGTGCATGCGGTAGGGATGGTGGTAGAGTCCCGCCTGCGATTCCCGCCTGCGATTCCCGCCTACGGTGCACGCAGTTGGGATGGTGGTAATCAAGGATGGTGGTATAGTCCCGCCTGTGAGTCCCGCCTGTGAGTCCCGCCTATAGTGTCCGATAAATGGTTGAGCTTTGTGTAAATCATTTTCTGGAAAAATGTTTTACGGATATTTTGGGCCAAATGGGATTTTGGCGTGTGTTGGAAATAATCATTTTCGGAAAAAATGATGTTTTGAGAGAAATGCATATTTCTTCATATGCATGTATGTTAGTTGCATTTAATGCATTTTTATTACGTGGTTATTTTGGATTATACTTACCTGCGGTACCATTTTGTGGTAACGCAGATTTTGATGCAGATGAGGAGGATGAGGGCGAGCCTGAGGAGACAGCTCCGCCCGAGGAGTGATCTGGGATCACTTGCTTGGTTTTTTGATTTTACTGTATTGTATTTTAATTTTGGATGACTGTATAACTACTTTTAAACCTTACTGATGTTTAGATTGTATTTACATTCTGGTACTTAGCTGACTAATCCGCTGCGTTATTTTTTTTTTGTACACCGTTGCATGTATACACACTGGCACTTCGTTGGGATGCATGACCGTATTGTCACTATCCTGGCGTCTCGATCCCCGTATTTTTATATAAGGGGGTTGGGGGCCCCACAAGCGATGGGATTCGGACTATGATGGTTGGCATGCACCTGCGGCGAGTGGCCACCATGGCCAAAGCTTCTTGTGTTGACAGAGAGGAGAGACGTGGGTCGTAGCAAAAGGAGTGGTGGACTTCTTATTTCAGCTTATGGGTTCACACATGGGCTGGGCCCTAAATTTGAATACTCATACTAAAAATGAAACCCACTTAAACTACACATTGAGCTCCACTTCAACAGAGAAAACACACACACAAAAAAAGAAAGAAAAGCCCACTTCCAAATCAGTCTCGGGCTTCACAGAGTATAACCCAAAATTGGATTTTTGTCCATGGGTTAGGGTTGAAATCCGATGAAAAAGGAGATCTGGAAGAGTGAAATAGGCGAGGGGGTGTTCGGACGACTTTCAGTGCGGCTCTTAGTGGCAGATCGAAACGACAGCGCAAACCCTAGGAGAGAGAAAATTTACAAATGGAAGAAAGAGAAGATTGGAGTGGGGGAGAAAGCTAGACCTCAGTGTAGAGAGAGAGAGATCAAGTGGGGGAGGAGAGATTGAGGTTGCGAAGGAGGTGTCAACAATGGCGAATCTGGGCGAGGGAGCACAACGCTACTTCGCTTTCGGGTGGTTGGGTTGGGCTTCCCTAGGCTGTGATTCTACTCATGGAAGGGCTATGGACAAGCCAATGCTACTCGTGGGAGAAGGGCCCTCAATCGGTGGCAACCACGAAGCTTGGGGTTGCACACGATTACATGGCAGACGTGCTACGACTGGAGAGATTAGAAATGGTGCTCCACCATGGAGAAGATTAGAGAGAGATCGAGAAAGGAGTTTTGGTTGTTGCGACCTGAGGTGGTTGTTAGCCATGATGGCTAGCAGTTGGCAATGGTGGGCAGTAGCAAGGAACTGGCAAGTGGCCCAACTTCGATGCATGGTTGCGAGCTCATGGTGAGCATGGGCGGTGACGCGATGGTGCCAATAAAGTGGGTTAGAAGGCAACGACTGGGAAGGGTGAAGAGTAGGTGTTTGACGTTGGAAGGAAAGAAAAGGGGAAGAAGGAAAAACTTAGCGTTTTAGCCCTTAAAGCCAAAATGACATCGTTGAGTTTTGTTTTCAACTTATGGGCTCACTTACACGGGTTGGGCCCATCTCTCACACACCCACATACAATAAAATCCTCTTAAACAACATGATGGGTTCAACTAACTAAAGAAAACACATACACACATGAGCAAACTTGGGCTTTCACATCCCCCCCTTAAAAGAACTTCATCCTCGAAATTTGCTTAGGTATCTTTAGCTAGTTTCAAACCGAACTGGTATAAGCCGGAGGTACCGGTTTATAAGGGTAACCAGTGCGTAATCGATTTTAGAAAATGCAAAATTGGTACATACTGGTTAGGTCCTAAATTTTGTCTAAAATGAGACCGAACCGGACTTGTTATACCCCTACTAATGAGGAGGAGGGAGGGAAAAAGAGAGGGAGAGAGAGGAATCCATGGCGCTAAAGTGTAAAGTGGAGGCCTAGGCCCACCAAGCCTTTCACATGTAATAATATTATATATAGTAGTTATTATTAAAACACTTTCATGTAATTTGATTTGTAATTTTTTTTCTCTATTACATCAATAATGACTCATCATCTTATATTTATTTTTAATTTGTGTATTATATTTTTTATTGTGTTATATCCTATTATCGGCATGTTTTTAAACACTGACAATGTTATTTGGTGTTGTTAAAAAACACTAACAACATAAATATTATGACGTTTATTTAAAGTTCAACATATGCTCATAAACGTCAATAACTACTATTTGGTGACCCTTATGAAATGCCCATAAAATATAGCTACTACCATTTATATAATGCAAGTAATGGTGTTTAGATAAATGCCATTAATTTATACTAAAACGCGTTTGTGCAAATGCTGACATCGTACTCATGGTAGAGTTTAGTTAAATGCCGCTAATTTATACAAGAGAAAAGATATTTGCAACCGTGAATTATGCAACCGTCGCGTAATCGCTTTGAAAAAAGTGAATAAAACATGGGACCCACAGGAAAAAATTTATTTTTTTAATAGTGGACCCCACTCTTTTTCAAAGCGATTACGCAGCGGTTGCACACTTCACGATTATATGTAAAATTACTCTTTATACAATGCAGTAGCAAGATATTAGTGGCGGCATTTAGATAAACACCTTTAATTTGTACCAAAATGTCGGTAATGAGTTTTTCAAGTCCCGACGTTTGGGCAAATGCCAGAATGTGTAAATAGAGACCACCTACTATCGGCGTTTGCTTGGGCCGTTAATTAAACATCGTTAATCGATTAACGGCGTTTACTTCAACTTTTACCGACACTTATTAAATGCCGAGAAGTCACGATTTTTTGTAATTCTAAATTCTAGAGGGAGTTGTTCGCAACCTAGTTATGCCTATCATACATTAGCCCTTTTAAGTCCCTGTTCATTAATTATTACAAGAAGCCATATGAAGAGAATTAACATGAAATAATGTGCATAAATTGAATGGCCTCAATTTTTAATTCTCTATCCTAAAGAGGATAAAGCAAGGTCAACGCTGGAGTACTAGAATTGTGTGGACTAAGAGCTCCTTAATTTCGGGTAAAAACTTATGCAAAACCTCAACTGAGAGAGTTCTAGAATCATAAATTCGGGCTCATGTTTTTCCCAATTGGGAAATTGGGACTCTAGATTTTTGGCAAGAAATTGCGGGGACCTTTTCTATGGAGTAGTATGGTACCTTTTGATTTAAGCCTCTCTATGCAATTTCTATCCATAGGGGAGCTCAATGTGTAGTGATGCTAGTATGGCCTACTAGCTAGCTTGCGCGCATATCTTCAGCTAGCAACATGTTTGATTCTTTGAGGGTCGGTTCCATTACAGTAGATTACAATCCCTGAAAATTAATCATTTTCCCCGTGTCTACTTTCTCCTGTTCTACACCGACAAACTTAGGCTCATTTATACAATTGGTATTAAGAGTCGGTCACATGAGCATTTTCTCAATCAATTTGAGACAATTTATTTTTTTAGATGACTAGTTTGGTTATCATGGGCTTGAATCCCAATGATTCTATCCTCTGAACATTTAAATTAATGTTTAATAGTTTGACATGACTTGTAATCCACTGCTTGCAACTTGCTGTCTATATGCATTTCCTGGCTAATCTTAAACTTGCTGAATAGTCATTAATCAGAAGCAATTTGAATTTGCTAAGGCAAGAAGAAATTAATTTTTGAAGAATTTATATTCACTACAATCTCGTGTTGTTGACGTCTCATATTTTCCAAGAGTAAACAGAGGGAATTGAAGCCTTTTGACGTAGATAAGGATCAATAAGTAAAGCAGATCAAAACAGGTAATCATATCAAATCAGACCTTCTAAGCACTTGAGTCTTGAATGAATCCAACAGATGATGAATGTTACGAACTTAGTCTGGTGATGCATGAGAGCACGTAAATTTCTGAAGGCGTTGGTTCTTCAAGATTTATATTCGGATTTTTTACTTAAAAGTGGGGATAAATAAACATATGGATCGAGTAAGTTTTGTAGTATTTATTATTGTTAGTCATGTGAGTCTCTCAATTAGGAACATTAAATAATCAATAAATATGAGGAACCTATTTTATATATGTATTGATGATCTTGTCCTTTTACTCTAATCCTTAAAAGTTGGAGCAAAAACTTTTCATTCTACTATAACTAGTGTTATATAGCTGTGAGATAGCCATCCATATCATTTCTTTTATAAGAAGAAATGCCCTTCAAAAGATGATGCATCACTTTATAAAATAAGAAGAGAAAACATTAATCACATAATCTAATATATATCATAAATCAAAGCTAACTCTCCCAACGAACATTCAAGCAAGAGCATGATATGAATACCATGCAACTTAAAACATAGCTTAAATATGGTTCATATATACAACATTTATTGACTTTTTAATATTGTTGTAGAATTACATGGTAAACTTTACATTATGTGTTTATCTCTCTCACTCCAAACTCTAATGTTCAAATAGAAATCTTCAAATACCATGATTCAAGCTAGCTAGCTAGAAACAATCAATGTTTTCTTTTTTTCAAGTTCTTGTCAAATAGTATGACCTTAATTTAAATGTTTTTGAATACTGAAAAGCTTGTTGGAAGAAGTGCATCGATTAAACAAGATTAGAAATCAAGAGTCGAGGGACGAAGATGTTACGAATTAAACCTTATAAGGGGCTTGCCGTAGATATTATATATACTATAACTCATAGTTCAAGTTTTTACTTTTTGAAAAAGTTAATATAGATCATTTTATCTACATTTTTTTAAATTTTGAATATGCATTGAAGAAGTCAATGCAAGTGCTCTTACAACTTGCTCCTTTGACTCTGTGTCAATATTTGGTGCGGCTTTATCTTGTGGCTTCATTCTTGGTAGCATTGATTGGTGCACGAGGAATAATTAATGTTTGGCATTGTTACACTTGGCAGTTAAGAAAAGAAAGAAAAAGCTAACCAAATGGACAGCGCATTTAGAAAAATATTGGCATGATTGGATTAAATAATGTAAGCATTTAGAAGAAGCTTAAGTAAATATTCCTGTGGGAATGAACTGGTTCTTTGAAAGGCTGGATTTGAGAGAGAGATTACAAAGACTGTCTTGATAGTTATAATTATAAGATCGAAGTAATTTTTTTTTATAGGACAAAACAACTTCATTCATAAAAAAAACAAACTTATACAAGAGAATCAATCCAAAGGATATTAGAAATTACATCAGGGTATGAACCCCACCATAAACTAATATCCTTAACACTTAAAACCAAACTTGGCAAGTGAGTGTGTTGCTTCATTGCAGCTTTTGATGGCATATTTAACTACACAAGAATTAAAACGACTCATCAGCTTCTGAGCTTCCTTAATAATATTTCCAATTGCTGCCTTTGAAGATACTTGTCTAGTAAATTTATTAACTACTAAAAAGGAATCACTTTCAATCACTAGATTATGAATACCAAGGTGGATACTAAGCTGAAGATACTAAGCTGAAGGCCCCGCAGCTTGCTCCTTCTATGCATTCAAAACAGCTTCCTCCTTCTTTGCTGCAGACATCATAACATCCCCCTTTGAATCCCTTAGAATTGCTCCAACACCAGCAAATGAGCCATTCGAAGATAAGGCTCCATCTACATTAAGTTTAAAAGAACCAGGAGGTGGGAATTCCCATATGCATTAATTTATTTACAGCAAGTACAGGTTTACATTTCAGTTCTTTGAAGGACTGCTGCATGGCCAATGCACTTCCCACAGCTGTTTCTGCACTTATTCGCTTCTCCTAAAAAATCTTCATATTTCTTCTGTACCAACAACTTCAACAAATTAGAAAAAACAGCTCAAGCATATCTTTAGATATGTCTTGAAGAAAACTTAGCACAACATCAATAAACAACTCATTTCTACTGGTCTGCAGCATGGTGGGAAAATGATTAGACCAAACTTCTTTGATAGATGGACAACAACAAAGAGCACGAAGGACATCTTCTCTTTCAGCACCATAGAAAGTACATCCTCCCTCAACCATCACTTGTTTCTTCATAAGGTTATATTTAGTAGGTAGAATCCCTTTGACAGCTTTCCAAAAAAAGATTTTTACCTTAGATGGAAGTTGCCTAGACCAAATTTCTTTCCATAGCCTCTTCAACATTGCAACCTTCGAAGATTCACCACATTGCCTGCTCTGGTTCAAGGATCGAAATAGCCTATAGGTACTTTTAACAGAATAATCACCATGTGCTTCCTGAACCCAACAAAGCAAATCAGGCCTTCCATGACTCAAAACAATATTCAAAATATTTGAGGCCACCTTAGGAGAAAACATAGCAGTAATTTTTCCACATCCCATCCCTGATGAACATCATCCATTAGCATATTCACAGTAGCATCTTCTTTAAAAGCTGCAGCTCCACTTTCACTCTCTAGATTAGATAGTTTAGGCACCCCAGGTACCCAATAATCTTTCCAAATTCTTACACCTTGACCAGAACCAATCCTCCAAAGACAACCAGCTCCCAGTTTATGTAAAGTACTCCAAATATCTCTCCACACAAAAGAAGGGTTATAACCTAGTGCAGCATCCAGTAATTGGTCTCTAGGGAAATATTTAGCTTTGAAGACCTTATGCAAAAGAGAATTAGTATTTTGCATAATTCTCCAACCTTGCTTAGCTAAAAGAGCATCATTGAACACCCTAAGATCCTTAAAATCCATACCCCCATCCTGCTTAGCCTCACACATCTTGGACCAAATCATCCAATGAATTTTATGTTCATCCTTCTTCTGTCCCCACCAGAATTTTCCCATCAACTGCTGCAGATCATTACATAAAGTAGAAAGTAATTTGAAATAGCTCATAGAGTAAGTAGGAATGGACAATGCAACAGCTTTAATCAAGATTTCTTTTCCACCAACCAAGAGCATCTTTTCTTTCCATCCCTGCAATTTTTTCCAAACTTTATGCTTAATATAAAAAAAAAAGCCTTAAATTTGGACCTCTCAATCAAAGGTGGAAGTCCAAGAAACTTCTCAATCTACTGGCTATGTTGCACCCCCCAAAGCTTCAGTATCTCCTCCCCTTTAGCAGTATGTACATTACTACTAAAAATAATTCCTATTTTTTCTTTGTTAATCTTTTGACCAGAAGTAATTAAGGGACCCGAATCCCTCCCAATAAAAACCCCAGAGGGCAGCTTCCCATTACTACCTCCTGCATTAATACCTTCCATAACGGCCTCCTCTGAATCATGCATAACCGAAGCACTAATAGCAGAGTCGTTCAAAGCAATTATCTGATTTCCAGCCTTAACTCCAACTGGCTGTCGTTTTGTCTCCAATGAAGAAACCGGCGAGAATTCCTTGTAGGTCGAGCACCTCTGGCCAAAATTCACGCCTCCCATAGTAGTTCTAACAAGCAACCATGGACCAAAGGGAAGCTAATCAGTATCTTGTACATCTTGATTCCCACTGATCTCATAGTCTTTCTGCCGATGACCAAGTTTAGCACACATATAACAAAAATTTGGCAAACGCTCATAAGCAAACCGAATCCAGCCTAAGCCAAACTGACCAAGATTCACAGTGATACCATGCACAAGAGGCTGAGAGATATCGATCTTTACTCTGATCCTCAGATACTCACCTCATGCAACTTCACCTTGCTCCCCATCAACTTCCTCCACAATGCCAATCTTATTACCAATGAGTCTCCCCACCTTTTCATTCATAGCATTTAAGGGCATATCATACAGCCTGATCCAGAACGAAGCCGCATGAAGTCGTATTTCGTTACTTGTAAGTCCCCCTCCAGATGCTTCAAAAGAACAAGATAACGATCAAACGACCTAGGCCCCTCCCGAAGAACACGTTGTTTATCCCAATCATCCTCAAATTCCACCAAAAATAAATTTGAGCCCAAATCCTTAAAGCGCACCTTGCATGCAGGTTGCCACACTTTTCGCATCGTGTTCTTGAGAGCCTCTCGATTATAATAACGATCAATTAACAAGGACTTCACCAAACAACATTCCCCACTTGCTATATTAGATTCTAAGAGCGAAGATTCCACATGAATCTCACCTTCTCCTTCTCAGATAAAGACAAATGTTGGCACATAAATTCTAGGTCCTCTATCATCGAGGCAGCAAACGAAGCAAAAATACGATGGAAGAGCCTGTACTAAGACAGGAGAGGAGCCTCTATCGAGAGAGGAGCCTGTTTTTAATTGCTGCTTGTTTTTATAAGATCGAAGTATTGATTCCATAGGATATATATATATATATATATATATATGTCAATTAACGAACTTGATCGATCGATCGGGATCAATGTTGATCAGACTCTCAAATATATAACAGAATCTAATCTGGATCAATCTCAAATTGCATGCACTTCAAGTCTCATTAGTCATGATCTATACCACTCATTGATGGACCAACCTAATAATTAAGAATAATGCTATGATGCCTTTTAATTTATACCACTCATTTTTCTTATTTGATATGGCACCGTGTAGCTTATTAAAAACAATTTAAAATATATATTCAATATAAAATGGCGCTCGAAACAAAAAAAAAATGAAGACGAAAACTCACGTGACAGTGCATTGTGGTGCCACATTATAAAAGAGTAAAGTGAATTGTATAAATTAGGGAGCATAAGAAAGACAAGTGACGGCTAGTAGCGGGACGTATATTGACTTGCATGAACAATGGTTGACTTCACTTCCCATAAGTTACAAGGTTAATGTATGATAGGCATGTCTAGCTAGCTAGGTTGTGGTCAATCCCTTTCACACTGGGCACTCTAGTTCTTATAGGAGTTGAAAGTAGTTAGAAATATTTTTTCATGGCATATAGAATCAAAATAATTAATGATTCCTATACTTTGTTTTATTTGATGCTTGATTAACATTGCCTAAGCGCATTTAAGACGGTAAAATTGTGCCTCAATTTAATTAAATGGGTAATATGTAGAGTTAGAGTTTGAACTGTTATGATGCCTTATAAAATTATTATTTGTCCTACAAAAAGGTTAAGCTGATGAGGAGTGTTAGATTTAATTTTTTATTTTTCTCAAACAAGCATATCATAGGTATAATAAACGATTACAAGATACAAGACTTAGCATGGTGGGAGCCCCCAACAATCATCCCAAACTAGCAATTACAACACCAAAAAAATAAAATGAAGAGGGATACGGAGCCAATGACTTGGCTCCCACCCATTTCCCACAAAGGAGAGCCGCTTGAAGCAGTTTTGACACTATCTGATAAATAAACTATAAAAGTACGACTGGAAGCCATAATGAATTGTTGTGTACTGCAATTTGTTGGTTTGGATTAGCTGAAGAAGACTTTCACTACTACTTTATCTTGATATTTGGTAACAGAAAATGGGAACATAAGAAAATAGCAACTGGAAGGTGAGTTGAATTGCCGGCAAACAACCGTCACTAGATGTGGAGGCTCGTGTAAGCCATGCACCACTCTTGGAGAGAAGATAATGGTCTAATCTAAGAGATTTGAGATGGTTGCATAAAGAAGAAGGTAATTTAAAGCAGCTCATAGAGTAAGTAGGAATGGACTGTGTAACAGCTTTAATCAAGATTTTTTTTCCACCAACTGAAAGCATCTTTTCTTTCCATCCTTGCAATTTCTTCCAAACTTTATGCTTAATATCAGAAAAAGCCTTATATTTGTACCTCCCAACCAAAGGTGGAAGTCCAAGATACTTCTTAAACTGCTGGCTCTGCTGTACCCCCCAAAGCTTCATTATCTCCTCCTCTTTAGCAGTAGGAACATTACTACTAAAAACAATTCCTGTTTTTTTTTTTTTTGTTAACTTTCTGACCAGAAACAACCTCATAACATTTTAACAAATCTTGGATCTTCTAATTTTCTTCCACAGTAGCCTTGCAAAACAAAAGGCTATCATCAGCAAAAAGTAAATGGGATATCCAAGGAGCCCCTCTACACACTTTGACAGTTGTGATATCACCTGTGCCCTCAGCTTTTTTGAGCAAAGAAACTAATCCCTCAGTACAAAGTAAGAACATATAAGGGGATAATGGATCCCCTTGTCTAATGCCTCTCGAAGGGATAATAGGACCTTTAGGCTCTCCATTAATCAAAACTGAAAAAGAGACAGTCTTTACACACATCATGACTAAAGCAATCCATTGAGCATGAAAACCCATTCTGACCATAATAGATTCAAGATAGGACCATTCCACACGATCGTAATCTTTACTCATATCTAACTTAATGGACATAAAGCCATCCTTGCCATTCCTCTTATTTCTCAAGAAATGCATCAATTCATAAGCCACAAGGATATTATCTGTTATAAGACGACCAGGGAGAAAAGCACACTGAGAACTAGAAATGATCTTTTCAAGCACATTTTTAAGCCTATTTGCTAGAACTTTGGAGATTAATTTATACAGCACATTGCATAAACTAATAGGCCTAAATTCATAAATCAATCCAGGCTTGCTTTTCTTGGGGATCAAAGTAATAAAAGTATGATTCAGTGAGGAGGGAAGAGTACCAGTTCTAAGAACTTGTAAGACTGCATTACTGACATCATCCCCCACAATGTGCCAAAATTGTTGGAAGAAAATTGGAGCCATACCATCCAGACCAGGTGACTTGGTAGGATGCATTTGATCCAAAGCTATCTTGATTTCATCATGGGAAAACTCATTTAACAAATCAGCATTCATTGAAGCAGTGACTTTCCCACTCAAACCATCCAGAAAATGCAAGTTACAGCTCTGTTGTTCAAAATGAAACAAAGACTGAAAATAATTTAAGATAATCTGGTCTCTTTCCTCTTCATATTTCCATGTCCCATCTTCACTTTTCAACCCTTTAATCCAATTCTTACTCTTCCTCTGAGAAGCTTTGTGATGAAAAAATTTTGAATTTCTGTCCCCTCCCTTCAACCATAAAACTTTTGCTCTTTGCTTCCACATAATTTCCTCCCTCTCCAGCCAAGCCTGCAAGTTGTTTCTAGCTGCATTAATTCCTCTTTTGAAATCCTTCTAGCATCCTCTAATTGCAATCTATGAATATTAGCTCGAGCCCTTCTAATGTTCATCTGGATATGCCCAAATTTCAACTTGTTCCATGCTTCTAGTCCCCTGCTACAACTACTTAATCTGTCAGTGATTGCTACCATTAACCTCCCTGCCAAAACTTTGAAATAACATCACCACACTCCTCATCCTCAACCCACATAGCCTCAAACCTGAAAATTTTATGTCTAGGCCCTATCATATCAGAAGTGGGCAATAACATAATTGGCACATGATATGAATGAGCAGCAGCACCATGAATGACCCGAGAGAGAGGGAAGCATTCCTTCCAATTGGTATTAGCAACAAATCTATCAAGTCTTTCACTAATCACCTGTTGCTCATCTCTTCTATTACACCAAGTAAAAATAGGACCCTCAAAGCCCAACTCTATAAGATTACAATCATCAAGCACATCTCTGAATGCCTGCATTAATTTGTCTGATCTAGGCCTTCCACCCATTTTCTCTCGTTGACATAGCACCTCATTGAAATCATCACAAACAAGCCATGGAATATCCCCATCTTCCTTCAAAGTTCGAAGCAATCTCCAAGACTCATCTCTTTTCTCAATTTCAAGGTGCCCATACAAACTAGAGAGTTTCCAAACCAACCCTCTATCATTATCCTGGATCTTTGCATCAATGTGGTAGGAAGAGAAAATCTCAATGGATAAATTAATTTCTTTCATCCATAGCATTGCCAGACCACCACTTCTTCCCTCGCAAGCTACTGCAAAACAGCAATCAAACCCGACTCTAACACATGCACGTTCCATCCGCCTAACAGTCATCTTAGTCTCTTGCAAAAACAACACTTTGGGACCTTCTGGTAGAGACCCATGTTTTGTGGCCCATGGCCAAGCCACTCACCATGTGGGGACAAGGCTAGAGAACCCCAAAACAGTCTTAGGGGCATGCCATGGGGCCTACCTTGACATGCCCGGGGTGCCCAAGGGGGCTGGTGACCAAACCAGCCCATTCAGCATGCAGCCCGCACGCCCAGCGCGCAGCCCAGCACGCACAGCGAGCACAGCACGCGTGGCTGCGCGCGCCCCGCGCGCAAGCCTCGACCGCGCCCCTCGCGCGCAGCGCGCAACAGTCCCGCGCGCACGCCCAGCGCGCGCGTAGCGCCCACGCCTGCGCGCACGCCCAGCGCACGCACGCCCGCGCGCGCGCGCCCCCAGCGCCCAGCGCCCAGGCCAGCCTGCCTGGGCCATGCCATCCTGCACACGCCCAGACCAGCCCAGGGCCCTGCCAGCCACACTCCATCAGCCATCCTAGCCCATCCATGGGCTCATCCATGCCATGGGTCAACTTGACCCATGCCAACTATGTTATTTTTATTTATTAATTTTTATTTAATTATTTATTTTCCAAGGGACCTATTGGGGGTTTCCAACTTGTAATTCTTATAAATAGGACCCTTAGGCTTTGCATTACTATCTTTTGAACCTTTGGCAAATTCCCTAAGTGGGTAGACTTGTTCTTGAGATCATCCATCGGTGCTAAGCACTTGGGCTCTTTGGGGTGCAATTCGTGAATCCCCTAAGAGAGAATCACACATTGCAATTCGTGAATAGGTGTGGTTCAATCTATCTATCTTGTTATTTCAACTTGGTGCAATTCGTGAATCCAAGTTGTGTTTATCAATTTATGAGTTATATTCAACTTTTGTTCAATTCATGAATCAAGTGTTGAATTTATCTTATTTGTTCTTTTGATCAATTAAGTTCATGAGTATTATTGTTGCTTTTGTTCTTAAGTGTTCTTCATTTTGTTCTTGGTGTTCTTCATAAGTTTGCTCTTCCAATCCATCCAAGCCACAAAATTCGACCAACCTAGTGTTTGTCAACTTTTCCATAAGTGTGTCAACTTTCCATATTTGATTTGCATCATCAAACCCTAGCCTAGCCGAAACACAATTTCTCCCTTGGTGCAAAGTCTCATTCGGCCACTACTTGCCTTAGTGGGACTTGACCTAGCCGCCCATCATCTTTTCCCAACACCAAACCCTAAACACAAGTGGCGCCAACCCTAGTGTTCATCTTACCATCTTTGTCACTTACCAAAAATAGCCTCATTATCCTCCATCAAACCCTAGCCGCCCACCTCAAGGCTCCATAAGGAAACCCATTCCTTTTAGGAGTCTTGCCTCCATCTTCCACATAAGCCCTAGTCAAGTCCTATAAGGAAAACTCATTCCTTTTAGGAGTCTTGATTTCCTCCAACTCAAATTCAAATTCAAATCCCTTAATTTAAGGAATTGCAAATCATCTTCAATTCCTTAAATCACTCTTCCTACAATCTCTCCAAGTCAACCATTGACTTGTCATCCCAATTCAAAATTCAAACTTCCCTCTCACTCAAAGATTCCTTCCATCTTACAAACCTTCCATAACCATTACCAAACCCTAGCCTCACTCTTCCAACTCATTCCCAAACCCTAGCATCATCCTAAACTCCAACCCTAAGCCATCTCATGCCAATCTCGAAATTCCCCATAGCCACCTCATAAAACCCTAGCTACACTTCACCATTCCTACCCTAATCACCACCCAAGTGGCCCAAACATTAAGGGTAACCCTTAAGCCATTCCCATTGCATCAAACACCCATAATCCTAAGCCATTCTACCCTAGCCCACGACAACCCTAAGTGCTTCCATCCCAAACCCTAACCTCATCTCATCCATTCAACCATTGCCTCCATCATCTTTGCACTTCACTCAAGAACAAGACCATCCTCCCACATTGATTTGCCCTAGCCTAAACACTTAGCCTACCCAAAATACACCATCATCCCATCACTCAAACACCATCCTTTGGTGGAAAGACAAGCAAGTGGCAAGAACACTCGGTCACCATCATCACTAAGACTAGCCGCGGACCCTTAGTGTTAGGGACAAGACCGGGGTCCCTAACACCTTCCCTCATGACCAAGTCACGAAGTGCTCTAAACCCTCGTGGGTTCCCAAGCCCACAAGAGTTCCAACTTATAGTTTTCATTGTTCTTGGTGGGGCTGCATAACAACCTCTACCTTTGGAATACCCTCATCCTCCTGCACACTAGTCTTCCCTCGTTTAGAAACAATAGCACGCTGTATAACAGCCTTCCTCTTCCCCTTAACATCCTGCTTCAAAATGCCATCAATTGGGTTCAGTTGTAAAGGAAGACCAACTCTAGTCCACTTCCGGCTAGGTCTTCCCCTTTTGGGCCTTGAAACCTGACCCACAAAGCCCTCTCCCTCTAGGACCTTAGGCCCATCATCTTGAGTTACCTTATCTGTGAAAACCGTAGGAACATCAACAGACGAAACAACCCCTACATTCATATCATTATCATTTAAGGAATCATTTCTTGCATTACGCAGAATAATCTTCTGAGCGTCAATTAAGGGATCCGAATCACTCCCAATAACAGCACCAGAGGGCAGCATCCCATTCCTACCTCCTGCATTAATACCTTCCATAACAACTTCCTCTGAATTATGCATACCCAAAGCACTAATAACGGAATCATTCTCAACAGTTTCCTGATTTCCAGCCTTAACTCCAGCTAGTTGTCGTTCCGTCTCCGATGAAGATGTCGGCGAGAATTCCTGGTAGGTCGAGCGCCTTTGGCCAGAATTATCCTTCGCTCTTCCCATAGTAGTTCCAACATGTAGCCATGGACCAAAGGGGAGCTAATCAGTATCTCGTGCACCCTGAGTCCCACTGATCTCACAATCTTTCTGCTGATGACCAAATTTACCACACATAACAAAAATTTGGCGAACGTTCATAAGCAAACCGAATCCAAACTGACCCAGCTTCACAGTGATGCCCCGCATAAGAGGCTGGGAGATATCTACCCTTACTCTGATCCACAGATACTCACCCCATGCAACTTCACTCTGCTCCCCATCAACTTCCTCCACAATGCCAATCTTATTTCCAATGAGCCTCCCCACCTCTACATTCATAGCATTTAAGGGCAAATCATACAACCTGATCCAAAACGCAGCCTCATGAAGTCGTATTTTTGTTACTTGTAGTTCCCCCTCCAGCTGCTTCAAAAGAACAAGATAGCGATCAAATGACCAAGGCCCCTCCCGAAGAACACGTTGTTTATCCCGATCATCCTCAAATTCCACCAGAAATAAATTTGATCCCAGATCTTTAAAGCGCACCTTGCATGCAGGTTGCCACACTTTTCGCATCGTGTTCTTGTGAGCCTCTCGATTATAATACCGATCAGTTAATAAGGAAATCACCAAACAACGTTCTCCACGTGTAATATTAGATTCTAAGAGCGAAGATTCCACATGAATCTCACCCTTCTCCTTCTCAGATAACGACAAATGTTGGTACATAAATTCTAGGTCATCTGCCATCGAGGCAGCAAATGAAGAAGACAAAAGACCAATGGAAGAGCCTGTACAAAGACAGGAGAGGAGCCTCTACCGAGAGAGGGAGATCATAATTAAATATACCTAGTCATTCATACCTGTATATTGAATATAGTTTATAATTATTAGGCCTGCAACCCGATGACATTCAACTGGGTCTGGACCCGGCCTGACTCGAATTGTTACTGTTTGCGTGCCAACTTGATCCAGCCCGACCAATTACTGTGCAGGTCGAGTCGGTTTTTTTTTTCACCAATGTTTGAAGCACATCATACTTTTGTAGACTAAGTTTATGGAAACCTCACTTCAACTGTATTTACTAAAAATTAAACTTTCATCAATAATAAGGAGGCCCTTCGATGGACTTTATCCATACTGCCCATGATACCACTACTGCCCATGATACCACTAATCAACTCATGTCCTTCCTTAGAACTATTTGATTTAATGGCTAACATATAGGTTAAATTTATACAAAAACTAATAAAAAAAATGTACAAAAGCCATCTATTACAAAAACTATCTAAATAATAAATATGAACATCAATTGATAGAAGACTAAGGAGCATCCAATGATCAAATTATGACAGCTTCCCATCTCTTCCTCTATATCTACCATTATGAAAAAGTCTAATACCAAATCAATAATAGCACATCAAATAAATATGTACTTATACCTTACATGTATCATAAATATATGTCAATGATTTGATCTGATCTACAGTTCATAGCAAAAAACAGTAAAACTAAAAGGAGTGGAAAAAATTATGCCCCTAATATTTGGTAGATCAGTAAAAGGTAAATTCAAAAAAACAAAAAAAAAAAAAAGAAAAATGCTCCAAGTCCTCCCCTTCATTACTTGACAACCTCAGAAGAAAACATATAAGAAGACAAGCGAAATAAATTATATTGTTCAGTACTTTGGTTCAAGTGATACCAATTGTTATACGTAGCTACATTGTACACATCCTCAAAGTCAACCTCAAAACAGAATTTCAGCAAAAAATGCATGTTTTACAAGGATCTGAACTTTGACGTCGACAATTTTTTTGTGTATTTATTAATCAATAAATAAAAGAAAGAAAATAAGCATTTCCACTAACATTATCCATAGTACAAATACAAGAACATGGGTAATTACAAAGAGTTACAGGACCACACACTTGGTATACGTCCGTGCTTCGCCATATTATAAAACGCATGCAATGCATTCTTTATCAGACCCTTTTCAGCATAAGCCTTCAAGATCATATCGAAAACAGTGGGGGGAAATGTAAATTCTTTGTAAACTGTAACGAACTCGTCCCAAACAAAAAATGCCGAGTAATTGTTTTTAGAGAGACCGACCAAAACACCCACCACGTTCTCTCCCTTCATCCCGCAACGGGCCTAAAGTCCCAAACACATCCCCAGCCCCACCACTCCCTCTTCGACCCACGGGCCTACCCATGAGCAGAAAACCTAAATCTTACTCTGAGAGAGAGAGAGAGAGAGAGAGAGAGAGAGAGAGAGAGAGAGAGAGAGAGAGAGAGAGAGAGAGAGAGCACCTATGCAATGACAGAAGACGGTGATGGCGAACGGCGAGTCTTCCTTTTCGAGCTTGAGATGTTTTTGTTTTTGAGTCTGAGATAGGGTTTTTCTTTCGGTTTCGACGGATTCGACGGGTTGTTGGTATAAAATCCGCAAGTAATTTTTGACCCGATGAACCCGTGTTTGTTTAGGTTGAAAAATGCGGGTCTCTCGGACAGATCGGGCCAAGGCCCTTTTTGCACTGGCCTAATAATTATATATTAGTTAATTAAAGACTCAAGTGATTAATTATAGTATATATTTTATAATGTATAATAGTTAGTATATAGGACTTGGTAGTTTCATTATATACTAGAATGTATAACCATATAAAAAATGTATTCATAAAGATGTTATAATTTTATAGTTCAATATTAGGTTTATATATTAATTAAATTTTTCATTTGATTTAATATTTTATTTTGTAATTTGATATTTTTAATTATTCAATTCATTCAAAATATACAAACTCTTAGCTTGAGATCGAGCTCGGCACGGCTTGAACTCATGCTGATAAATAAAGATCGATAAATAACTTGACTCGGCTTGAACTCGTGTTTGATTAACTTGAACTCGGCACAGCTCAACAAGCTCTTAGCTCGAGCTTGAACTCGAGCTTGAACTCGAAAATTTTGTTATTGTTCATTACTGTTTAATGACTATCATGCTTGCATTGAAAATTCTCTTTAAAAAGTTCATCGAAAATTCAATAATTTTACAAATTTTTTAGTTACAAATTTTTTTTTATGGGCAACGGGTGTCTAGAAACAACATCCCAACTAAGCTCGAGAGTGTATAGGCCCTAGGTAAAGAGTTTCCTGCAAATGTATTCAAAGGAAAAATCCTCCAAACCGATGACCCCTAGAGATTGTTTGCATCCATAGGAATTTGAACCATAGACTAGGGGTGGAGCATACCCCAGTACCCACAGCCTTTACCACTTGAGCCAACCCCTAGGGATTTAGGCCTTGTTCACTTTCACAAAATTTTTCATCTTATCTCATCATTATAACTTTTCCAAATTCTCACAAAATAAAATAAACAATTCAATTTTTTCAAATCCCAAAACAAAAATAATATTAAAAAAATATATTCTAACAATATTTATTCAACTTTCAACTTTTATCTCAACTCATATCATTTGATCTGTAAAAACAAACGAGGCCTTAGTTACAAAATTAAATAGAGAAAACCGTTTCAACTCATTTGATATATTAATTGCGATTTCATTTCCAATTAGAATACATATTCATCTTGCTTTAACATATTGCATTATTTAATTTCAAACATGGTTTCAAAATGAGGGTGATACTATATAATACATTTCAATCTCACTTTCATCCAATTTTATAAATGTGACACTTTTCATCATCTCTGAATTTTCTAAAAAGTAATTCAAAAAAATTAATAGGCAATGTTACCATATCACAATAAGATGATAGTATATTACCTAAACTATACCTTAAAATTGAGATCATTATGGAAACCAAAGTGAACTGCGCCCCGATCCCTGGCTCCTCCTATGGGTGTAGTGCCACGTGTTTCATGATCCCATGGATGATATAGTCATACATATTTTTTTTTATGAGTAAGATTAGATAGTCATACATTTTCTGAAGTTTGGCTTAGCCCAGAGCCTTGTGAACACGAAACAGAAGACATACTGTGCATTCAAGTTGAAAGTTCAACTGATTGGAAAAAAAAAAAGAAACAAAGCTGAAAGTTCAACTATAAGATTAAAAATTGATGACCAAACAATCTGTAGTTTTGTGTATCAGAACAGCGTTTGAAGACCACTTTGAAATGCTGGTTGAAAACATTATAGATTCAGCTCCATCTCACAAGGGGTTTTGATACAGAATCTATGGCCACTACAACTATAGGGCTTTGAGTATGCATTTTCCTGTGAGAGCGCTAGGAAGTCCCATAACGGTATCAGTTGTCCCCACCTGCCAAATATCAAAACCAGAGCTTATGTCACAGGAATTGGAGGAAGGCAACAACTACGAGCAAGTGACAAGAAATTTAATGTCTCGTAGCTTTCGCATGTTATAATCGACTCAAGAAGAAATGCAAATCAGTTCAGCCCCCTTGACAGACCAAACAAAACCATAATATGGTCCAAATCAACAACATTGGTTAGAGTTAACATGCAAATGCCTGATAGAGAGAGTGTGGCAGAAACTCCGCTTGTTAGAACACCAGAAATATAAAGCAGAATTGTAGAACTCATTGATGGAGCATAAGGAAGAAGGATTTAAACTGGGGATGTGGATCACTGGTCAGGCGAGTTCTTTGGAGTGGCTTAGGTGTTGGAAAGACTTGAATAGTCTGGGTGCCATCCACACTAGTGTGGTGCCTAAAACTAGCTCCTCCAAAGTGTGGGCATGTGTGTATGTTAGAGACTAATAGAGAGAGAGAGACAAGAAGCTCTGCTGACCACTGCTTCCACAAAAGGCAATGCCATTGGATGTTCCAGCATCAAATCTCCAGCAACATTGAGTGTAAATCCCTCGTTGATCTGAGGGCAGCTCGTTCGTCAACAAAGAAGTCAAGGAAGAAGTTAATAAACAGTATTTGAACGGAAAGATTCCTGGCAAAAAATATCAAATAGCAAAGAGAACATGGATCTTAAGAATTGTACCAGGCTATCAATGACCAGGCATTATAAAAACAAAGAATCTGGTATGCTATAAAAATAAATGTAAATCACCTTGCAGAAAAATATTAATTTTCCAAAGCTAATTTACATGGTTACTTCTAAAGGGAAGTGAACAGAATTGCTAAAATTTAGATCTCCATATGCAAAACATTAACGGAATTTATTACAATAACAAAAACCCAGGTGGATCCGACAGAAACCGAGTAAAGAAAAGGAGATATGATGTAAAACAGCAGCAATACCCTTTTCATACGTAGATAAATACATTTTTAACATGTCCTAAGATTAGGTGGGCTTAAAATCATGTAACATTCACTGATCAGGAAGAGCACATCCAAATAAAAGTGCCAGAGACCATTACCTCGGCTCTGTCCCATCCACCTTTTCTCTGTTAAATCAACTCAATTTATCTATCACTTAACTGAATGGAAGGAATAATAAATTAAGAGACAGGATCAAAACATAGGAAACTATTTTGTACCATGCTCAAGTTTACAAGATTTGGAAGAATAAATTTATTCAGTTCATTAAATATTCTAACAGGCTTTCTGAAGATGTACCCCATGCTCTAGTCTTTTGTGAGCAGTTAAAACAAAGCTGGCAAAACTCCCCCCTTGCCTCTTTTGTTCAGTCGAACTCTAGTTACAAGAGCCTCATGGAGATCATGACCCAGGTATTCGAAAAGGGGCTCAAAGAAGACTTGGAACAGTTAGTTATGATGAGTTGGAGTTTCTGGTATAGAAGAAATCAGAAGGTCCACGAGGGCCAGACTCAAACCCCAACAGAGGCGGTAGGTCATGCCATATCCTTGCTCAAACAGTATCAAGACATGCAAACAATCCCAGACAAGAATCCCATTGTCAATTGCAATGGAAGAAAGCCCCTCCTAATGTGTTGAAGCTCAATATCGATGGGGCCATATTCAAAGATCAATACAGGGCTGGAGTAAGCATAATCCTCCGAGATTCAAACGGTGAGGTCCTACTTGCAGCTAGTAAAAAGGTGTCAATGGTTAATGATCCAGCAGAAGTTGAACTTCTAGCCATGATGAGAGGTTTGCAGCTAGTCCTCCCCTTGGGAATAGAGGTCCTTATCATCGAGAATGACTCCTTAGTCATGGTTACACAGCTACAACAAGAAGATGAATCTTGGTCTGTATTGGGAAACATCATAAAGGAAACAAAGCCCTTATGGCACGCTTCAGAAGCTGTTCAATACAACATGTACGGTGCAAGAAATGTACCGTAAATGCGGAAATGTTGGTAGACATCTGCTTTTATCTTCTTTCTTTCACGCTCCTCTTGCAAATGAGGCTTTTGGGTACTCCAAAGACTTGGCCGTAATAGAGGAAAGGAGCTTTCCTTTTTCTTTTGTCCTAGTAATTTGTACACTTGTCAATTAAACGCAACATGATAGATTAATGTTTGTATATTAATATTGGGCTTGGGCCTCGAATTGGGCCTTACCTGTGTCAGGGCAATCTGGACAATTCCCAATTGAGTTTTAGGATGTTCTTCATTAGAAATTGGCATTCTAACGAAAAACATCCTAAAACAATGCCATATATTTTCTGAATGTTTTATACGTTCAGTGCACAATAGCTGCACAAAAATGGCGTTTTTGTCTCTCTAGAAGCAAAAGTCAAACAATCCCTTCAGAGTATAAGCCCTTTTAGTCCTACACTTAGAGCACTGGTTCATTTTTTGTAAAATCTGCTTGCATTGGATTAGCTAAAGTCACTCATGTAAGACTATAATCTACAATAAATTAGAAGCAAAAGTCATATTTGACGAGCTACTGTTCATCGAGCAAAAGTCTATTTTCTTGCAAAATAATATCCAATGGCAAGGAACCATTTTTCCCTCGGAATTTCCCTTTCTTTGGCCAGAGCTTCCCTGATTCTCCCCCCTCTTCTCTCTATCACGCTAAGCTTCCCTCTTCACCATTTTGTTTCCATTCCTGTGTCTAGAAATTTTTGTTTCTGTTTGCTTACTCGTTCCCGTGTCCTTCTGGTTTCCTCTTGTCTCCATGTGCTTCTTGTTTTTCATACTCGCCTCCCTCGAACACATACACAGTACAGACCAGAAATTTCAGGCTTAAAGTCGTGTACCTTTAGGAGTTCGGCCATCAACACGTTTACTGCACCTAGCCCTGTGAGTGTTTATTTCTAAATTTGGTCATTTGGATTTCTTTAAGTACTTCTAAAAATTTAGAGTTTGAAGTAACATCTTGAATCCATGGAGAATGAGTTACAATGATTAAGTTTGAATAGATGTTAAAAATGCAGTTCTTAGCTTTAGATGTCAGACCTATTGTGATTCAAGGTACTTTTTATATACAGAATAGAGTAAAGAACCGGGAATTTTATTGGTTTTTCCTCAAAACATACTAGAGCCTAATACCAGTTATAATCAAGTTGATTTATTTTATATTGCAAAACATGATAGGGGAGAAAAGAATTCTTCCAAGAAAAACTATATAGTTTGGAAAAGAATACGATCGAGAAGTCATTTTTTAGCCACTATTTTGTTACTACAGATTATTCGGTATTCTTTCTTTGGGATGATGGAGGCGCTTGGTTTTACACCTTCATGGTGTTTGTTATAAATGTTTTTAAAAATATTATTATTTTGGCTAATCCAAGGTGGGGTTTTATCCTGAATAATTATAGCTTTATGTAAAACAAGTACTTTTAGTTAAATCTTAGGGTAGATGAATTTTGATAGTGTGGGTGTGGTTAGATTTTGACAAATTGAGAATCTCATCCCTGCGTATATGCTAGATGCGCAGATATCTTCTTTGCCAAACAGGATCTGGAACAAGTAATGGTTCTACCTTTTTCTCTACAAATTGTGCATATAACAACACAATCCCTAACAATCTCCCAATAAGAGTACTTGATAGACTTTGATTATTTGAATAAAAGGACCGTTTTCTCATTCTTTTCAAGTTGGTCCTCTCTCTCTCTCTCTCTCTCGCCCTATCACTTGGAAAGAAGAAATTGATCAATAGTCAATATTCTCATCCAATTTGGTTGATACAAACAAAGTGTACATAGATGGAAGAAGAGTAGGAAATGAGCTCAATGAAAAGTGTACGGATATGGAAGAAGAGTAGAGTCTAAAACCATTCTTTAAGCATAAATGTTGAAACAAACATGTTACATACATACCACTCATAATTACTTCACGAGATTAAAAAGACATAAACATGCAAAACAAATTAAGGTCAAGTATGTCTAGTAACCCTGTTCCTATTCACAAAAAAAGTCGACTTGATTTTATTAAGCTTGACAACCACGTCTTTGATATCCATTCTTGTATCTGGTAATTCTTCAGAACACCTCAAGCCTAAGTCCAAGATTGATGAAAGAATACTTTGCAAGGCAATGGCGTCTCTTCCATCTTCTATTTTTAGTAAACCTTCATCCACAACTTCCATCATTCTATTTGGAATGGATGCTTTTACCAACTGCCTCAAAGTAAAGTCTCCAGTGAACATGTCGTCGGTGGGTTTTTTCCTCGTGATCATCTCCAACAATGTTATGCCATAGCTGTAGACATCGGTTTTGATGGATACCTTCCCTTCAAAACCATATTCTAAAAATACTCACAAATTGTCAAGAAGACATTTAAGTTAGCAACTTGTGTCTTAATTCACATGTGCCATCCAAAAATAAAGAGTATATATCTAAACCATAAGCAAGCTCTTGAACTACCATATTTGAATAACAATACTTAATCCAATTGAGTTATAATTGCTTTGAAAAGTGTTTGCTTTCAAATTGAATAAGAATTTCAAGTCATTGTGAGTTTGCAAATTCCCGCAACTTGCACATAAATCTTGCTAACTGTATCATGAGAGATTGGGTCATGCAAGCTCTTGAAGGCCACCTTTCATGTGGTTGTGAGATGGCAAGAATTGAGCCACTCACATGGTGGCCAAAGTGAGCCGCTGGTCACTGATTGGGCGATATATAGGCTTAGCGTTAATATTAACGATGGATAGAAAAATTAATAGGCATCCATCCTTCCAATAAAAGCATCCCACATGGGTTAATTTATTTCTAAAAACAATTGCACTTAGAGCTAAAGTTGAGCATACTAGGTGCTTTTTTTTAGCAAAACGACCTTATGAAAACATATATTCACCTTGTTAGATTTGTTTTGGATGCATGTCATAGGAATCCATTAGTTCATATTCATATGCGTTTATTGACTATAAGACTAGCTAATATGAGAAAAATTGCCAAGCAAGTTCTTACCAAAAATTTGTAAGATCAACATCCTGCTATTTATCCTTTTGATAATTAAAAAAGCAGGGTAAATTCATGTATGTACGTACCTGGTGCGATGTAGCCAATGGTACCAAGAGTTTTGGTGTGTGTTGCGTCTTTGTTTTCGATTAAAATCTTTGCAATGCCAAAATCTCCCACATGTGCAACCATGTCTTCATCCAAAAGGATATTTGTAGGCTTCAAATCACAATGCAATATAGATTCCGATTGACCATGGTGGAGATAGTCTAAGGCTGACGCAACATCAACCAAAATATTTATTCTTTGTAGAAGATCCAAGCAGAAGTTACGAGAGTATAACCATTTTTCAAGGCTACCGTTTGACATGTATTCTAGCACCAATGCTCTAAACTCGGGATTAGTGCATGTAGTTATGACCTTAACAAGATTTCTATGTCGAATTGTCCGTAACACCTTGCATTCTGCATCAAAACTTTTGAAAGCACCTGACAATTGCAAACTTAGAACTTTTATTGCAACAATTGTCCTATCAGAAAGTATTCCTTTGTACACAGAGCCAAAACCTCCGACTCCAAGCAAGTTGCTTTCACAAAAGTTGTTTGTCCCTTGGCAAAGCTCTTGATATGATATCATTCTATGTCCCAATGCAGCCAATGCATTAAGTGAAGTAGGTATCTCCATGTTACTCTTTCGACGTCTTCTCAGCCAATAAACCAACATTACGAAGATTATAATTGACACAATCACAGGAATAATACATTTTAGCAAAATATATTTCATGTTTGATTGTTGGTAGGTAGGAATCGTTGGACAAGGTGGAACTCCAAAAATTGGATTCCCACAAAGTGCACTGTTTCCTAAAAATGATTCCGCCGTGAAGTTCACAAAAGGACCACTGAATGGAATCTGTCCTACTAGCTTGTTGAAAGATAAATTCAAGTATTTGAGATATGGAAGTGCCTCAAGGGATTTAGGAATTGCACTAGAAAGATTGTTGTAAGAAAGATCTAAGGTATCTAACCCTTTTAAGTTTCCAAAAGATTGCGGAATGCCTCCTTGAAAGGAGTTGTTTGAAAAGTCAACATAACTCAGGCTTTCAAATGCTCCAATGATACTTGGAATTTCTCCAGTAATTTTATTTCTTGACAAATCCAGACTTTCGAGAGTGTCCAATTTTGTCATGTTCAAAGATAAATGTCCACCAAGGGAATTCGATGACAGATTTAAGAACAATAGACTTTTAAGGCCCCATATATTTAATGGTATTGGCGATTTGAGTCTATTGGAACTTAAGTATAGAATTTGTAGATGACTGAGATTTGAAATGCAATTTGGGATGACTCCAGAGAATCTATTGTTTGAGAGATCCAGCTCTCCCAAATTCATTAATTGACATATCTCTTCTGGAATTAATCCTTTAATCTTGTTATTGGGAAGATACAATCTTTGTAATCTTTCCAAACCACCAAATGTGAAAGGGATATTTCCAGTTAGGTTGTTATTGCTCAATTCAAGCCAATTCAAGCCTTTCAAAAAACCCATTCCCATAGGAATATGACCCCTTATTTGGCAATCTTGTGCATGAAAGATTTGAAAGGAAATCGAAAAGTTTTGAATGGAATCTGGGATTGTTATATCCAAAGGATTATAGTCTACGTCTAAAACTCTCAAAGATCTACAATTGGATAAAGATGAAATGAAACTAGGCTCTTTATGATCTTTAGCCTCTCTGCCTATTAGTTGATTTCCAGCCAGCAAAAGATGTTGTAGGTGCTTCAAGTTTCCAAGACTTTTGGGAATTGTTCCGGTGAATAAGTTTGCTGAAAAGTCTACAAAGAAGAGTTTGGAACAATTCGAAAGATAGGATGGGATATGACCACTGAGTTTGTTGTCACCAAGTACAATCAGTTCAAGATTAGGGCAAGATTGCCCAGTATCTAGTGATGGAAGATATCCAGAAAGGGAATTTAGGTCAAAGTAGATAAGTTGTAAAGAAGAATGGTTGAAGACATTTTGAGATACTGCCCCTTTGAAGTCATTCCCTCCCAAATGCAAAGCATTTAACTTCTGAAGTTGCCACAAATCAGTCGGAATGCTTCCTTGGATGTGGTTATCCTCAATTCCAAATGTTTGCAATCTCGACAAATTACATATGGTAGAAGGTATGATACCAGTGAAACTGTTACCTCCAAGATATAGGACTTCAAGCTTTGCAGGTAAGTTGCCAATTAGAGCTTTTGAAATACTCCCATCGAAGTTATTGTATGACAAAGATAAAAGTACAAGGTCCCCACAATTATGAAACTGCGAATGGAGCTGACCACCAAATTTGTTATCCGAGAAATAAAGTCCTCTAAGATTGGGACTGTGGCTACAAATATCATTCGGAAGAGCTCCCAAGATGTCATTAGACGAAACAGCAAAATCGTTTAGGGAAGATATGTTAAAGATGACTAAAGGAAGTGAACCAGTGAGACTATTTTTCTCCAAAATCAAGAACTTTAATGCGGACAGGTTGCCGAGGGATGATGGAATTGCACCAATAAGATGGTTCGTATCAAAATTTACCATGCGAAGCTTTTGACAGTTATGAATAGTAGGAGGGATGCTTCCTTCCAATTGGTTGAACGCCAACACGAGTATTCTCAAGCGATGTAGACGACTGATCTCATGCGGAATAAAACCATAGAAGCTGTTGAAAGAAAGATCAAGTGAGACTAAGAAGGAGAGGTTACCAATATGAGGAGAAATGGTGCCTTGGAGACCCATGTGTTGTAGGTCCAAAGCGGTGACTCTTTGCCTACGTCGACTGCAGGAGACCCCAATCCAATTGCAGAACGAGTTTGGTGCGGTGGACCAGTTAGTAGCCAAGAGGGTTTCATTTGGACTAGAACTGATTCGAGATTTAAAGGCAATGAGAGCAGATTGGTCAGTAAAATTGCTAAAAGATTGGATCAATTGAAACATGCAAGAGTACTGCACAAACAGGAAAGCCAATAGGAGAAGAAGGGAGGAATTTTGATGTTTTAGCGCCATGATTGATTGGTGCATGTAGGAGAGTTGGCCTAGTTCTAGTTTATGAAAAGGAAGACGTTTATGAGGTTAACAACGGGTGTTAATTAGGTACTAATATAGAGGGATCAGGGAAGTTAACGATCGATTATGTAAGCTTCTTCTAAATGCTAACATTAATTAATCCAAAATCTGTAATAATATATTACCAGCTTGGTGAGCACGTCAAAGTGTAGAAGCGTTTGTCTCTTTTTAGTACCTTTTTTCAATGTAAAAAAAGGTTACTTTTTTTGGTCTTAAAAAAGCGTGGCCCCTAATAGGCCTGTTGATTTCTAATCTTGTTAAATCCACTTCTTCCGACATGCTTTAGAGTATTCACCTAAAAGTCATTAAAATGATCCACGCACGGGCTAGCTAGAATTTTTGGTGATTTTCACAACATTCTACTGTTATTGACGCCAGACATACGTTAAAGTGACACAAAACAAACGCAACTAAACTTGAAAGCAAGAGGACTAATTAAAACTTGGAGCCTTATATATATTGATATGTATCAGGTTAGTAGAAAGTGGAAACGTGGCCATTAATTAGCATAATAGCCAATCGAGTTACACCAGCTTGGTGAGCACATCATCAACTTGTATGTAGAAGCGTTTGCTCTCTTTAGTACTTGAGAGGTCATACTATTTGACATGAAATTAAAAAAAAAAAAAAAAAAAAAAAAACATTGATTGTTTCATGAACTATGGGATTTCAAAATTTGTATTTGAACTTTAGAGTTTGGAGGGAGAGATAAATACATAAAGTAAAGTTTACCGTGTAAATCTATAGAAAAATATTAAAAAATCAGTAAATGTTGTGTATATGAACCATATTTAAGCTATATATCTTATAAGTTGCATGGTATTCATTATATCATGCTCTTGCTTGAATGTTTGTGGGGATTGTTAGCTTTGATTTATAAAGTGATGCATCTTCGCTTGAAGGGCAATTCTTCTTATTAAAAAAATAATGATGGCTATCAGCTCACTGTATCACACAGTGGGATGAAGATTTTTTGCTCCAACTTAAAGGATTAGATAGAGTAAAAAGAACAAGATGATCAATACATATATAAAATAGGTTCACCATACATATATATAAATATATATATATATGTTTATTGATAATTTAATGTTTCTTAGTTGAGAGACTCACACTAACAATAATAAGTACTGCAAAACTCACTCGATCCATGTTTATTTATCCCCATTCTAAGTAGAAAATCGTAATATAATTAATCTTGAAGAACCATCGCCTTTAGAAATTTATGTGCTCTCACTAGACTAAGTTCATAACATTCATCATCTGACGTTGGATTCATTCAAAGTGATTAGAAGTTCTGATTTGATATGATTACCAATGGACACTATAATATAAATGAGTTTTTGTGACGGTTTGGCAATTGTGATAGTCCCCAAACCGTCACCAAAAAACATTTTCTATGATTGTTTGTGGAAACCATCACTAAAGGCAACCGAGAAATTACATTACGTTCAAACTTATACATATTCACGTTTGAATGGGCCTTGGAGATTCTAACGTTGAGGCTACTTATGTGCAAACGTGAAAATTTTTTACGCCAACATTCGAACGTTAGTGATTCACGTTTGAACATTAATTGATTTAATATTAAAGTTGTATAAACTAACATTAAAAATGATTGAGAATTGAAATTAAAAAATAGTAGATATATTAAATAATATTGTTCATTACATATAATAAAAATAAAGTACAAAATATGATAAAATTTTATAAACAACACTATAAAAGTGAAAAATAGTCAGTACAAGTTGTTTACATATGTATTAAATTCGTCAGTCAATGTGTCTACCTTTTCGTTTAGGATATCTAACTTATGGCCAACCTCAGTGATACTCTGTTGTACTGATGTGCGCAGTAATATCTAAGACCATCGCATCAACCCAAGCAGGGATCGCATCTCCCGTAGATGTACCCGTCGGTGACTGACTAGTACTCCTAATATGGGGAGCAATACCAGGCCCAAACTGGGTCGAAGGAATAATGTCTAGTACAGGGCCAGACTGAAGTCAAGCATGCCCTCTCTCATGTCCAATGCTTTGACGGTGTGTAGTCATGCCGATGGGGCTGATTTGTTCTATTAGGCACTCCTCCACTTGGGGTGGTACACTCCGGACCAGCAATAGCGAGGTAATGATGACTCCATACAAGAGGTTGTCTGTGGAGACGACACTCGCCTAATACAGATCCTCTCAAAAATACGAAGTTGCAAGTCAATGGGCTCTCTATGTGCCACTCGTATAAGGAACTGTGCACGAGTCCAGTTAAGTCGATGAGCTCTCTATGTGCCACTTGTACATGGCTTCACGTTTGAACCAATGTACCAACATAAAACCACCGAATTCCAACAAAACGTTTGAATGTAAGTCACTCTATTCAAACGTTTTCACGCACAAATGATCTAAATGTTTGAATGATGAGAATAGATACGTTCGAACGACAACCCAACATCCGAACCTTAAAAATTGTACATTCAAACACTTCTCCACTAACATCCCAATGCTACATTCAAATGTCTCTAAGTAAACATTTGAACATAAATATTAATCATGCGAAGCAAAAGCAACCAACGTCTAATTTTTAACATTTGAATGTTAATCATTCAGGTTAACGTTCAATTGTTAGTTTTTACGTGCAAACGTTACTTTTTATTGCTGATTTTAACTGTCACAAAAAATCACTTTCGAATGTTACAACTCATGGAAGACTCCCAACAGTCACAAAAAAAAAAACTTTTCATGACGGTTGAACAATAAACCATCACAACAAACTTTTTGTGACGCCTTTTAAGTGACAGTCTCAAACCGTCACAAAAAACTATTTGTGACGGTTTGCTTATTTTTTGTTACAATTTTGTCCATCACAAAAGCAAAAATCTGTTGTAGTGGGATAAAATATAGCGAGAGAGACAGACTCAAATCAGAAGATACTATATGACCCATAGAAATATCTCCTCAAGTTCTTGCCAAAACTCAAGCGTTCCAATTTCTCAAATTTTTGTATTTTAGGTCTTACCCAAACTTAAGGAGCTCTTAGTCCATACTAGTTTTAAAATCTACTAGTCCTGACTATTTTTATTTCAACGACTTTTTATACAATTATATTTAATAAAAAATATTTTTATAACATAAATATACGCCTAATTTTAAAAATATAAGTTGTGTGTCATTGCTTTTTCTATATATTTAGCCAAGGATGAATTAATGGTTGAAGGTGATCACTTCTTAGGTCACCTTCCACTTCGGCCAACGCGTAGTACTCTATTTTAACTTTTCATATTCAAAAGTATTGATTCACATGGGGCTATAAAGCATTTTCATCTGGTGTCCTATAATTCTTTTTTTTCTATAATTTGAGGAAAAATTTAAGATTGTATTCAAAACCTCCATTCATCCAGATCCCAATTTTAGGAAAAATATTTAGGAGATGAACAGTTATTCCCTATATTAACATTTATTCCCCAAATATAGGGAACTACTATCATCCCCCAAACCACTTTTATCAATATTTTATTCATTTAAATTAAATTAATTTTTCTTTTAATCATCTACACATTCTCTCATACTTATATTTGTTATTTTTTTAAATAATAGTTTTAAAAATAATTTAAATAACTATGAAATTATTAAAAAATAATAATCTAAAAATATTAAAAGTAATTTTAATTTAAAATATTTACTAAACTAATAGTTCAAAACATAAGAAAAAATATTGAGTAGTTAAATTTGTAAATGGAAGTGAGAGAAAAAAGTAAAAGAGAAATATATTTTAATAGAATAAGGAAATGATAGGGAATTGAATGTAGAAGACTTTTTGAAGATAGGTAAATTTAGGATAAAATTATAGGAAATGTCCTTTTTAACTATAATTAAAAAAAAAATTAGGGAACCGGACAAGAGTATCCTATTTTAACTTTTCATCTACAAAAGTATCGATCCAAATGGGGCTATTATACGTCCTTATCACAAGAAGAAATTTATTCAGGGGCTCATGGCGGTCATCAGCCATGGGTGGCGGCGCATGGTGGTGCACGGCGTGCAACCCGTGCGTGAGAGGGGGAGAAGCCGTGAGGTAGAGGAGGGGGTTTCTGGCCATGGGTCACATGGACGAGCTCGAGGAAAGGGAGAGGTGGTCCATGGCGTCGCATGGTGGTCGTGGGTGGCCGCGTACGGCGGCGCACGGTGGGAAATGGGCTAGAGACCCATTTCGGGTACTTGCTGTGGAAGGAGGGGGAGGACTGCTTCATAGGGGCTGGCTTCGGTGGAGGATGATGGCCGGTGGGAGAGGAGCTCGCCGTGGGAGCGGTGGAGTCATTGGGCGGCGCTACGCGCACTAAGCCCATATAGGCTGTGTGCTTCCGAAATGGAGAGCGTGAGAAAGAGGGGCTGAGCTAGGGAGGCTCGCCGGAGTGAGAGCAAGACGTTGGTGCCGACGGTGATGACTGGTGGCACACGGCGGCGCCGGGTTGCCTGTTGGAAACTTCGGCGTGGGGTGGGTCTCTGCGTATAGCGTACGCCGTATGAGAGAGGGAGGAGAGAGAGGGTTACGGGGAAAGTGAGAGGGAAAGAGAGGGGTCTGGGTATTTAACCCAGTCCTTTCGTCTGGGGATCTACACAACGATCTAATGAAGAGGAATTAAAATACTGATTTGAATATGCGTAAAACATTAACTTAATTAAAAGCACTTAGAGGAATTAAGGTAAATATTATTTTAAACTAACTTTAATTTATAAAATAATATTCTTCATCATTAATAGAATGATGAAGTCTCACTTAACATATTTAAAAGGGTTAAACCATTTAATTAATAAAAGTTCTCAACATAATTTAAATCTCATAATATCTTAAATAATTGAAATCATTTTAATAATAATCTTAAAATAATTTCCGGCAATTATAATATTTTTGGAGCTCTTCAAGAATATTATGATTGTCGTATTTAAGATCAAATCTTAATTCAATAATAATGGAAATACTCCTTATAAATATTTCCAGCATATTTAAAACACTGGGCGTGCCCTAGAAGTCACACGATATCTTTTGAGACACGCCATCATGGTTCGGCACGCATAACGTGGCTCGTAGTCACTAGTGAGAAGGGCAGATGATCACATAATCTCTGCATTCGGGATTTGCTTACGTCATCAAGACGAAACATACGTTAGAAAGAGAGAAGCGTACGTAAGAAGAATGAGCTGGGTATTACACCTGTGGTGGCGGAAAAATCAAAATGAAAGTCTGGCCACCATTGGGTTTTAGAAACTCCTGAAACCTCTACTAAACATTTAAAAAAAAAAAAAGCATACTAATGGTTAAAGAGGTATGCCTACCACTTTTGTGACGTTTGTGGTGGTGTTTGATAGCAGCGGCGACGGATTTGGCAGTGGTTTATGACAGTTGCGATGAATGAATACGGGTTACGAATTTCATTTGAAATGCTATTTTGCGTGAAGCTTATATACTTGTGACATTCGAACGTTATACACTTAATGAGCGCGAGAGCCATTCGAACGTTATTATTTGCATGTTTGAACATTTGTCACTTAATTCTCGAGACATGCAAACGTTATATTTGTACGTTCGAACGTTTATCACTTAATTCCGGATACATTTCAACATTATATTGGTACGTTCGAATGTCTCTAGAATAATTTTTATAATTTATACTAAATAATATATTATTTATAATATAATATATAATAGTTGTTATATATTATATAATCTAATAATATTGTTACTGATAATATAGTTGTTATATATTGTGATTATGTGATTATCGATAAAAAATATTATTACTACTATATGTAATATACTTAATATATTATACTTATATACTATGTACTAGTATATATAGTGTACTAGTCTAGTGTTGTTAATATATTAATAAAGTATACTTAACAACTAATATTATATACTACTATATTATAAGCTAATAATATATGCTATACTAATAACACTATGTACTAGTATATATGTTATGCTAGTACATAGTGCACTAGTATAGTATATATACTATACTTGTCTAGTATTGTTAATATATTAATAAAGTATAATTAACAACTAATATTGTGTACTAATATATTATAAGTTAATAATATATGCTATACTAATAACACTTTCTACTAGTATATATAAAAACTTGAAGGAGACGGCCCTACATATTTCTAGAGAGAGAAGCTCTACCTTCTCTCTATAAACCCAAATTGCAAATCACCTTAGAGGGGGGTGGGAGCCTGAGGTGGTGGGAGCCTCAGCACCTCCCTCCCCCTCCTCCCAAATGTATTTTTCACTAAGTGTTTAATTTTTTAGTCGGTGTTTTAGTTTTGGTTTTTATTTATTCTGGTTAAAACATGGAGAAGCTGTGTTTGATTTTTTCGGTGGCCATCAACCACATTGTGCCCCACCGTGGGGTTCCTAAGCTGCTGATCTTTCAAACTGCCAAAGGTTTCGCCAAAAGGAATGGCGAGTGATCCACACGCGCGGGTCAAAGTGTGCGCATCGCCTCCACGCGCCATCACACAAAGGGCTCTGTTATTGCCACGTGCGATGTTCTGGGGTCCGGCACACTCCTTGTGTGGCGCGTGTCCTTCACGCCCCTCTATAGCCTCCTTGCTCATTGTTTTTTTGGTTTTCAGTGTATTTCAAGTGTCTGTTTTATTGTATTCCTGTTTTTTCGGTATTTCCTATGTTTTTCTATTTTGTTATTTGTGTTAGGTAATAATAAAAAAAAAAAGGTTATTGAACTTGTTGTCCAAGCAGGAAAACCCTCTCCACCTTTGGAGGATGGGGGTTGGTTATCCCTATTCTTACAGAATCTTATATCTCATAAAGTTTTGTCATTAGAGAGCTTATAGAAGTTAAGATACTGTCTGTCACAAAGAAATTTGTGTGCGGGGAAGCCCCAAACAGATGAGTAGTTTGTTTTGTAATCTAGGTTTTTCCCTGTATTTATTTGTCACAATTGTAACTTCGTTTTCATTGAATGGAATGAAGTTTATTTCCTATAAAAAAATGTACTAGTATATATGCTATACTAGTACATAGTACACTAGTATATTAGTCTAGTATTGTTAATATATTAATAAAGTATAATTAACAACTAATACTATGCACTAATATATTATAAGCTAATAATATATGATATACTAATAACACTATGTACTAGTATAACCTCTATGTACTAGTATATAGGTTATACTAGTACATAGTGCACTAGTATATAAATATATATACTAGTACATAGTGTACTAGTATACTAATATTATAATAGTGTTACTAATATATTGTAGGAGTATATATAATAAACTACAATTATATACTAATATATTATGAGCTATTAACTTTTAATATACTATACATTACTATATATACTAGTAAATAATATATAATACATACCCTATTCTATATAATATATACAATACTATGTCATATATATATATAGTACTATGTTAGATAATTATGTTACATATTGTGCGTAATTAGAATATTATATAAACCATTATTGTTTAAAAAATATATAAATAGGTGATTTACATTCAAACAATACAAATGTACGTTCGCACATGTTGAGGTGACGTTCGAATGTGAGTTTAAAAATCTAGCGGGACATTTCCGCAGTAATTGTAAAAACAATATATGTGGAACCTAATTTCATTCACGTTCAAACGTGTACAACTTAACGTTCTAACGTCAGGCCTTGATATTCGAACGTTAAATTATATGTGCGAACATGATGTCATTGTTTTGTGAATTGATTGCGAGTATGTTGTGATGTTTAGTGAATTGATTGTGTTCTTATTCATCCTTTAATAAGAATTGATTAAATAAGAATTGATTGTGATTTAATAAGAATTGATTGTGAATATGTTCAAAAGTTAATAAGAATATGTTGTTAGATAATTGATTGTGATTTAATAAGAACTGATTGTAAATATGTTGTGAATATATTGGTAATTTGCGTGAATATGTTGTGAATTTAATAAGAATATGTTGTGTTTTTTTGAATATATTTTGAATATATTGGTAATTAATTGTGAATATGTTTTGAATTTTAAAAAAATATAAATACGAATGTGTTGTGATTAAACATAATAGTGGAGTGATTTGTGCATATTTTGTGTGATTTGTGATAATATTGTGATTTGGGCATATATTGTGAATAAAAAAAATATTGTGAATGTAGGAGATACAATTAAGAGATAGAAAATATAGGAAAAGTAAATAATTCATAATTAACTAATAAGTAAATAAACACTATTAAAAAACAATTAATATATATTCAAAAAAGTAAAACATTAGGAGATAGAGATTCGGAGTCGTGTACTAGTAAGTTTTTAAACGAACGTAAATTTTTTTAGAAATGTTTTTATTTCATATTTTTGACGTAATTCACTTCTTATGATGAATTCGACCTTAATTTTGGCCACAGTGAAGATGTGTGAACTATGAATGAGTTGATGGCTACATTATTTCGGCATCACAAGGGATGATCTCATGACCACTTTAAGAAATTCAAGATGTTGGAAGAGGCTGTTCAGTCCCCTTTTCAAAAAATGAAGTTTGACGATTGGATGAACTGTTGTGATCTATTCACAAGTTCAGATTATTAGGTATTCTAGATTTATCACCTATAACTTATTTACTTCATATTGGTTTCATATATTATATTTAACATTGTTAATTTCTCCTACAACACTTAAGTTTTATGAATGTATAGAATATAATGGCTTTGACAATCTATCATCGCACCGGTTCAAGGTCATTTCAACATCTTGCCGATAAAATTGTAATTAATAACTTATTAAAATTCACTCATTTTTATCATATTCTTTTATTTAAGTACTAACAGTCATAATTAAAATTACTAATATGGCTTTTTTAGAAACATGATGATCCTGAAAATTTATCCCTCATTCATGTCTATGCTGCTACTCACATTGATGAACACAATGAGTGAGTTGATCATGTTGTTAAAGATAATTATGTAAGTGAGGTTATTTTCTGTGAATAAATTATGCAACATGGGAATTCATATTATGTTTGATTTCTCATTTATTTTAATATGTTACTGATTGTATGTTTTCGTTGTAATTGCAGAAGAAAATGATTGAGATTCAGTCAGCCTCTGAGGAATCCTCTCCTAGTAACCTGGACATATTCACACAAGTGCTAAGGAGCAAGTTTGGTTTTGTAAGAGATTTGAGACAATCTTTCAAGTGTGTCTGTTCATCCTCCATGACCTCAACTTCGGAAGTTAATAATTTTAGTAAAGATTTAGATGCATCACGCCAATAAATTGAGTAGATGAAGTCGAGACATCAGGAGTTGGAGTCTCTCTCATCGCGACATTCTGATTTAGGGACACGTTTGCAAGAGCGACAAAGCGACCAGGAGGAGAGAATACGCATTGAAGTCCAAGAGCAAGTACAAAAGGAAATGCTGGTCCAAATGGAACGTGTTATGTTACTTCAGCTGGATTGTGATGGGCAAGGAAAGAAGAAGAAATGAATATATCATTATCATTATTATAAACTTTTATTGTCTAATTTTGCTACACTATAAGACATTATTAGTTGTTCTAGTTATGGTTTAATATGATACAATTTGTATTTTTTTTATTTTATGAAATTACTATTTCTAATTAGAACGTTCAAATGTGAAGAACAAACGTTCGAACATGGCTTCACATTCGAACCAACGCACGAACATAAAACCACCGAATTCCAACAAAACGTTCGAATGTTAGTCACTCTGTTCAAACGTTTTCATGCACAAATGATTTAAACGTTTGAATGATGAGAATAGATACGTTCGAACGACAACCCAACATCCGAACCTTAAAAATTGTATATTCAAACGCTTCTCCACTAACATCCCAATGCTACATTCAAATGTCTCTAAGTAAACATTCTAACGTAAATATTAATCGTGCGAAGCAAAAGCAGCCAATGTCTAATTTTTAACGTTTGAATGTTAATCATTCGGGTTAACGTTTGAAAATCAATTTTTACGTGTGAACGTTACTTTTTGTTGCTGATTTTAATTGTCACAAAAAAATCACTTTCGAACATTACAACTCACGGAAGACTCCCAACAGTCACAAAAAAAACTTTTCATGATGGTTGAACAGTAAACCATCACAAAAAACTTTTTGTGACGCCTTTTAGATGACGGTCTCAAACCATCACAAGAAACTATTTGTGATGGTTTGCTTATTTTTTGTTATAGTTTTGTCCGTCACAAAAGCCAAAATCTGTTGTAGTGGGATAAAATATAGTGAAGAGAGACAGACTCAAATCAGAAGATACTATACGACCCATAGAAAGATCTCCTCAAGTTCTTGCCAAAACTCAAGCATTCCAATTTCTCAAATTTTTGTATTTTAGGTCTTACCCGAACTTAAGGAGCTCTTAGTCCATACTATTTTTAAAATCTGCTAGTCCTGACTATTTTTATTTCAACGACTTTTTATACCATTATATTTAATAAAAAATATTTTTATAACATAAATATACGCCTAATTTTAAAAATATAAGTTGTGTGTCATTGCTTTTTCTATATATTTAGCCAAGGATGAATTAATGGTTGAAGGTGATCACTTCTTAGGTCACCTTCCACTCCGGCCAACGCGTATTACTGTATTTTAACTTTTCATATGCAAAAGTATCGATCCACATGGGGCTATAAAGCATTTTGATCTGGTGCCCTATAATAATTTTTTTTCTATAATTTGAGAAAAAATTTAACGTTTGCATTCAAAACCTCCCTTGATCGGGATCATAATTTTAGGAAAAATGTTTAAGGGATGAACAATTATTCCTCAAATATAGGGAATTACTATTCATCCCCTAAATTACTTTTATCAATATTTTATTCATTTCAATTAAATTGATTTTTCTTTTAATCATCTACACATTTTCTCATACTTATATTTGTTATAGTTTTAAATAATAGTTTTAAAAATAATTTAAATAACTATGAAAATATTAAAAATTAATAATCTAAAAATATTAAAAGTAATTTAAATTTTAATTTAAAATATTTACTAAACTAATAGTTCAAAACATAAGAAAAAAATATTGAGTAGTTAAATTTGTAAATGGAAGTGAGAGAAAAAAGTAAAAGAGAAATATATTTTAATAGAATAAGGAAATGATAGGGAATTGAATGTAGAAGACTTTTTGAAGATAGGTAAATTTAGGATAAAATTATAGGAAATGTCCTTTTTAACTATAATTTAAAAAAAAATTAGGGAACCGGACGAGAGTATCCTATTTTAACTTTTCATCTACAAAAGTATCGATCCACATGGGGCTATTATACGTCCGTATCACAAGAAGAAATTTATTCAGCGTCTCTCCATCACAAATTAACTTTTCTTCAATAAGTATGTGATGTAAAGTTGATATGTCGAAGAATAGAAGAACTCTTATCACAAGATTTTGTTGAAAGTCATTCAAATGACCCCACGACTACGGCGCCAAAGACTATAAATGAGATTTTTGGTGATCGACTCGATTTTAATATTATCGTGTTATGTGCGGCAATTGGTTAGACGCTAAGTCACACGAAAAGCAAATTTGGGGATTAGAATTTGGATTCGATCATGACTGATGAGGCTTGAAGTGCATGTAATTTAAGATGGATCCAGATCAGATTCTATTGTATATTTGAAAGTGTGATCAACGCTGTAAATTAAAGAATATTGACACAGAGTCAAAGGAGCAAGCTGTAAAGAATCGAGATAAATTAAAGAATAGAATACCCTTTTAATTATGATCAGATAGACTGGAAGTCAAGTACCAATATTTGGTGGACCCGAAAATCTGTAATTTTCTTATATATTAATAAGCGTGGCCACTCCAAACATATATAATATAATACTGCGACAAGCCCCTTGTAAGGTTTAAGTCTTAACATCTTCGTCCCTCTAGTCTTGATTTCTAATAATCTTGTTTAATCCTTGCACTTCTTCCAACAAGCGAGTATTCAAAAACATTTAACTTAAGGTCATAGTATATTTGAGAAGAACTTGAAAAAAAAAAGAAAACATTGATTGTTTCTAGCTAGCTTCAATTAATAGAAAAAAAAAATTATTAAATTTATAATAATTTATTATTATTTTGACTAATAGATATTGGAAAATTCAATATAAAAGTAAGTTTTAAGTGGAATAATCAGATGTAAAATCATGTCATATTATGCAAATTTAACATTTGTATATGCATAATCTAATGTTCATGCTCTTACATCTACCTAATTTCCTAGTATAGCATGCATGCTTACATACATATATATTATATATATATATATATACATATATATATGGTCAACTTTCTTAGTCTTTGCACTCGAATATGTGTGGAAATAATACATAGTAATTTACCCTTTTAATTATGATCAGATAGAATGGAAGTCAAGGAGCAATATATATATATATAAATATATATATATATATATATATATATTATATGGCCAACTTTCTTAGTCTTGATTTCTAATCTGGTTTTATATTCCATGCACTTCTTGCAACAAGCTTTTGAGTATTCAAAAACATTTAAACTAATGCACCCCAAGTTTTTATTAACGACAAAAGTATGATCAGTAGTTCTCGATCTACCTGACTTGTAATTATCATCTGCATAGAATTACTGGCCTATTGTTTATGTTTTCACCTACTGACTAGCTATTAGTTAAAATTTTCGTAAATGTCGCTAACATTGTTCTACGGGCGTTGGAGTGACAACATTCTCCTGGTATTGATGGCAGGCATTGGAGTGACACAAAACATGAGACGCAACTAAACTAGCTAGGAGCCTCATGTCTTAGGTTAGTGGAAAGTGGAAACGTTTTCATTAATTACGATATTAATTAGCCGATCGAGTTAATTCAGAGGTCATACTATTTGACAAGAACTTGAAAAAAAAAAAGAAAACATTGATTTTTTTCAAGCTTCAATCATGGTATTTCAAGATTTCTATTAGAACTTTAGAGTTTGGAGCGAGAAAAATTAACACATAACGTAAAGTTTACCATGTAATTCTACAACAATATTAAATTAAAAGTCAAGAAATGTTGTATATATGAACCATATTTTAAGCTATGTTATAGGTTGCATGGTATTCATATCATACTCACTACAACAAATTTGACTTTTAGGAATTTCATCCAAAAAAATGGATGAATTTATGAAACCAATCGAGCGGATAAATATCCAATCGAATAGGATCTTCTGTGACGAATTAGATCGTCTCAAAAAGTTTTTTCCATTAGAACGGAAAAAAATCTGGTCGAACATACAAATCTTGGCGGGGATGTAATTTATTTTGCCGGGGAAAGTTTAAAATCATTCGAACATAAATTTTTTTGTTCAAACGTGAAATATTTGGTAGCAAAATCTGCTAGGAAGGTTTCTAGACCATTCAAACGGAACATATTTAGTTTGAACATATTTGAACACCACATTAATACATTCGAACGTATAATATTAATATGTATACATAACTCAAAATATAAAAAATGTATATATATATATCATAATACAAATTCATAAATTAATTTTATGTAATTAATTTTAAAAAAATTAATGATTTCTTTTATATTAAATAAGATTTCTAGTTAAATAAATATTATCAACCATACACCACATAATATGAATCAATAATTAATCTAGAAAAGACAAAAAATATTTAATTCATAACTAAAACAAATTATCAAAACACCATATACTGTTCATAACTATAACAAAAAAATATATAAATAAAAGATAGAAACTACTGTGATGCAAGGTCTCTGCACACATCCTCGACTACAGCTACTCATCTCTCTACCTGGCTCAGTCGAGTACTTAGCGTGACCTGAGTTACATTACTAGCATGAATCTTTGTACGTAACTCATTGATGCTAGAAGTAATCTCTATACGCAACTTAGATATGGCAGTATGCACTGCATTGATCATTGCTGATGTGTAAGAGGCAAAGGTCGATGGCGATGGAGATGCGACGAAGGCGACAGAGTCACGATGATGGCAGCTAGCGACCTAGGTTTCTACTTCTGCTGCAGCGATGAGGTTAAAATGAGAGAGAGAGCGAGAGACTGGAGAGAGAGTCAGGGGGTGGAGTTTTTATCCATTAGACGCAAAACGACGCTGTTTTAAGTTGCTAAAATGGTGTCGTTTTGATACCGGTATTTTGTTTAAAAAAGACCTGGGTACTGGGTTTAAACCTAGTACCCAGATCTCTAACCCGTACCTGGACCGGGTTGGTCCGTGTTTTGCAACCCGGGTTCCGGACCAGGTTTGATTCAGGCCGAAACCTAGAACGGGAATTCGGTTTCCCATGTTCTAGACTGGGCCAGGAAAAAACCTGGCCCGGATGAACAGTGCTAGCTTTTGGATTAAGAGATGAGACTAGATGAATTGAGATGTTTTATGAATAGTAGTGAGATTTGTGAGTTGAAATTTGTGAATAGTAGTGTCTCTCAATCCAAACCGACTCTTAATTAATGCGCCACAGTTTTTTGTTAATTAAAGTATGATCAATAGTTCTTGATCTACCTGACTTGTAAATATCCACTGCATGCAATTACTGGCCTATTTAAAATTTTCATAAATGTCATTAACATTGTTCTACGGGTGAGCTAGCTAGAATCTGAATGAATTTTTGGTGATTTTCACAACATGATTCTCTTGGTATTGATGCCGTTGGAGTGACACAAAATGGATGCAACAAAACTAGCTAGGAACCTTATGATCATGTCTTAGGTTAGTGGAAAGTGCAAGCATTTCCATTAATTAGCATATTAGCCAATCGAGTTAATTCAGAGGTCATTTTATTTGACAAGAACTTGAAAAAAATAAAACATTGATTCTTTCTAACTAGCTTGAATCATGGAATTTCGAGATTTCTATTTGAACATTAGTGTTTGGAGCGAGAGAGATAAACACATAATGTAAAGTTTACCATGTAATTCTACAACAATATTAAAAGGTCAATAAATGTTGTATAAATGAACCATATTTAAGCTATGTTATAAGTTGCATGGTATTGATCATATCATGCTCTTGCTTGAATGTTTGTTGGGAGAGTTAGCTTTTATTTGATTTATGATATTAGATTCTGTGAATGTTTTCTCTTCTTATTTTATAAAGTGATGCATCATCGTGTGAAGGGAAATTCTTATAAAAAAAAATGATGTTGATGGCTATCTCACTATATAACAATTATAGTAGGATGAAGATTTTTTGCTCCAACTTTAAGGATTAGAGTAAAAGAACAAGATCATCAATACATATATAAAATAGGTTTACCATATTTATTGATTATTTAATGTTCCTTGAGAGACTCATGTGACTAACAATAATAAATACTGCAAAACTCACTCGATCCATATGTTTATTTATCCCCACTTTTAAGTAAAAATATCCTAATATAAATCTAGAAGAACCAACGCCTTTAGAAATTTACGTGCTCTCATGCATCACTAGATCGACTAAGTTCATAACATTCATCATTTGTTGGATTCATTCAAGACTTAAGTGATCAGAAGGTCTGGTTTGATATGATTGCCTATTTTGATCTACATTACATATTGATCATTATCTACATCAAAAGACTTCAATTCCCTCTATTTACTCTTGGAAACACTACAAGAGAATGTATTTTTTGGGACGAAAAATTTCATCCCAAAAAATGGCATTTTAGCCTCTAATTTTATCCAAAAGGTCTATCGCAAAAGGTTTTTTGGGATGGAATTTGAATTTCATCCCAAAAAATACTTTTAGGAATGAAATCGGGCGGAGCAGGTCAAAAGCGTTCGAACAAGAACATTATTTTGGAACGAAACATTTTCATCCTAAATACCCGTTTGAATGGAATATTTTATGTTCGAGTGGTTGGGTATCTATTCAAGCTCTATCGAAATTTGATTCGAATGACCGAATTTATTTGATCCTGTTCGAATGGAGGGAGTGTTCAAACAGTTTATTTCTGTTCGAACAAAATTAATTTGATCGAACACAATTTATATACATTCGAATTAAAAACATTTGTTTGAACGGGTGGTTCAATGTTTTTGTTCGAACGATGTATATATGGTACATTCGAATGATGAAAAATATTTTCAAACAAACTATTATTTATTCGAATGTTCAAATATGGAGTTTGTTAGAATGGACAATTTATATATTCGAACAAAATTGACAGTTATCAAGTCATTTGAATGGTTTTGATTGCTAGTTCGAACAGAAGTTAAAATGCATTTGAAGGTTAATAAATTGCAAAGTGATGTTCGAATTGGGTATTTTACATTCGAACGGTACTCATGATACAGTAAACTCTTAATTCAAAATATGAAACTAATATTAAGTATTGTAATTAAAACAACACATTTGCATTCTTTCATCATGTTTATAATATATATTGGTTTACTATTCTACGTCTTTGTTCACTTGAAAGATAATGATCCCACCAGTCTTTTAATTGGCTAGTAAAACCTGTAACACTAATGTGAGCTACCTGATAATCTATTTTTCCATTTCCTTTATAGACATTAGCAACCATAATTATTTCTTGAAAATGATTTAATATTTCATATTCAGATAATCCATCTATGTTTCATTCATATAGTACATATGGTGAAAAAATAGATCTTACTATATGTTCTCTTTTCTTGAATTGCATATCCGGTGGAGCTTGCCTTGGATACAAATTGCAAGTAATAGAAATATGTTGTGTAGAATCTCTAGCAGAATACTCATTAACATGGTCTCCTCTAATATTGTTTATTTATAAATCTATATTCTTAAATTGATTCTCGATATTGCTAATTTTAGAGTCAGATATAATAGGTGAGTCTGTTTTACTTAATACATTAATATGAGGTTGTTTTGAAGTAGAGACATTATTAGGAATATTTAATTTTTCTAACTTCCTAGAAATTTGTTCTAGTAAATCATTTTTTATTTTACAAAAAATAGTTTTTAAATGGGATGGTATTTCATGGGGAACAAATAAAGGAGTTTCTTTTGCTTCTTTAACTGTAGGATTAATGAGAGATAATTGGGTCTCAATTCTCTCTAACTGTTTACTCAGTTTTTAAATATAAATTAGTATAATTGTTTTGTTGGATTATGTTATTTCGTTTTTAATTTTTGTTTTAGAATTATATTTCTTTATAGATGATGCCAAGATTCAAGTACCGTTTTCGCTGCATTTAATGGCTTCAAAAGGGGAAATATTCTTTATAAACAATTTGATCACTCTCTTCCTTAATCCATTGATTAGTAGTCCTCTTTATGGTTGATAGTTGATTTGATTAATAGATTTCAAACCATATAAAGAAATGTATATTACCTTGATTCTCTTCTAAGTACTCGCAATATTTCCTCTGAATATATTTCGTTCTATTTTTGTAAAAGTTGAGAAGAATAATAATCTCTTTTGATTATTTTATTTTTCATATAATCTTGTTTAAGATATTCTTTATTAATATTGAAATCTTCCTTACTAAAGGTGTATATTTGAGCATCATCTCCAACTACTTGTGAATATGTTGGAGAAGATGGTTTTTTTAATTGCACAGGATTATAAGAGGTAGATGGTACACTAGTACTGATAATACATACAGGTGTGTCAATAATGTTTCCATAAATAACTCCCCAGATTTTGGTGTCCAGATTCTGGATTTGGTGTCCAAGTTCTAGGATATATTATAATAGGTTGAAGGAAGAATAGATTTGGATGTGTGATAACTAGAGGGTTCTGTTGAAGAATAATGTGAAACAATCTTGTAAAAGGTTGAAAAGCTATTTGGACTGATCAGTCAGTCTTTTTATCCATGTATTCTGAATCATCTATAGCATTGTTTTCTATCTTAGATAATAGAGTTATATTATCTAGCTTTCATTCATTAGGAAGAGTAATTTGATTCCAATGAATCTGTTTATGAATTTGTATATTGGAATCTCATAAGTTTATAATGGATCCTAAATATTACAATTAGAGGATGTGATCCTTTTATCATATGATAACCACTTGTTTTAATATTTAATGTTAAAGAATATATAATATTAGTATCAAATAATGAAAGTGAATGATTAGGATAACAATTGAAATAAACCAGGCCTTGGAACAGACTAGATTCTACTATACCAAGTAATGAGTCATGAAATTTATAATGCCTTCAATCTCTTAGACAAAGTAGTACTGATGCATTTAATCCACTTCTAGTGAGTGGTTTTTTAGCAACTTGTACAAATCGAATATGTATGAAAGAATATTTATGTTCCTTATAATGTTTAATAGTTTTTTTTGGTTAACAATTGTAGTAATTCATAATCATTGTTAAACTAATAGTTTTCTCTACATTTTTTATAGTATAATTAGTAAGAAATAATAACTTTGAAGAAAAAGTAGATTATTTATAGCTTTGATTTTTTGGTATATTAGGAATTTTTCAATCTTGTAAATTTCTTTCTATGTTTAATATATTATAATCTTCTTGATTGATGATATCAGGTTCTATAAGTATACTAGTACAGGATTTGGATGAATCAGATCTAAATAAAGAATTCATTGAGACATAATTTTTAAACAAGGATTTCCTATAATTAACTAGAATAAGTAGATTAAGATCTTGAAGGAATACCACCGAGACCACGCTTAAAGCTTCTCTAGCATAAATAGGCTGACCAACAGATTTTTCATAGCTTACCAATACAAGACTCCCAATATACTCATTTTTCTTTTCTATTGTCTATCATTGTTAAAAACTTGTATAAGTGAATTTTTACATTTGTTTTTATAAAGCAAGAATACTCAAATGATTTCTTATACTTTTAATCTCATTTTTTAAGAAATTGTAATGATCATTCCATTCATCTATTGTTGTTTGTCTACTTATGAATATCCAAATATTTGTTAATCGTTGCATCTTTGTCTTGTTTTATTATTTGTTATTTTTCATTAAGATCCTTTATGAGATTCTGCAGACTATAAAAAGGAGTTTGATGAAAATTTAAGATTTGAGATTTTGCAGATTTTATGGATTGAGTTTTTGAAAATTTGAGGTTTAGAGATGCTGCATATTTTAAAAGTGATTTTGATTAGATTTAAGGTCGTAGAATTTTGGTGGCTCTAGGATATGATTTTTGATGATATGTTAGGTTTTAGCACTTGCGGACCGATGGAGTGTGTCCTACGAAACTTGAGGTTTTAGATTTTGTATATTGCAAGGAAACGATCTTTATGACATTTGAGATTTTAGTTTCGGTAGGCTTATTTTGTGGACTATAGGAGATGATTCTTACAAGATTTAAGGTTCAGATTTTGAAAGTGTATATAAGTTTGATTGAAAGCCATGATTGAGATTCTGCAGACTTTAAAATTTGAGATGGTTGAGATGTAATGTTTGAAACTTTTTTGAGTTTTGACGATGTTTAAAGTTTAGATTTTGGATTGCCTTCTAGGAATGGTCTTGGTTAGAAATTTGAGGTTTAGATTTGTGACATTGATGTTTTAGAGGCTACAAACACGTTGTTAGAATTTGTGAATTTAGATCTGGTGTTTTCAAAAATGTATGGACTGATTAAATGTCGGATTTAGTTCTTTTTAGATGTACGAGAGTGAGAGACAATGTGCTTTGGACTACAAGTTGTCAAAGTGTGCAATGGAAGCATGGCTTTTGGTAATATGATGGTTTGAGAGTTTATTTCAGTATTTGTATGAGGTTATTACATTACGTGGAGACTTAGGAATTATTATTAGGTTTTAATTGCATTATTGAGATTTATATTTTAGACTTGATTTGGACCTTTCAAAGTATATGATAAGCAATGCAATGTGCACGAACGTGTATGTCTGTCTAAGGAAAATATGGGAGGCATCGGGCCTTAATATTGGAGGGTTAGAATTTTGAAATATTAGTTTCGACAATATGATTGAAGATTGGGATAGGCATGGAATGGTTGTGATGGATAAATATTTAGGCTTTGCTTATGGTACTAGCAAAATTTCGAGGACGAAAGTTTTTTAAGGGGGGAGGAAGTAACACCCGGGCCCAACACCATGTCCATTTTATTTTGTTGTTTATATGTACGAAAAGCCCATTTGAGATTTCGAGTAAATTTTTAGAATAGACTACAATCCTAATATTTTTAGTTTTGGCATGTAGCAAATTTTTGTGGGCTCACCAATTTAGTTAAATTCATTAAATATTTTTCAATTAGATGGAAATTTTCTCAGTGCCGAGAAATTTGTGGGACAAGTTGGAATATTATAGAGTTTGAATCAAGGCCCGAAATTCAAAGAAAAAGCCCATTTTTATTAATTTTATGTACTACCCTTAACGTGGGCTCAAATATTTGAAATGGACTCTACCCAATCACCCCAGGGCCCATGCCCGTTTGCTGTAAACTGGGAGACCCAACATGTAGTTTATTTTTCAAAACTCCCCACCTTGCATGTCCCTTTCTGTTAGTCACAACATGCACATCTCTACATATATTTATACACTTCATGCACAGCCTCTTGCATGTACTGCCATTCATGCATCCAAGGATTTTCAGAGCCGCAACAGCCCCCACAACCTCCTATCCACGTCCAGCAAAACAACCGAACCCTCGTCAACCACCTGTAGCCTCTACCCCTCCACCCTTGTTGCTTGGATCATCAACAAGTGTTGTGACGGGAGAGGACCCCTTGCCGCCAGCCACTGCCATGAGTGAGATCCCCCTGCATGACGGAAGACACCAGCCACTGCCCAGCCCGCGTGAAACTGTAGCGCCCCTTGCTCATGTGTCGACCATTGCGCCTCCAATCCGTCGTCCACCTCACGTGCTTCGTTGACAAGATAGCCACCTTCCACTCCAACTCCATTGCAGCCCTACCCTCACAATGATGATTTATATTTGTTCGGTATTGTTGAGCAAAATTTCTGAAAAGTTAAGAAGTCCAGGTAAGCAGAGTTCCTGTACTAGACTTTGCATAAAAGAAATGAATTGAGGTTGATTTTAGAAAATATGCACGTTTTGTTATGAAAAGAAAACTCGAAACAACCTCAATTATTTGTTCCGCATTACTCATGAAACTTTGTATAAGAAAGTATTTTTTATCATGACTGGTGTAAACATGAACTTTTTTGACATTTTGTTTTTGAACTGTGCAAAAATTTGTGATTTTTGAAGATGATCCGAATTTGTTTTGTACCTTGATATGATATGATGTGATTTTTGAAAATCTCTGGCATGACATTCTGTCTCTGCTCTGTTATGTTCTGACCTTGCCATGGATGTAAAATTGTGGCTTTTGTTTGGGTTGGTACCAACTTTTTTGTTTCTGATGTACCCACTTTGGAAGCAAAGTGGTTTTTGCATGGTCTTTCCTGTGTGCACACTCAGAGCTCCAAGAATAATAAGGGGAAGATCTTACATTCTGTTTCTGCTCGATTGGCTGCCGAGGTTTACACAACCCTACTACGGGGATCAAACTTGGAATTATATTCTGATATGATATTTCAGTTATGTCATGCCAAATGATTGTGAATAAGAATGTTTATGAAAGTTTCGCTCTGATATTTTGATATCATGTTCTAATTCTCCATTCTTTAAGTAAAGGTTTTGATTTTGGATTCTGAAAGTAAATGATTTGATTTTACATTCTGAAAGTAAATATTTTTTTCTACATTATGAACTCTGTAAATGCTCATTTTTACATATTAGCATATGTTTCATTCTTACTGAGTTATTGATAACTCACCCCTTATTTCCACAATATTTTTCAGATAATTTAAATATTTCACTTGGGGATCAAGATTATATAGTATGGTTGAGATGTTTTAAGAATAGTGGATTAGGCATAGAAGGTTTCTATAAGTATTGTCGGATTTTATTAAGTAATTTTATCGTGTTCTAATGATTTGGTATTTTGGGAGTTTGATTATATTGAGGTAGTTGGTTTGAAACAATAATTTCTATATGACATTGAGAATTTGGAGTCTATATATGAACTATGAGATATGATTTTAAGTGACAGGAAGTAACTCTCTGACCCCTCCAAGATTGAGGCGTTACAAATAATGTACCCCAGGGAATATATAATTAATATATAGTATAATAATAGATGGTATAACCAGTTATACTAATATATAGTCTATGTTATATATTGTATAGTATATTAGTATATAGTATATATTAATATATAGTTTACAAATATATAGTATATACTAATAGACTATTTATATATATAAAAATATATATGCCACCAGTTGTGAGCTTGCTTTAAAGCCAAAACATTTTTCATCTCAGCTCCAAACTTTTCTATTGGCTTCTGATTCTGTAAAGTTTCAATTTTTGTTTTCAATGACGAGAGCATAAAACCCATCAGAGATTCAGCCGAACGATAATCCTATTTTAAAAGCGAAGACACATACACACGCACACAGAGCATGTACCTAGAGAGATGTAACAGTGCTACACAGCGGCATCATGGGCAATGCTTCTCAGCAACAACAATGGTGGCAGAGGAACTACTGGAGAGTATTATGAACTACCTTGATGAAAGCGTAATTAAATGGATTACTAACAACACTAAAGTGGTAGTTCAATGGTTTGGACCAGATTCCCGTTCGAATCTGAATTTGAATTTATTTTAGATAAATTTAGTGCTGAACGAAGGCACTTTTTTTTTTAATTATTAATTTTGTTACTGTTCATTACTGTTTATGTTAAGTTCTTGATATCAAGAACACTGCTGCACTGCTGTTTTCACCAAGAACACAAAAGAATTAACAAGGAAAGAGTAACTAGAGCAAAATCGAGACAATAACTGATCTCCAAACTCAAGATTCCTTTCATGAATCTTGATAGGGAATTTTCGAGGAATTCCCAACCTCCAATTTCTTATTGAACTCAAATGATCAAAGTCTGAAGATTACACAGGCCATGCATTGCTTTTATACATGCAAAGCATAAAGAGTATCAAAACGCAAGGACTTAAATCGTAAAACACAGCTAAAAACTCCTAAAGACAAAACACACCATTTAACTAAAACACAAAACTCAAGATCCTACAAGCAAAATGACACCAACGACCTTCTAATTCAATATGCATTGTATTACTAACATCAAAACTCCCCATTTAAATCCCCTGGTCAGTTTTAATCTTAAATGGCTAACCAAGCAAGTAAGGTCTCCATTTCCCCACTGCACTTACAAGTGCTAGAAATTCTTTTTCCTAAGTTGACAAAAGTAAGGCTTTACCTTTAAGTGCCTTGCTAAAATAAGCTATAGGCTACTTATTCTGCATCAACACAACCCCCAAACCAACTCCTGAGGCATCACATTCGATAGCAAATTCCTTAGAAAAGTCGACATTTAGACCTTTTAGCAAACAATGTTTGTTGCTATAAAACAGATAGGACCGTTTTCAAATGCTCAAGATGTTGAGTTAAATCTTGGCTGTAAATCAAGATATCATCAAAAAATACTAAGACAAATTTTTGAAGAAAAGGTTTAAAGACATGATTCATTAAATCTTAAAAAGTGGCAGGTGCATTAGTAAGCCCAAAAGGCATTACTAAGAACTCATAATGACCTTCATGAGTTCTAAATGTTGTCTTAGGAATATCTTCTTCCCTCACCTTTATTTGATGATACCCTGATCTTAAATCAAGTTTAGAAAAATACCTTACTCCATATAGCTCATCAAGGAGCTCATCAATCACAGGAATTGGAAATTTATCCTTTACAGTTTTCTGGTTGAGAGCTCTATAATCCATGCACATCCTCCATGTGCCATCAACTTTCTTCACCAAGACGACAGATGAAGAGAAAGGACTTTGACTTGGTCTAATCACCCCATTAGTTAACAAGTCTTGCACAATCTTTTCAATTTCTATCTTTTTGTAGTGAGGATACCTATAAGGCCTTACAGAAATTGGAGCAGTGCCTTTTTTCAAGATAATTCAATGATCAAATTCTCGAGGTGGAGGCAACCCCACTGGTTCCTCAAATAGATTTGAATTACTATAGAACCTCTTCAACTTCTGGTAAAGGCTGTATTTTCTCAGTATTATTCTGAACTGCTACAAGCTGTAGTAGCCAACCTTGCTATGTAATGAAGGAAGACTTCATCATGTGAACTCCAGCTTCTACATGAACCTTCTCAGACAACAAACCTTGCAGAAACAGGTTCTTACCAGCAACCTCAAAGTGCATTGACATATTTGTAAAATCCCATTGAATAGGACCCAATGTTTTAAGCCATTGAACTCCTAATACAATATCACACCCTCCAAGAGTCAGAACATGGAAAGGAACTAGAAACTTAGTTCCTTGCACCTTAATCATTTCCTCACATCTGACTTGACTGATTATGCTAGTACCATTTGCTACTTTTACCTGAAGAACTCCATCTTCAACCACTTTCAACTTTGCTGCTTCTACCACCAAAGGATCTAGGAAGTTGTGAGTACTTCCTGAATCTGCAAGAATTTCAATAGAAAATGAGCCTACTTTACCCAACAGTTTCATGGCATTACTGTTAATATAACCAGAAATGGCATGGATAGAAACCTCAAGTTCCTCAATTCCCTTCTTTACCAATTCATTAGATTCTTGCAGTGATTGAGCCTCAACTTCATCCCCACTATCAACTATCTCTTGCATTTCACTACTTTCTCCATGTAAGAAATACACCCTCGGGTTCTTGCATACATGATTGTGATTCCACTTTTCCTCATAGTGGTAACATAATCATTTTTTTCTTTCTTCATCCATCTGAGATGAATTCACCTTCTTCAAAGGAAACAAACTCTTTTGACCCTTATTAGCTAGATCAACCAGTCCCATGTTATCAACTGGCCACTTCTCAACATAATGGACATTCTATCTCCAAGATTTTCTTGAAGTCAACACATGCTCCTGTTGCAGCTTTGCCAAGCCAAAAGCAGCCCCAAGGTTCAGTGGATTAAACATTTTCAAAGGTATTCGAATGTCATCTTTTAATCAACTAATAAAGCAACTCATCTTATGTTTATTAGACAAGCCTTTCAACCTATTGGACAAGGCCTCAAAGTATGATGTATACAAACTAATAGAAGTAGTTTGTTTTAATCTGGTTAAAGCCTCTAAGGTCTCCTGTGAGTTGAACTGCCCAGAGTCCAATGCATTTTGGTACCACACCAATGTCTCACCTTCCATATGGTGTGAGGCCACCATTAGCTTCTGATGGAAAGGTACTTGAAAATAATCAAAGTACTAATTGTCCTTAAAGATCCAACCAACAGGATCACTGCCACTAAAATGTTGAAAATCCAACCTAAAATTTCTCTGAAAAACTCCCGTCTCTTCATGATTCCTAGGCTCATTAGACACTTCTCTATCTCTACGAGACATAACATTTACAAATTCAACCAAAGCTCTCAACATATTTGAAACTTGGTCTAACCTTTCTGTTACCCAGTAATGGCCTGTTGATGATGTTCCAACTACTTCTGCATCATTTTCTGCTACCTTTGAGATCCTTCAATGTGACCTTTCAATGCTGCACACGTACCGTCCGCCATCAGAATCACCGTTGCAAGGATCGACTACTACTAATACCACTTGTAAGGTTCTTGATATCAAGAACACTGCTGCACTGCTGTTTTCACCAAGAACACAAAAGAATTAACAAGGAAAAAGTAACTAGAGGAAAATCGAGACAAGAACTTATCTTCAAACTCAAGATTCCCTTCGTGAATCTAGATAGGGAATTTTCGAGGAATTCCCAACCTCCAATTTCTTATTGAACTCAAATGATCAAAGTCTAAAGATTACACAGGCCATGTATTGTTTTTATACACAGAGCATGAAGAGTATCAAAACGCAAGGACTTAAATCGTAAAACGCAGTTAAAAACTCCTAAAGACAAAACACACCGTTTAACTAAAACATAAAACTCAAGATCCTACAAGCAAAACAACACCAACAACCTTTTAATTCAATATGCACCGTATTACTAAAACCAAAACTCCCTGTTTAAATCCCCTGGTAGTTAAAGTCGTTATTTTCCATTTCCTTCCTGCTAGCCTTCTGCAAAACACACAACCTTCCTTCTTCTTCAAGACCCTGCCCCCAAGCACTCTTGATAATTTAGTGACTATCATGTTTGCATTGAAAATTCTATTTAGAAAAGTTTATTGAAAATTCAATAATTTTACAAATTTTTTGGTTACATTTTTTTTTATGGGCACCTGGGTGTTTTGGAATAACGTCTTGACTAATCTCGGAAGTGCACAATCTCTTGGCAAAGAATTTCCTGCAAGTGCATTCAAAAGAAAAATCCTTTAATCTGATGACCCGTAGAGATTATTTGCACTCAAGGATATTTAAATCATAGACACCTAGGGTGGAGCATACCCCCAAGCCCAAAGCCTTTACCACTCAAGCCAAAGTGAACTGCCCCTTAATCCATGGCTCCTCCTGTGGGTGTAGTGCCACGCGTCTCATGATCCAATGGATGATATAGTCATACATTTTTTTTTATGAGTAAGATTAGATAGTCATACATTTTCTGAAGTTTGGCTTAGCCCAGAGCCCCGTGAATAGGAAACAGAAGACATATTGTGCGTTCAAGTTGAAAGTTCAACTATAACTTTAGATTAAAAATTGATGACCAAACAAAACCATAATATGGTCCAAATCAACATGGTTAGAGTTAACATGCCAATGCCAGATAGAGAGAGTGTGGCAGAAACTCCGTTTGTTAGACCACCAGAAATATAAAGCAAAATTTTAGAACTCTTTGATGGAGCATAAGGAAGAAGGATTTTGACTGGGATGTGGATCACTAGTCAGACGAGTTCTTTGGAGTGGAGTGGAGTGGCTTAGGTGTCAGAAAGACTTGAATAGTCTGGATGCCATCCAAAATAGTGTGGTGCCTAAAACTAGCACCTTCAAAGTGTGGGCATGTGTGTATGTGAGAGAGAGAGAGAGAGAGAGAGAGAGAGGAAGCTGACCACTGCTTCCACAAAAGGCAATGTCATTGGATGTTCCAGCATCAAACCTCCCGCAACATTCAGTGTAAATCCCTCGTTGATCTGAGCGCAGCTCATTCGTCAACAAAGAAGTCAAGAAAGAAGTCAAGAAAGAAGTTAATAAATAGTATTTGCAAAGAAAGATTCCTGGGAAAATATATCTTTTACCAGGCTATCAATGACCTCATCTGTTATGTTATAAAAATAAACCTATATCATCATGCAGAAAAATATTAATTTTCCAAAGCTAATTTATATGGTTACTTCTAAAGCGAAGTGAATAGACATGCTAAAATTTAGATCACCATATGCAAAACATTAATGGAATTTATTACAATAACAAAAACCCAGGTGAATCCGATAGAAACTAAGTAAAGAAAATGAGATAAGATGTAAAACAACAACAATACCCTTTTCATACGTAGATAAATACATTTTTAACCTGTCTTGAGATTAGGTGGGCTTAAAATCATGTAATATTCCTCATCAAGAATTGCACATCCAAATAAAAGTGCCAGAAACCATTACCTCGGCTCTGTCCCATCCACCTTTTCTTTTTCCAGTCTTAAGATTGGTTACAAGAATAGATCCTACCACCTCTACTTGACCGCCAGGATATCGTGCAACCGACAGGGATGTGACCATCAAATCCAGCTCAACTTTTGAATGAGAAATCGTGAGAGTGAAGCGCATTAAGCAAACCTTTGATAAACTCCCGCGCTTCTTCTTTGCTAGATGGTTTTTCTCTAATTATCCCTTCAGACACCAGCACCTCAAAATCAATTAGATGGAGCGGTAAGAAATAACCTTGAATGCTCTACCTGCCAAAAATACAGAAGCCAAAGAGGCTCTATAAATAGTAAGGGGCATCTTCATAATCATAGAGGGCAAAGGATGTATACGTTGTGAGGAACGAGATGAATATGCTAGCCCAAAACCTAACAGGTTGTGTGTAGATTAGATATGAAAAAATATGTTCAAAAGAAGTGTCAATCTTGCATGGGATTGAGGAAAAATCCATTGCCTGGATTATTATGCATTCTTGTAACTTGGAAGCCTTTTCTTGATGGACGTAGAGAAGATTGTCCACCAGATAAACTTTAAAAAGTGATTATAACCCCTTAAAGTTTTAATTACTTTTGAAAAAAAAAGGGTAGTTAGAAGTAGGATTTATGATTAAAACATATCAAGAAGATTATCGATGAAAAGCCAATAAAATTTGGCAATTTAGAAAAACTGCACGAACAGGACAAGAAGAATAGGCTCGAAGCATATCTTCTTCCCATACTCATCTTACAGAGCCATCTCATATAATAGGTGTGGTATCAAGTAATTTATAAAGCATGCTCAGTGCAAGTTCAACTGCATTGCAGCTCAAGTATGTAGGTATCAAAAGACCTGGTCCCCATTCGGCTTTTAAAAGGAGGTAGATTCATCAATTACTAGAGTTGTCACTTATGGACAATCAAGGCCCAGAAAAATAAGAAAACGAGTTGTTCAGGTATTACCTGAGAGAAAGTAGAAGGATGTAGTTTATGCTAAAATTAGTTAATTATCAAAAAGGTAGTAACTAAAGGGGAATCAAGGCATACTGTATCTGCAGTTATTAACAGTGTTGAATGAGCCTCCACCTCAAATTGAGTTGTACTTTAGCCTGGATACAAGGCGTCTATCTAAGAAGAAAATCAAAATAAGAAGGTTTAATGAAAATTATCATCATACAAGTATATAAAAGAAATAAGGTGCCCAAAATCATAGAAAGATGGGGAACAAAGGACATTCCCATGATAATTAACAAAAAAAGTGCCAAGCAGAAAATTTGCTCGACAGGTTGCTCAAGCAAAGCTTGTATAGAGAGTTCGCTTAACGTGCGCAAGAGGCTTTGCTCGAGCGAAATTCAGACAGAGAGTTTGCTCGATGCGCGCTCAACACGCCGCATGAGCAAATAATGCAGAACAGTAAAAAATTATGGTTTTCGCCATGTGATATGATAAATATGTACTTAATGATGGTTCTGAGTGTTTTAAACAGTAATATTTTGCCCCAAAGTGTATTTTGCGATTCTCCAACATAACAAAATCTTCTGTAGCTATGTGGATATAGGCACATTGCTAGACCACGTTAGTTTTGTGTTATGTGATTATTTGTTTTTACTTTGCTTGTCATAGTTGGTTTCGCAACACCCCACGCTGCCAGAGTTAATGTTTTAGTGGAGGATGAGGTGTACTACCCATGACCCAATCCACCACAGAATAAACCCCACCGTAATTCATCCCAATATCTGTTTTGAAGTCTTTTTCCTTACTTCCAAGTTGCTCCCAAACCTAAATGCCTGATTAAGCCGTTTCAGGGGGCACTTCCCTCCGAACCCCCTAGATACACTCTTGCCTCCAAAGCTCGATGAGTTGCAATGGTGAGTATTCTATTTTCATATCAGTTTGAGGCAAGATCTGAAACATAATGCACATTCCATTCACAGAAATCGCAACAGATAAAAATGACTTGGGTTCTATCTCACAGGATTTTATCATAAAATATATGCAGACATAAAGAAAACAGTAGCACACCAGATGTTTGTAAAAAGGTCATATAAGGATTGTTTTGAATTAATCTTCCATTCTTACATATCTGTGAATACACGAAAGTCCTCTATTTATAGAGGCAGTGAGTAACAACCCAGAATATCCTTTCCACTCAATACATGACACCTGTCCATTCTGTTATACAGCAGAATTCTAGAATATTACACAGTAGTGATCCTCCATTCTGTTATACAGCCGTATTCCAGACTAGGACACAGTAGTAGGTTGTTACACAGTTGCATTCATTCCTCCTAGTGCTTTGTTGTTGTGGAATGTGTTAATTGCGTTGGTGATGTCTTAATACCCTCCCGCGAGTCAAGCGGCACTGTTTGAATAGTGAGGCTTGATCGAAGAAGATGGAATGTTGCAGTTGAAAGTGGCTTCGTAAGAATGTCCGCAATTTGATCCTTGGTGGAAATGAAGGATACTTGAAGAGTTTTTGCTGCTACTCTATCACGATTAAAGTGATAATCCAAGTCAACGTGTTTGGTGCGAGAGTGAAGGACTGGATTTGCCGATAAGTATGTAGCACCCAAGTTATCGCACCATAGTGTAGGGGGCTGTTTGAGAACAACACCAAGCTCACTGAGTAACGATTGAAGCCAAAGAACTTCACACGTAGTATTTGCTACTGACTTGTATTCAGCCTCTGCGGAAGATCTGGCTATAGTTGGCTTTTTTTTGAACCCCAGGAAATGAGATGAGTACCAAAATACACACAAAAACCACCTGTGGATCTGCGGTCATCTGGGTAGCCGGCCCAGTCAGCATCAGAGAAAGCAGACAGTGTGTGAGAAGAAGATGAAGAGAAGCACAGACCAAGATTTTGAGTATTATTTAGGTAACGTAAAATCCTTTTAACAGCTTGCCAGTGGGGCAGCCGTGGACAGTGCATGTATTGACACACACGATTAACTGCAAATGAGATGTCTGGACAGGTGAATGCTAAGTACTGAAGACTTCCAACCACACTTCTGTACAGTTGAGCATCTTCAAATGTATAGCCATCTAACGCAGCCAGTTTAGTAGAAGTTGACATTGGAGTGGAGACTGGTTTAGAGGCATGCATTTTAACATGAGTAAGAAGATCACAGATGTACTTGGACTGAGATAAGAACAGACCAGAGGAGTTACGGGTTACTTCAATTCCCAAGAAATAATGTAAACACCCTAAGTCCTTGACTGGGAAATATGAACTAAGAGAAGTAATAAAATCAGAGATAAGTGCACTACTGGAGCCCGTAACTATGATATCATCGACATAGATGAGAAGGTAAATAGAACCAGCAGAAGTGTTCAGGATAAACAGTGAAGAATCTGATCTAGAAGCATGAAACCCAAGTGAAATTAAAACATCAGATAGTTTAGCAAACCAGGCCCCTAGACCATAGATGGATTTGAGCAACTTACAGACATGAGTAGGATGTTTTGGATGGACAAACCCGGCTGGTTGACGCATGAACACTGCCTCTTCAAGATCACCGTGCAAGAAGCATTTTGTATGTCCAGTTGATGAAGTGGCCAGTTGGAAGTAACGGCAAGGGAGAAAATAAGGCGAATGGTGACTGGTTTCACGACTGGACTAAATGTTTCTAAGTAATCCAAGCCAGGTTGTTGATGAAACCCCTTGGCCACAAGTCTGGCCTTGCGGCGTTCCAGGGAGCCATCAGCTCTGCGTTTGGATTTCAGGATCCATTTGGAGGCCAAGACATTATAGTGAGGAGATGAAGGAATGAGGACCCACGTTCGGTTGTTCATTAAGGCTTGAAATTCAAGATGCATGGATGTCCTCCATTCTGGGTATTTGGAGGCTTCAGTGAACGATTCGGGTTCTTCAGGTATGGAAACAGACGAAAAATTATTGGATGACACGGAAGAGGTGAGCGAGAGACTGGGTTTGGGTGGAGGCCATGGCACCGTGCCATCAGAACGAACCAGAGGGCGATGGATGTTAGACTTGGCTCTTGTCACCATCGGATGTGAAGTAGAAGGGGAGGAGGAGTTATCGGAGAGAGGTGATGAAGTGGGGAAGGATGAGTGTTGAGGGACAGATTGGTCAGGATCTATGGAGGACGAACGAGAATCTGTTTGTGAGGAAGAGAGAATCGAAGCCCTAGATGATGAGGAAGGAGAATTAGGGCTGGGCTGAGATGGGCTGAAATCAATATATGGACTCGGAGATGAAACAGCTGATACAGGTGGATTATGTGGAACCGAAATGTGAGTAACTAAAGGGCCAGGAGAGGGAATGAGAGGCCCATGTGTAGTGGAAGGCTGAGTTGCAAACGGAAAGATATTTTCATGAAAAGTTACATCACGTGAAATATAGATACGACCCGAGGAGACATGTAGACACAGGTAACCTTTGTGATCAGGACTGTAACCGATGAACACACATGGCTTGGACCTGTAGTCCATTTTATGTTTATTAAATGGTCTCAAGTTGGGCCAGCACAAGGAACCAAAAACTCTTAAAAAAGAGTAGTCTGGTGCATGGCCCATTAAAACCTCATAAGGGGAGTTGTGTTGAAGAATGGGAGTGGGCATTCTATTTATTAGAAATGTGGCTGTTTGAAAAGCCTCAACCCAATATTTATGAGGCATTGAAGAATGAGCCAAAAGAGAGAGTCCAGTTTCAACAATATGTCGATGTCGTCGTTCGACACTTCCATTTTGTTGATGAGAATAAGGGCATGTGACTCGATGAGAAATTCCAATTTTGTTAAAAATATTGTGTAGAGGTCGAAACTCACCTCCCCAATCTGATTGCACAGAGATAATTTTGGAGGAGAATTAATTATTCACATAATTGGAAAATGCAAGAAATAAGGTGGAAACATTGGATTTGGATTGCATAGGAAAGAACCAAATATATTTGGAATAATCATCAACTATTGAAAAATAAAACCGACATCCTTTTGAAGATAAAATTGGAGCGGGGCCCCATACATCCATAAAAAGAAGTTCAAATGGCTTAGACGCACGAGTAGTAGACAAGGGATGAGGTAAGGCATGGGCCTTGGCTTGTGCACATGCAGAACAGAGAAGCTGACCATGGTTGGAAGGAAGATGAAACTGATTTAGAGTAAGAGCCGTAATCCTGGAGGAAGGGTGACCAAGTCGAAGATGCCAGAGCTGATTTGTTGTTTTTGTGGTGAGTAGTGCTTGTGGTAAAGAAGAGGATGCAATGGTAGTGGTGGATGATGGAAGAACGTACAAGCCTTCTTCAACGGGACCTTGAAGCAGTGTTACCCGGGTGCGAGAATCCTTCACAACAAAATGATCACAATGAAATTCAAAGAAAACGTTATTATCTTGACAAAATTGTCGAACTGACAATAAATTCTTAGAAATGGACGGAACATGAAGAAGTTGAGTTAAGAGAAAATTGCCAGTAGACAAGTGAAGTTGAGCAGTGCCGATGTTTTGGATGGGCAGTGAGGAGCCATCTCCGATGCTGACCTGGTCAGAGCCTTGATAAGAAACAGAGTCAAGGTTGAGATTGTTGTAATCTGGAGTGAAATGATGTGTTGCTGCAGTATCCGGGAACCAGCTCGAGTTCATTGTTGTGGATTGAGGGATTGCAGTGAAATGAGCAGCCAAATTTGGTGGTGGTGATGCCTGATAAGAATGATTGAAACGATGATAGCAAAGGAGGGCAGTGTGCCCTGGTTTATGACAAACCTGACATAGGGGACGGTTATCAGACTGATTGTTGAAGAAATTGGAAGAAGAAACTGAGCCACGTGAAGAGGAGTTTCCTCGACCAAAGCTACGTCCTCTACGACCACCACGAAAATTATTATGACGACCACGTCCAGGTGAAAAAGGGGGTCGAATGGCAGTGTTGTTAGCTGAAATGGAGGTATTTGAGAGAAGAGAGTTGGTTTGATGAGAGAGTCTGGACTCATGATTTAAGAGATAGCTGTAGAGAACAAATTTATCGCAAATTTAACAGGTGAAGCTCTGTTAAATCAACGCAATTTATCGATTACTTAACTGAATGGAAGGAATAATAAATTAAGAGACAGGATCAAAACATAGGAAACTGCTTTGTAGCATGCTCATTGCTCAAGTTTACAAGATATGGAAGAATAAATTTATTCAGGTCATTAAATATTCTAACAGGCTCCATCCCAGATAAAGAAAGCTTTTTTTCACTAATATATGACCATACCATTATAGTGAAGTCATATCCCATCTCCCTTAAAATTTGTCGGCGAGCCATCGATCATGAACCCAAAATTATCTGTCATAAAACCAAGTGAAAAATAACATTTATAACCCACTAACCTCCCCACCCTCAACAAAAGAAAAAAAAAAGTAACAGCTTTTAATCTCTGGCTAATCTGACCATTTTGAAATAAGGAAAACGTTAGCAAAAAAAGTATAAAAATCGTAACAAAAGAGTTTGTCGTATCATTATAAAAGCTACATAAGTTGAAACGAATAGACAATATTTTATGACACTTTTGCGGCGCAACAACAACGGTATTTTGCACTCTTTTTCTCCCTTTCTTTTCCTTGTCATGCAGGGAAGACGAAGACAAAGAGGTTGGGAAAATGTTGTACGGTGCAAGAAATGTACCGTAAATGCGGAACTGTTGGTAGACATCTTCATATATCTTCTTTCTTTCACGCTCCTCTTGTAGATGTGGCTTTTGAGTACTCCAAGACTTGGCCGTAGAGAGAGGAAAGGAGCTTTCCTTTTTTCTTTCATCCTAGTCAATTAAACGCTGCTAGAACGAATGTTTCTATATAAATATTAGGCTTGGGCCTCGAATTGGGCCTTGCCTGTGTTGGGGCGATCTTGACAATTCTCGAAATGAAGGAAAAATGTAATTTATTTGAGAGAAAGAAAGAGATCCCAATTGTGTTTTAAAACACTGCCAGCACGTTGTGCAAAAGAAATTGGCATTAATGGCTCATGCCGGTAGCAGCATTTTAAGAGTATTTACATTGGATTATGTAAATGCAAAGTCATAATTTGCATAATGTCACATTATTTTGTATTTGATTATTCCACTCAAAACATATTCCCATATTAGATTATTCTTTTATTAGTTAAAATAATAAAATAAATATTATTAATTTAATAATTTTTTTTCCATCTAATTTGATAATAATAATTATCCATCACCAAAAATTCCACAATTCACATTCACAATTCCACATCTAAATAAACACTGTCGGCTGCCTTTGGCTTCCTTCCCTCACTCATAAACACAACTTATAGATATCAGCATATGCTCTATGCTCACCTTGATCAGCAATGCAGACCAGCATCTCTATACGTAAGTTTAAATGTTGACGGGAATATCATGAATGCTGAAAAACAACAGCAACTGATGAACATGAAACACAACCCACCAAGACTTTGTTTCTTTTCAGCATCAACATAGGTGTAATAACCGAGGCCGATCCCATTTGCAGAAATAAACCAACCAACAAAGCACAAGGAAAAAAAAAATTGTCAAATTTCGATTAAATAATTACCTTAAAAGCCATTACATGAAAATTACCTGAAAGCTAATTTAGCGAAATCAAAACTAGATAAATCATAAACAAAAAGAAGAAGCAGAACTCAGATTATTCAGAAATTTAGAGTTTGACGTAACATCTTGAATCCATGGAGAATGAGTCTGGTTACAATGATTAAGTTTGAATAGAAGTTAAAAATGCAATTCCTAGCTTAAGATGTCAACCCTATTGTGCTTCAAGGTACTCTTTACATACCAGAATGGAGTAAAGAATCGGGAATTTTATTGGTTTTTCCTCAAAACGTACTGGAGGCTACCCTGGTAACAGTTATAATCACGTTGATTTATTTTATAGTTAAATATAGTTTGGAAAAGAATATGAGAAGTCATTTTTTAGCCACTATTTTGTTACTACAGATTATATATTCAATATTCTTTATTTGGGATGAAGGAGGCGCTTGGTTTTGCACCTTCATGGTTTTTGTTATAAATGTTTTTAAAAATATTATTATTAAAAAAATAATATTATATTATTATTTCGATTAATCCAACGTGGGGTTATATCTTGAATAGTTTTAGTTTTATGTAAAACATGTATTTTTAGATAAATCTTGGAGATGACTTTTGATTAAACCAATGTCAATGCTCTTGGGGTGGAAGAATTTTGTTAGTGCGGGTGTGGATGCATTAGATTTTGACAAATTGAGAATCTCATCCCTGCGTATAGGTTGGATGCGTATGTTATTGACAAATGGTTCTACATTTTTCTCAGCAAATTGTGCATGTAACAACACAATCCCTAACAATCTCTCAATAAAAATACTTTCATAAACTTTGAATAAAAGGACCATTTTCTCATTCTTCTCAAGTTGGTCCTCTCTCTCTTCTGTTTTTCGCTCTATCACTTGGAAATAAGAAATTGATCAATAGTCAATATTCCCATCCAATTTGGTTGTGAAACAAAAGAATGTTGGTTGTGCACCTTCTGGCTAGGATTTACGTAGGGTAATAAAGGAAATGAGCTCAATGAAAAGTGTACCGAGATGGAAGAAGAGTAGAGTCTCAAGCCATTACTTTAAGCGTAAATGTTGATACAAACATGTTACATATATACCACTCATAATTACTTCACGAGATTAAAAAGACATAAACATGCGAAACAAATTAAGGTTAAGTATGTCTAGTAACCTTGCTCCTGTTCTCAAAGAAAGTCGACTTGATTTTATTAAGCTTGACAAGCACATATTTGATATCCATTCTTGTATCTGGTAATTCTTCAGAACACCTCAAGCCTAAGTCCAAGATTGACAAAAGAATACTTTGCAAGGCAATGGTGTCTCTTCCATCTTCTATTCTTAGTAAACCTTCATCCACAACTTCCATCATTCTATCTGGAATGGATGCATTTACCAAATGCCTCAAAGTAAAGTCTCCAGCGAACATGTCGTCAGTGGGTTTCTTCCTCGTGATCATCTCCAACAATGTTATGCCATAGCTGTAGACATCGGTTTTGATGGATACCTTCCTTTCAAATCCATATTCTGAAAATACTCACAAATTGTCGACAAGGCATTTAAGTTAGCAATTTGTGTCTAAATAAAATGACGAAATTAATAAATAATTCACATGTGTCTTGATCAATGTATATATATTCATATGCGTACAAGTAAATACATATAAATCTTACAGAAGGGAAACCAAACCAGAACATCCTGGCTCATTAAATAAATAATGGGATTGGACCAATTAATTGTTGACTTCAATAACATTTCCCTAATCTTTTCCCCTTCTACTATAGATCATAGTATTTTGTAGTCTTTGTCAGGTCCCTTTCCCTTCCTTTTTGCTGAGAAACAGTAATGCTTTGTGAATGCAAGTCATTTGTTGAAATGCCTCAATGAACAATTACTATTTCAGCGTTGATTACAGAGTGCCATTTTCTCTTACAATTGCACACAGTGCTTGAATAGTATTTATAGACAAGTCAGAACCAAGATACAAAATATTTCAAGAAGATTCTTCGGTAGCATTTCTGGAATTCCCTCACATGACTTTTGCCTTTTCTGTTGCGAGGTGATTCGGTTTTGACGTGCTGGGCATGAGTGAAGGCTGTGAGCCGTTATGCATGAGTGCAGAGGATTCATCTTCACGTTGAGCATTCTGTTTGGACACGCTGGCAATGGGTAAAGGCTGGGAGCCTTTGTGCAAGGATACAGAGAAATCAGTTGCGCTAACATCCCCCCGCGAGGCAAGCGGCACCTCCATGATGGTGAGGCTTGATCGTAAAAGAGAGAAACGAACAGAGGAGAGCGGCTTTGTAAGAATATCCGCAATTTGATCTTTGCTTTGGAGAAATTTGACAGCAAGAGACTTGGCAGCAACACGATCACGAACAAAATGATAATCCAAATCAACATGTTTAATTCTTGAGTGCATAACAGGATTAATCGAGAGATAAGTAGCACCAAGATTATCACAAAATAAAGTGGGAATATCAGTAATAGCAATTCCTAATTCAGTTAATAAAGATTGTAACCAAAGTATTTCACAAGTCGTATTTGCTACCGACTTGTATTCAGCCTCAGTTGAGGACCTTGCAACAGTGGGTTGTTTCTTTGAACCCCAAGAAATTAAATGTGAGCCAAAAAAGATGCAAAAACCTCTGGTAGATTTACGATCATCCGGACAACCAGCCCAATCCGCATCCGAAAAGGCAGTGATTTTAAAGGAGGAAGTGGGAGAGAAGTATAGGCCAAAGGAAGAGGTTAAACGAAGGTAACGAAGAATGCGTTTAACAGCTTGCCAATGAGTGAGACGAGGACTATGCATGTATTGACAGACTCTGTTAACAGCAAAAGAGATGTCAGGTCTAGTAAAAGACAGGTATTGAAGGCTTCCAACAACACTTCGATAAAGCTATGGATCCTCAAATGAGGGTCCATCAACAACAGTAAGTCGAGTGGAAGAAGTCATTGGAGTGTTCATTGTTTTTGATTGATGCATATTTGTGCGGTGAAGAAGGTTAGAAACATAGCGATGCTGGGAAAGAAACAAACTAGAGGAATTTCGGGAAACTTGAATACCCAAAAAATAATGTAGAACACCAAGGTCTTTAACAGGAAATGAGTGACGTAAAGCAAGAATAAAGTCAATGATTAAAGAAGTATTTGAAGCTGTCACCACAATATCATCAACTTAAACTAAGACATAAATGGAAATCGTTGAATTAGACAGAATAAATAGAGAGGAATCAGACGCAGAGGCATGAAATCCTAAATCTAACAGATGCGAACTCAACTTAGCAAACCAAGCCCTCGGGGCTTGTTTCAAACCATAGATTGATTTTCGGAGCTTACAAATAAAATGAGGATAGTCAGGATTTACAAACCCAGTCGGCTGATGTATGAAGACATCCTCCTCCAGATCCCCATGTAGAAATGCGTTCTGCACATCCAATTGATGAAGAGGCCATTTCCGAGTCACTGCAAGAGAAAGAATTAAACGAATGGAGACCGGCTTAACAACTGGACTAAAAGTTTCAGAATAGTCAAAACCGACTTGCTGGTGGAACCCTTTCGCAACAAGCCGTGCTTTTCGTCGTTCTAGGGTTCCATCAGCATGTCTTTCGATTTTAAGGACCCATTTAGAACCAAGAATATTGAGATTGGAGGAGGGAGGAACTAAATCCCAAGTGTGATTCCGTAAAAGGGCTTCAAATTCGGTAGCCATGGCATCACGCCAATCCGGATATTGCGAAGCCACTGTATAGGAGGTTGGTTCCTCAGGAATAGTGGTGGATTCGATTATGGAGGCAGAAGGTTTGGGAAAAGGCCAAGAGAGGGTGCCATCTGTGCGTTGAAGGGGTCAAGAGTTATGGGTTTTTGAACGGGTCAACATTGGATGAAAGATAGGAGGATTTTGTGAAATAGGGAAGTGAGGAATTGGTGAAGTCGGCGCAGGAGTTGATGGAGAATTGGATGAGTGCGGCGCAGGAGATAGTGGAGGGTGTGATGAGATCGGCGCAGGAGGTAAGGTAGGCTTTGGGGAGGAAGACACACAAGAGGGAGTAGTATTGGATCGGGTTGGAGAGGATGGGCTGAGATGGGCCGAAGGAATGGGAGAGATTTGGACCGAAGGAGAGATAGACAATGGGCTGCTATGTGGACCGATAGGAGAGGAAGGAGTATTTGAAAATGGAGAATTGACAGAGTCGGGAGGAATGGGTTGAGAGGCAAATCCAAAAAGGGAGATGGGCGTGCAAGTGGATTGAGATGAAGAGTTAGAAATATTTAGAGGTGAAGTGGTAGCCGAGAAAGGAAAGGAATTTTCATTAAAACGAACGTCTCGCGAGACATAAATTCTACCCGTAGGTATGTGTAAACAATTGTAGCCTTTGTGATTTAAACTATATCCAATAAAAACACAAAGTTGAGAACGCATGTTCATTTTATGGCGATTGAAGGGACGAAGATTAGGCCAACACGCACACCCAAAAATACGCAAAAATTTATAATCAGGTTGTTGATTGAATAAAGTTTGAAAAGGGGAGATATTTTTTAAAATTGGAGTAGGCATTCTATTTATCAGATAAGTGGCCGTTTGAAAAGCCTCAGCCCAAAATTTGGAAGGGGCCGAAGATTGGGCTAGAAGAGAGAGCCCGGTTTCTACTATATGACAATGACGTCTCTCAACACTTCCATTCTGAGCGTGAGAATAAGGACAGGTAACGATGAGAAATACCATAATTAAGAAGAAGAGAGGAAAATGGATGAAATTCTCCACCCCAATCAGTTTGTACAGCGATAATATTTTTAGAGAAAGTATTTTGTACAAATTTAATAAAGGCTAAGAAAAGAGTAGACACTTCAGATTTAGAATGTAAAGGGAAACACCAAATATATTTAGTAAAGTCATCAACAATGGAAAAATAAAATTTAAAACCACTAGAGGATAGCACAGGAGCTGGTCCCCAAACATCTAAAAATAAAAGTTGAAAAGCATGAGATGATCTAGAGGGAGAGGGAGGGTGAGGAAGAGTGTGAGATTTTGCTTGAAGACAAGCATTACAAAGAGAAACAGTAGACATAGAGGTGATGGGTAGATGATGCTGACGAATAGTAAAAGATGTGACACGAGGAGAAGGATGGCCTAAGCGGGAATGCCAAACTTGAGGAGTAGTTCTTTCACCAATGAGAGCTTGATGCTAAGTGTTGCTAGTGGACCCAGAAATGGACTCTTCATGCGATGGAAGCATGTACAAGCCATTCTTAACGGAGCCCTGAAGAAGTACTTCCCGGGAATGCAAATCCTTCACAAAGAAACCAGAAGAATTAAATTCAAAGAAAACAGTTATCAAGACAAAATTGTCTTAACAGATAATAAATTCTTAGAAATAGAAGGAACATGAATTAAATGGCGAAGAAGAAATTTGCCAGTAGGTGTGGGAAGAAGGCCAGTGCTAGTATTCTGTATGGGGAGAGAAGATCCATCACCAATAGAGACTTGATCGGGTCCAGTATATGGTGTTGACTCTAAATTTAAGTTAGAGAAATCCGACGTAAAATGGTTCGTAGCAACGGAGTCGGGAAACCATAAATTGGACGGATTTGAAGAGTTGGGAATGGAGGTATAGTGAGCTGTAAGAGATGGAGGTGGGGATGGTTGATAATTGTGGGTAAAACGATGATAACATTAAAACGCTGAGTGACCAACCCGATTACAAATTTGACAAGTGGGTTTAGTGGAAGACTGAGAGGAAAAGAAATTGGGAGGACCAAAAGAGGAGTTACGGGCACCACTTCCACCACGGCCACGAGTTTGATGAAAGAAATTTGAAGCAGGACGAAAATTGGTAGAGTTGGCCAAGAAAGACGCAGCAGATAGAGTGGTTTGAGTCTGATGCGTGAGGCGTGATTCATGATTTAGCAGGTAACTATAGACTTGAGAGGAGGATAATGGTTCGGGTCTAGTGGTGATAGAAGAAACTACAGATTCATAGTCAGAGCTCAAACCAGTTAAAAGATAAATGATGAATTCGTGCGAAGAGAGGGGATGACCAGCGGAGGAGAGTGAAGAGGCTAACGACTTGGCTTTGTGAAAATAGGTAGAAACCGAATCTGAACCTTTTTTTAATGTAGCCAATTGGTATCTTGTTTGCATTAGGTGAGCGGTGGACTGAGCCGAATAGAGATTATTAAGAGTGGTCCAAATTTCGTGAGATGTGGGACAATCGACAATTTGAGAGAGAATGTTATCGGTGAGAGAAGAATAAAGAGAAGAAATGATCATCTAATCTTGTAGAAGCCAAGAGGTATGGGCTGGGTTGGGTTTGTCATCAATGGTGGGAGGGGGGAGGAGGAAAAGAACCATCTACGTAGCCGAAGAGTTGATGGCTTTTGAGGAAAGCAAGAAGTTGAGCTTTCCAAAGAGGGAAGTTGTCGTGAGAGAGTTTGACAGTGAGGAGATGGGCAGCAGTATTAGTGAGGGACGGAGTTGGAGGTGGGGGAGCCCTAGAAGGATCGTAAATGGACAGAGGTCCTAGATGGCTCTCGATACCATGCTGAGAAACAGTAATGCTTTGTGAATGCAAGTCATTTGTTGAAATGCCTCAATGAACAATTACTATTTCAGCCTTGATTACAGAGTGCCATTTTCTCTTACAATTGCACACAGTGCTTGAATAGTATTTATAGACAAGTCAGAACCAAGATACAGAATATTTCAAGAAGATTCTTCGGTAGCATTTCTGGAATTGCCTCACATGACTTTTGCCTTTTCTGTTGTGAGGTGATTCGGTTTTGACGTGCTGGGCATGAGTGAAGGCTGTGAGCCGTTATGCATGAGTGCAGAGGATTCATCTCCACGTTGAGCATTCTGTTTGGACACGCTGGCAATGGGTAAGGATACAGAGAAACCAGCTGTGCTAACACTTTTGTACCCTGGTAATATCTATATCTATCTATCTATCTATCTATCTATATATTAATATATCATCCAAAATAGAGAATCGTAAATTAATGCATCTACAATCCTAAAATTGAAACTCACCACCATATGATTCATATAACACGATTTACTTTAATTTTTTTGTGGATGAGAGAACACTTTCTAACATGTTAAGCATTAAAGCTAAGCCATTTTCTCAACTTATGATAATTTTGCTCATATAAGTTTATAATATCATGACTAGTCTCTTGTAAAAAACTAAGTGGTGTATATTGTCCATAATTAATTCTTTAAGTAGTGAGCCATTTTTGTATCATTACATTAGCTTTTGGTCTCTAGTAATTTTTTTCTATAGTATTTAATTTGAAGAAAATTATAATTTAATATTATATTATTTTTCTTTTAAAATTTGAATGAAATATATTTAATGAAAAAACTCACGTTTGACTGGGTAGCTACGCAGTATGTAATTCATATGCTACTTAAAACCTTTTAATTTAGTTTATTGTTATATATCTATTATTTAGAAAACCCAAAACGTAGTTTATCCTTTGCATATAATTATCTTTTATTTAAAATTCATATATAACTCGTTGCCAATGTTTAGTCTCTTTTATTTATTTATCCTAACTTCATCCCTAGCTTCACCATCTTGTCCATATATAAGAGTTAGTGAGTTCATTAGTGTGCAAGTGAGTTTATTAATAGTGCTATTGAAGTTCTAATAGATCAAATGAGGTCGTTCGTGAGAGAATCCATAGAAGAATTATAGAGTTCTATAACTATATTAATTTGTAGATAGAGATCGAGTAATGGGTAAATCATAGAGTTCAATTTGGTGTTTGAGTTTGCAAATGTTTTATGACATCTTAAATTGCTTGTAAGATTTCTATTCTGAGTATTCTCTAGGGAATTTATAAGCAGTGATTGAGCACCTACGTACAATAGTTAATCATAAACAGCCATGACGTGTAGACTTTAATTTTTTTTTTTTTAAAAAAAAAACTTTAGTTTGATTGTTTTACAAAAGGAAATTAAATTTTTATAAGTAAAAAATATCTTATACTTAAAAAAATGTTAAGAAAATCTTGAAGGCCACGTACTTTTATGGTTGTGAGTTGGCCAGAATTGAGCCACCGGTCACATGGCGACCAAAGCAAGCCGCCGGTCACTGATTGGGCGATATGCTTTTTGTTAATATTAATTATGGATGGAAAAATTGACAGAGCATCCTCTTTCTAATATAAAAGCATCCCACATGGGTTTATTTCTAAAAAACATTGCACATAGAGCTAAACCTGAGTTCTTCATAGCATACTAGGTGGTGTTTGACCAAAACTACCTTATAAAAAAATATATTCACCTTGTTAGATTTGTTTGGGATTCATGTCACATGTTCATATTCATCTGAGTTTATCGACTATAAGACTAGCAAAGACGAGGAAAATTGCCAAGGAAGTCGTTACAAAAAATTTGTAATCAACATTCTGTTATTTATCCTTTTGATAATTAAAAAAACGGGGTAAATTAATGTACCTATGTACCTGGTGCTATGTAGCCAATGGTACCAAGAGTTTTGGTGTGTGTTGCGTCTTTGTTTTCGACTAAAATCTTTGCAATGCCAAAATCGCCCACATGTGCAACCATGCCCTCATCCAAAAGGATATTTGTAGGCTTCAAATCACAATGCAATATAGATTCCGATTGACCGTGGTGGAGATAGTCTAAGGCTGACGCAACATCAACCAAAATATTTATTTTCTGTAGAAGATCCAAGCAGTAGTTATGAGAGTATAATAATTTTTCAAGGTTGTCGTTCGACATGTATTCCAGCACCAACGCTCTAAACTCGGGATTAGTGCATGTAGTTATGACCTTAACAAGATTTCTATGTCGAATTGTACGTAACACCTTGCATTCTGCATCAAAACTTTTGAAAGCACCGGACAATTGCAAACTTAGAACTTTTATTGCAACAATTGAACTGTCAAAAAGTATTCCTTTGTACACAGAGCCAAAACCTCCGACTCCGAGCAAGTTGCTTTCACAAAAGTTGTTTGTCCCTTAGCAAAGCTCTTGATATGATATCATTCTATGTTCCAATGCAGGAAATGCATTAAGTGAAGTCAGTATCTCCATGTTGCTTTTCCGAAGTCTTCTCAGCAAATAAACCAACATTACCACAGTTATAATTGACGCAATCACAAGAAGAATACATTTGATCAAAATATTTTTCACCTTTGATTGTTGGTAGGTTGGAATCATTGGACAAGGTGGAACTCCCAAAATTGGATTCCCACAAAGTGCACTATTTCCTGAAAATGATTCCACCGTGAAGTTCACAAAATGACCACCGGATGGAATCTCTCCTACTAGCTTGTTGAAAGATAAATTCAAGTATTTGAGATATAGAAGTGCCTCAAGGGATTTAGGAATTGCATCAGAAAGATTGTTGTAAGAAAGATCTAAGAAATCTAACCCTTTAAGGTTCCCAAAAGATTGCGGAATGCCTCCTTGAAAGGAGTTGTTTGAAAAGTCAAGGTGATTGAGGCTTTCAAATGCTCCAATGATACTTGGGATTTCTCCAGTAATTTCATTTCTTGACAAATCCAGATATTCAAGAGTTTCCAATTTTGTTATGTTCAAAGACAAATGTTCACTAAGGGAATTTGATGACAGATCCAAGAACAATAGATTTTCGAGGCCCCATATATTTAATGGTATTGACGATTCGAGTCTATTAGAACTCAAGTTTAGCTGTACTAGTAGACTGAGGTCTGAAATGCAATTTGGGATGACTCCATAGATTCTATTATTTGAGAGATCCAGTTCTCCCAAATTCCTTAATTGGCATATCTCTTCTGGAATCAATCCTTCAATCCTGTTATTGTAAAGTTGCAATCTTTGTAATCTTTCTAAACCACCAAATGTGAAAGGGATATTTCCAGTCAAATTATTACCTCCCAAACGAAGCCAAATCAAGCCTTTCAAAATGCCCATTCCCATAGGAATATGACCCCTTATTTGACAATTGTCTGCAACAAAGATTTGAAAGGAAGCATAAAAGTTTTGAATGGAACTTGGAATTATTATATCCAATCGATTATAGCTTAAGTATAAACTTGTCAAAAATCTACAATTGGATAAAGATGAAATGAAATTGGGCTCTTGGTCTGTAGCCTCCCGGCCTATTAGCTGATTTGCATTCAAAAAAAGTTGTTGGAGGTACTTCAAGTTTCCAAGACTTTTGGGAATTGGTCCGGAGAATAAGTTTCCTGAAAGTGCTACAACGATGAGCTTGGAACAATTCGAAAGATAGGATGGGATATGACCACTGAGTTTGTTGTTACTAAGTAAAATTTCTTGAAGATTAGGGCAAGATTGCCCCGAATATAGTGTTGGAAGATATCCAGATAGGGAATTTTCCTGCAAGGCGATAAGTTTTAAAGAAGTAAGGTTGAAGACTTTTTGAGGTACCTCCCCTTTGAAGTTATTCCCTCCCAAATACAAAAGAGTTAATTTCTGAAGTTGCCACAAATCAGTCGGAATGCTTCCTTGGATGTGGTTATTCTCAATTCCGACTTCTTGCAACCTCGACAAATTACATATGGTAGAAGGTATGATACCAGTGAAGTTCTTACCCCCAAGAGCCAGAGATTCAAGCTTTTGTAAACTGCCAATTAGAGCTTTTGAAATACTCCCATCGAATTTATTGAATGATAAAGATAAGATTACAAGATCCCCACAGTTATTAAATTGCGAATGGAGCTGACCGCCAAATTTGTTATACAAGAAATAAAGTCCTCTAAGATTGGGACAGTGGCTACAAAGATCATTCGGAAGAGCTCCTGAGATGTGATTAGCCGTAACAGCAAAAGTGTTTAGAGAAGATATGTTAAAGATGACTAGAGGAAATGGACCAGTGAGACTATTACGCTGCAAATTCAAGAACTCCATTTTAAGACGCTAAGTCACTCGAAAAAGAAAAATAGGGAATTAGAATTTGGATTTGATCATGACTGATGAGGCTTGAAATGCATGTAATTTGAGATCGATCCATATCAGATTCTATTGTATATTTGAAAGTCTGATCAACGCTGTAAATTAAAGAATATTGACACAGAGTCAAAGGAGCAAGCTCATGTAAAGAATCAAGATACAGTACAATAGGAAGCTGCTTGAAATCAAGCCTCAACATCCTCCAGACCAGCATCCGTGAATCACGGCTTGCGTCTATCTACTTTCCTGGTCTTTGCACTTGAATATGTGTGGAAATAATGCATTGTAATAGGCTTGAATATTTGAAAGTCTGATCAACGCTGTAAATTAAAGAATATTGACACAGAGTCAAAGGAGCAAGCTCATGTAAAGAATCAAGATACAGTACAATAGGAAGCTGCTTGAAATCAAGCCTCAACATCCTCCAGACCAGCATCCGTGAATCACGGCTTGCGTCTATCTACTTTCCTGGTCTTTGCCCTTGAATATGTGTGGAAATAATGCATTGTAATAGACTGGAAGTCAAGTACCAATATTTGGTGGACCCGAAAATCTCTAATTTTCTTATCTTTATATATATGGTCAACTTTCTTAGTCTTGATTTCTAATCAGCTTGTTTAATCCATGCAATTCTTCCAACAAGCTTTTGAGTATTCAAAAATATTTAAATTAATGCGCCACAGTTTTTAATTAACTAAAGTAAGATCATCAGTAGTGAAAAAATTCACGGGTCTAATTCATCTCATAAAACCGATTCTGCAAGAAATGATTGCTACATTCCTAATAAACATATTCAATACCTTGTCCATAGGTAATGTGAGATTATTCATCAACACTCTCTCTCACGTGCAGGTCAGTATTTTTCCTGGTCCTTGTCATGGAGTAAGTAGTGTGGGCCCCCATTCGTCCTGTGACAGACTCTAATACTATGAAAAAATTCATGGGTCTAACTCATCTCATAAAACCGGTTCTACAAGAGAGGATTGTTCATTCCTAATAAACATGCCTAAGACCTTGTCCACAAGCAATGTGTGATTATTCCTCAACAAGTAGTACTTCTAGATCTACCTAACTTGCAATTATCCACTACATGCAATTACTGGCCTATTGTTTATGTTTTCACCTAATGACTAGCAATTTAAAATTTTCGTAAATCACTACAAAAGATTGGGTTTTTTGAAATAAAAATAAAATAAAAAAATCTCATTAAACCCAAATTTCGTCCCAAATTATTTTTAGAGAGGAAAAAATTTCGTCTATATTTTGTCTCGAAAAACTTGTCTCAAAAGGTTTTTTAGATGAAAAGTTTTGTCCCAAAAATCATTTTTAATAACGAAATTGGGCAGAACTAATCGAAACTGTTTGAACGGGATTTGTTTTTAGACAAACCAATTTTGTCTCAATAAGTTGCTCAAATGGAATAATGTTCAGTTCGAACCAACACTTACCATTCGAACTAAAAGAAATTTTCATTCAAACAAATGACCATATTTGAACCTGTTCGAATGGACGAAGTGTTCGAACATATTTTATGCGTTCGAACAAATAAATCTTTCAAATAACTTGTGTTCGAACATAAAGTATTTCCGTTCGGACCAACTGTTTATTTTTGAAATTCTATTTGTTCGAACGAGATTTTGCATATAAATGTTGTTTGAACAAATATTTTATTGTTCAAACGGACGTATGGACTGTATTTCTCAGTTGTCGTTCGAATGCGTTAATTTTTCTTCGAATGCGTCTATTCTTGTTCGAATGGATTTATAAATGGTAATTAACCATTCAAACAGGTTATTTACTGTTCGAACGATATTAATTATACAGAACAAAATTTAATTAAAAATCTCATACTAATATTACACGAATTTTAATTCAAACATCACAATTGTTCAAATGTTTTGGAACATCATAATAGAAAGACAATTAAAGAAAAAATAAATTTTAAAATTGTGGTGGTGGCATAGAGTTTCGGGACATCACAATTGACTGGAACTGTTCAAACATTTTTTGGTTATTCAACTGCAGCCTCTCTTCTAATCTTGCCTCAAGATCCGCTACTTGATCTAATCGAGTCAGCAACTTTTTTTTCTTGGACCTCAATAGTTCTATCTCAAGTGTTGTTTCCTCCAATTCCTTAGTCTTATCATCATTCGATCTGGCTCGAGAAGAGGATGATGATGTTGATGATGGTTTCACGCAACGTCCTAAGGCCCTTAAATATCTAGAACGTGATCCAAGAACTTGAGAAAAGATCTGAGCATTGTCGACAGATGATTAATCAGAAGGATCCGCATCAGTTTCCTTAAAAGAAATCATCTTGTCCTACAAAAACAAAAATATTAAAATTAGTATAAGTAATAAAAATATTATTAGACAACAGAATTAAAGAAATTTAAACTTACATAATTTGTCTCTGCTTCAGGACTGGTTCAAATACCATCACGATTTTTATATGCTTTAGCATACAATTGGGTCAGATCATAGTCAGTAGGACATTCATTTTTTTGCAAAAGGAAAATTTATATTATAACTTAAATCAGAAAAGTGTATTATATGTTAATATTTAACGGGGACTATAATAACATACTATTTTGTTAGATAAACGATGAAAAGATCGAGAACCGTCATGATGGTGAATCATTAAATTTGATCTATTTGCTTTGTTCACAGGACTCCGTTGCTAAAAAATATATTATGTCTATATGTTTAATATATTTATCATATACTATGAAAAAAAATAGCAACGAAATTAACTGATAAGCAGGATCTTCAAACATATCACAAACCTTCTCCTATTCGTTTCGTGACATTGCATGGAATGGATTTTGGCACGTCTCTGTTGTAGTAGTGAACTTCTGATAGTGTGCATGACATTGACATTTGTACCTCCAGAATACATTCGACATCAGTCCCGTAACCGTTTGTCGATCCTCTCATCGGCCAAAATTAAGTTCAAACTCGTCCTTTCAAAAATTATAAACAATTAGTATAAATACATAGTAAGTTTAAATTAACATGTTATACTTAGTTTCTTGGGATGTAGATTATTACTAGATAATGATTTTTTATGTGGTCTTTCACGTCTTGGGGAACTTTAGCCCAAGAGGATGTAGACATAGGTGCATACGTGCGAGTAAGTGTACCAACATAAGAAGCAAGCCACGTTGTCGAATCTCCGGAGCCACTGGTGTGATCATTAGGAATATCAACTTTAGTACCTCGATCTCAGCACTAGCTTACAACAATTATATTTACAGTAATTAAAGCACATATTTTAATTAAATTATTTTTATTTTATAGAAATATATTATTTAAATCTAGCATTAAATAAGATATTTAATTTGATAAAATACCTTATTCTCAGTCTGGTGATATTGACCCACTATTGATGACAGGTGAACCACACGGAGAGTCGGTAATGGATAGGGATGGCGCACGTGTTGCTTTGCGTTTGTGAGACATATCTGTTTAAAATTGTATTAAATTATTATTCAAACAATTTATAAGAATGATTGTGATAACCCGTATTTACGTGTATTTTGACTAAGTAATTATTGCATCTTTAAAGATTATGGGCTTTCTTGTTTTAAATTTTAGATGATTTATATGGTATTATTTTAAGATTTTTAACTGTTAATTCAATGTGTTTTCTTGTTATTAATTATTGTTCATTATTTAAATTGCTCTTTATTTTAAATTAATTTATTGTTGGATTTAATTATTTTATTTTTATTTAGTCACTAAGTTTAAATTATTTTATTTAACTCGTCGTTTTGAAATTATTTTTATTAGATCAGTTTTGTAATCCAGATTGTGAGGACTGGACCACATTTCTTTTCCTCACTTTTTCTTTTTCCCTTTTTCTTTTTCTCCTCTTTTCATTTTCTCTTTTACTTCTTTCTTTTTCTTCTTTTTTCTTTCTTCCTCCCCTGCCTCCCGCACGACCCCCTCTCCATGTTTTCCTCTCCATGCGTTTTCCCCCCAGCCCACCGCCGTGCGCTGCCCGTTTCTGTTACCGCTCCTCCCATTCTCCTCCCCATCGGCTGGTGACCACCCCCCTCTGTTTTCAACCCCTCCTGCGCCGCCAATCTCCCCCATGCACGGCTCAAGCCGCAGCTTCATTTTGCTCCCGCGCCGCCATGCCTCCACCGTTTGCCACCATCTTTTCACCACAGCATCGGCGGCCTCCCAGCTATCTAACCTACCCTTCCTCAGCCCCGATCCGCCACCCTTGAACCCCTCCATCCCCATTTCTGATTTGGGTATTTTGGCCTCCACCCGCCACCCACGCTGCCACCCACGGCCAACGACCACCATCACTAGCCTCACCAACACCTCTAAGTCATTCCCTAGCAATTCCAAGTCTTCGTTTGTCCCCGTTCAAAAGTTGGATTTTTTAGACCCATGGCCCTTGTCCATTTTGCACTATTACGTTGTTGTGTCGCCACCTCTTGCACCTCCTTGATCCTTTGAAAATAATATTTTAGCACTGTAAGTAATTTTCCAAAGAGTTTCTTGAGATTTAAATATATTTTTGCACTAACAAATCTTCTGCAGTTTGGTTGGTTGTGCTGGACATTGAGTCCGATGAGTATGGGGGTTGATTGGATGTGAGGATGAGTTGTTTATTTAATTGAATTATGCTTGCGTGCATTTATGTTGTGTTTGGCATCATAGCATTTATTACATCATGTGATGCATGCTCATGTGTTGTCAATGAAAACTAGGTTTCCATGTGAGAGATGATTTTTGGTATGTTTGAAATGAATGGATTGAATGGTTTGAGAGAGAGGAAAAAGGGACTATAGGGATAGTGGTAAGCAAGGACTGTGGTAGAGTCCCTTCTGTGATTCCCACCTACAATGTGAGTTGTAGGGATGATTGTAGAGTCCCGCCTATGATTCTTGCCTACACTGCTATGATTGGTACCCTTTGTGTGGAAAAGACTTGTAGGGATGGTGGTAACTAGGAATGGTGGCAAAGAGTCCTGCCTGTGATTCCCGCCTACGGTGCACGCGGTAGGGATGGTGGTAATCCTGCCTGCAATTCCCGCCTACAGCGTGAGTTGTAGGTTAAAACCCCTACAAAAGTGGCCTCGGGCCATGCCTCGACATAGCCCTTAGAAGGCAAGGACAGCACCATGGCTAGCCTACACGCATGTCATGGCCTGTGTTGTGACACGCACGGGGCGCCCAGCATCCATGCATGCCTTGGCCCACACGTTGACACGCACAGGACGCCCAGCATGCGGGCTAGCGAGGTTAGTGGCCAAGCACAGCCCAGCACGCGGCCTGGCATGCACATGCCCATGCGCGTGCTGCAGCGCGCTTATGAGTGCGCCCCCGCCCGCACCCATGCTCCTGGCCCTGTGCGCGCCCTTGCGCATGCCCCTATGGGCGCCCCTACATGCGCCCCACGCCGCACGCCAGCAAGGTTAGTGGCATGCCTTCTTAGGCATGCCCACCAGGCATGCCATCCAACGCATGGCTCCAGCCCATGCCTTGCAGCTTCAACGCCCAAGCCACCAGCTTGGGCAATGCAGCCAGCACCTAGGCCACCAGCCTAGGCCATGCAGCGCACATACATGGCTCACCATCAGCAAGCCATGCCGCACCACTTAGCCATGGACCAGCCCGATAACCACCATGCACCAACCTAGCCCACCATGGGCTCATGCATGTCACGGCCAAGCTTGGTCCATGCCATTATCTTGTTATTTCTTTGCACCATACCCAAGCCAATTTCGGCAACCTCCATTGCACCATACCCAAAACCCTAACCTCAATACCAATCATCAACCCTAGTTCACCCTACTCGACGCCACCCTCAAGGAACAAACCCTAGCCGTCCATAGTGAATTGCAAACCCTAAACACTTAGCCTACCCATTTCCTCCATCATTCCACCACCAATCACCTACCCACTATCGAAGGCCAAGAAAGTTGGCAAAATCACTTGGTCACCACCATCACCAAGACGAGCTTGTGGACTTAATGTTTAGGGACAAGACCGGGGTCCCTAACATTAATTGGTGCTTTCATTGAGAGGTGCTTCTTACTTGGTATTTTTGAGAAGTTCTCACTTCTCCACGAGGTAAACGACACATTAACTCAAACTTTGTGAATTGGCTGGGGGAGTCCCTCATTGGATCCCATTGATTATATTTGTGATTGTGAAATACGAAGTTTGGGGGTTGAGGTAGAGGACGGAGTAGTGTTCTTGAAGGGATCGACCACCCTTGAAGGTAGGGAATCCGAGGTTGGAAATTGTGCAAGAGGGGTCAACTACCCTTGAAAGTGGGGGACCCAAGGTTGGACCTTTTGAGCCATGATCAAGCTCCACCAACCTTGTTGCTGTCCAAACCATGTGCAAGGTCAATTTACATGACTCAATTGCAAGGTCAATTTACATGACTCAATTGCAAGGTCAATTTACATGACTCAATTGCAAGTTGTCGAAGCCATGAACCGTGAAGTACAAGAGGCCATGGATCAAGGCGGTTCCAACCGAGAACGCATTGAGGCCGTGGAAGAGAATGCCATGAGAATTACCAACATCCTTAGTGAGGTTAATTCCACACTAGCCGAACTAAGGATGACATTGAATGCTACCACCCGCAAGATCGAGGAGAATAGAAGAGCGATGGACGCCATGAGGCGTGATAATAATGCAAGACTTGAAAGGTTTGAGAGAAGAATGGCCGAGACCAATGGCCAAGGAGTACCACCCATTATGAATGGGCAAAGGCAAGAACTCTTTATTGATGGAGCCGAAATGAGTGTCACAGGGTCTATTCATGAGCAACCAAGACCCGAGTATAGAAGAGGTGGAAGGATCGAGAATGATCAAGTAGACGTGGAAAGGTGGATACGTGATGATGTCCACCATTCTAGAAGCCCTAGTGTTTTGAGAGAACAAGATGTGAGGTTCGAAGTTCCAAGATATGAAGATCACCATGAGGCCGAGAATGACTTTGGCCATGGAGGACCAAATGGTTATGATGGCCATGCACCTAGAAGACACTTCAATCATAGGAGAGAAAGAGACCATAGAAGCCAAAGAGATGAGGAAGACCACTATGATGATAGAATTGGAAACCGGGCACACGATTGGGGACCAAGGAGGCCAAAGGTGGATTTCCATAAGTTCAACGGGGGGGACCCATATGAGTGGTTGGACAAGGTGGATCATTACTTTTGTGTTTATGAAGTTCCAAGAGAAGAGAGAGTGTCTACGACATGATTTTACCTTGAAGGAAGAGCAAGTAAATGGTGGTGTTGGCTTCGTGATCAATATGATAAGGAGAGAAAACGCCTAGGGTGGATGGCCTTTGAAAAATAATTCTTGATGAAATTTGGGCCTTTACCAATTGTCAACCATCATGGGCAATTAGCCAAGTTAAAAAAAGAAGGAAAAGTTCACCATTTTATTGATGAATTTCGGCAACTCCAAACCTTGGTGAGGGGTTGGTCCGAAGAGGCATTGATTGGCACCTTTGTGGATGGGTTGAAACCTTGGCTTGCCAAGGAGATAAAGTTGAAGCAACCCACAAGATTGCAAGAAGTATTAATTATAATTTAAATTTACTTATTTTTTAATTATACCTTATAGTTTTTAATAAATTATATTTTAAGTATTACAACATAAGAGTACAACTGCTCATTACATAAAATTGTCATAGATTGTTTTCTTGGTTGCAGTCTTGATGGGTTTTCCCATGGGCCATTTTTGTTACCGCGGTATTTCTTTGCCATAATTGAGGGCATTATTAATAAACGTAGGAGGGAGTCATTATTGGACATGTGACTTCCTGCTTTTCTTTAAAAAAAAAAATAGGAGTACAACCGTTCGAACACTTCAAATTCTGTTCGAATAGGATAACGCCTTTGCGGGAAATCATTGTGTTCGAATGGTTGCAACTCAGATTCCAAACACGAAACAGAGACAAAACACAATCTCAGATAATACATTCATGGGATAAACACAATCTCATAATATGCATTTTTCACAAACATTGTAAAAACACAAATATATTCTCACATCCAACTACAAATATATTTACATATTTCTCACATCCAAATACAAATATATAATTCTAACCTTAATCTTTTGTTCAAAAATAGAAAGGAAAAGAACTAATTAAATTGAAGAGAACATAAATTTGATTTTTTAATAAAACAATTCTATGAAAATAGAATATCAAAGCAAAAAAACTAAGCAAATTGAAGAGAAAGGAAGAGTTGATGTTAGCATGGTCTCTCCCTTTCTCACGCTCGTGATCTCTCTCACGCTCTCTGTATCTCAAAAACAAAATTTCCCAAATGTCCACACGTTTTTGCTTCTGGATGTCTTATTTATTATTTTCTCATTCGAACGGAATTTACTAACCGTTCGAACCCGAAAACAAAGAAGCGAGAAACATTTCCCGCCTAGATCAATTCAGCTCACGCCCGTTCGAACGCCAATTATATACATTCGAACTGATAATTGAAAGTGTAATATAGCGCAAATTGATCCCACCACAGTTTACCAATGGCACCAACATATTTTATAAGTTCAAACGCTATAAATTTCCATTTGCACCTAATTAAACCATTCGAACAATAATAACCGGTCGTTCAAATGTACAATATATATATATATATATCTAATTATATTATATATCTAATTTTATAAATATATATATATATAAGTATAGGTATATATAAGTATAATATTTATGTTAAGAATATATATAAGTCTAAATATATAGTAGAAGATAAGGATATTGTAGTGTATTATAAGTATATTATATAAGAGTATATTATATAAGTATATTAAATATATAAGTATATTATATATAAGTATACTATATAGTATTAGCATAAGTATATATAAGTAGTATAAGTATATATACTATATTATATAACAAATATAGTAATAACTAATGCAGTATTTTTTTTTTGTTAGAACGATATTCGTAAGATGTTTGAACGGATAAAATATTTATGGAAACCATTCGAATGATATAACTATCTTGATGAGATACTATGATGCCTGATGAGATCGATGGTCTTGCTGATCATGAGGTTTGTCAGTTGGTTGTGGGTCTAGATGTTCCTTCCTATGATGGAAGTAAGAGCATCAAACAAGTGGACTTATCTAAATTTTTCAAGATCACGAATATTATAATAGCCAACAACATCGATCCGCGACTGCACAAGACTGGGGTGAGCATGGACCAGACACAATTTATGTTACGGGTCGCTCGTAGGGTGCCTATCAACCTAGTGAGATATATATTCGCTAGGATAATTTTAGAGGCCACCTATACTATGATATGTAGAGTTTTATTTTATTCAGTATACATAGTTACTCCTTTTGATATATATAATACTTTTACTTATGAAAAAGATTTTAAGACAGATATATTGCCCTTTAGAATCCTGCTCACACGATTTCTTTTGGCAAAAGAAGTTAGGATAGATGCGTTTGAGCATGTTCGGGAGCCGATTGGACCGATCAACTCGACGACCTTGTCCCGTAGCACTGGACACTCCAGATTTCATATTTGTTCACCCACTACAGAGGCGGTCGACACTTAGGGAGGTGCACAGGGCGTGTCTGGCGAGGCATCTACATAGAGTGCATCACGTAGTGCTTCTAGTGAGGAGATTGCAGATATCGTGTGTGCAGGGATGTGTGCACAGACATCAGAGATCATTGATGTAGTCTGAGTCGCCCTTGCAGAGATTAAGTCGAAGCTCATGTCTCGAGTGACTGATATTGAGAAACGCCTTGCTCGAGTTGAGGCAGCGCTGCACGATTTGGCCCAGTAGTGTTTATTTTTTATTTGCATTAAATGAGTTTTTTTGTATGGACAATCATGACTAGTTGTATTTTGTATTAGTAATTTAAATATTCAAATAGTCATACATTATATTCCCAACATACATTATATTTTTAGGATGCAATTAAAATATGGTTTTTATTTTTAGTGTTTACTAGCTTGTTTGTTGTTAATTATGTTTTTTTTTTCATTTTACTTAACGTTCACGATAATATAAAAAATGACACTATAAGTAATATTTATTTAACTAAAAATCTTATTTAATATAAAATAAATCACTAAAATATTTTTACATTAATTACATAAAATTAATTTATGAATTAGTAAATATTTTATGTTATGTTCAAACAAGGTTTAAAAAAGTTCTTGACAATTTTAATTTAATTTCCCACAAAATGATCCGTTCGAATGCATAAATGTTGTGGTCGAACGCAATATGTGTAGTTCGAAAAATCTTGCAACCTTCCCGCCAAATTTTCCTACCAAATCTTTTCCGTTTGAACAAACCAATTGAGGTGTGAATGGGTTTGAACTTTCTCCGGCAAAATAAATTATTTCCCCCCCAAAGATTATTATTCGAACAAATTATAAACCATTCGAACAAACATTAATTCTAGGTTCGAATGGATTTTTTGTCATTTGAACGATCTTGAGTTTTTGAGACGACCTAATTAGTCACAGAAGATCTAGTTCGAACAGATATTTAGCCGTTTGAACGTTTTTATAAAATCATCAATTTTTTTAGACGTCTCCAATAATTATTTTTGGGGACAATTTAGTTTGTCTCTAAATAATTTCATCCCGAAAACTAAAATTTGTTGTAGTGAATGTTGTTAACATTGTTCTACGGGCGAGCCAACTAGAATCTGAATAAATTTTTGGTGACTTTCACAACATGATTAGAGTAAAAGAACAAGATCATCAATACATATATAAAATTGGATCACCATATTTATTGATTATTTAATGTTCCTTGAGAGACCCTCATGACTAACAATAATAAATACTGCAAAACTCACTCGATCCATTTGTTTATTTATCCCCATTTTTAAGTAAAAATATACTAATATAAATCTTTAAGAACCAACACCTTTAGAAATTTACTTGGACGCAAAAAGTGGTTTTTAGCCTCAACTTTTTGTTCGCTAGAAATAAATGAACATAAATGTTAAAACTTGAGTTTTGCGGCAAAATTAGAATCACCACAAATAAAAATTGTCGCAAAATGTCTGTTTTGTGTCAATTGTATTGACATTTTGCGACTAATGTATTTGCAGCACGGAATTTATGCCGGGAAAAGTGCGGTTTTTGCGGCAAATCAGCCACTTGCAGGAAATGAAGCCCTGCAACAGTAATTATTGACTTGTTGCAACAAAATACTAGTCGCCGGAAATAATTTTGGCTGCGAAAAGCCTTATTTCTTGTAGAATTAATGCAATGTCATACGGCTTACTAAAAAAATTAAAAATACAAACATAAAATAGTAGAGGGAATTTAGGATTTTCGTCTTCACATTTTTGTGTTTCGAGCGCCATCTTATATTGAATATATATTTTAAAACTTTTTTTAATAAGCTATGTAGTGCCATATCAAATAGGCAAAATGATAGGTACAAATTAAAAGGCATCATAGCATTATTCTTAATTATTAGGTTAGTCCGTCAATGTCAATGTTTAAACCTATTATTTGGGTTTTGATTTTGTATCCAACAAAAATAATCCTTTCTTCTAAAATGCAGAACTAAATTTATCCATATTTCTTTTAAATATACCTCGATAAAGAGCATATTTAGTTTCAGAAATCCACTTACAAAAGCGTTAATTATTTTTTCTTGATGCACAAACTTCGTTACATTGAAAAGCTTAGTTAAATGTTTTTCTTTTTATCATTTTCTAATTAGATCTTACAAAAATTTAGAATTTGATATGACTCAATGTAAAACGTATGGAAACTTTACCTTAAAATTGAGATCATTACGGAAACCAAAGTGAACTGCCCCTCGATCCCTGGCTCCTCCTATGGGTGTAGACTACACCGTGTAGTGCCACGCATTTCATGATCCCATGGATGATATAGTCATACATATTTTTCTTGATGAGTAAGATTAGATAGTCATACATTTTCTGAAGTTTGGCTTAGCCCAGAGCCTTGTGAACACGAAACAGAAGACATACTGTGCGTTCAAGTTTAAAAATTGATGACCAAACAATCTGTAGGTTTTGTATCAGAACAGGGTTTCAAAACATTACAGATTCAGCTCCATCCCACGAGAGGTTTTGACAGAGAATCTATGGCCACTACAACTATAGAGCTTCGAGTATGCATTTTTCTGTGAGAGCTTTAGGAAGTCCCATAACGGTATCAGTTGTCCCCACCTGCCAAATATCAAACCAGAGCTTATGTCACAGGAATTGGAGGAAGGCAACAACTCCTAGCAAGTGACAAGAAAAATTATTTAATGTATCGTAGCTTTCGCATGTTATAATCTGCTCAGGAAGAAATGCAAATCAGTTCAGCCCCCTTGATAGACCAAACAAAACCATAATATGGTCCAAATCAACAACATTGGTTAGAGTTAACATGCCAATGCCTGATAGAGAGAGTGTGGCAGAAACTCCGTTTGTTAGAACACCAGAAATATAAAGCAGAAATTCAGTTATCGTTGATGGAGCATAAGGAAGAAGGATTTTAACTGGGGACGTGGATCACTGGTCAGGCGAGTACTTTGGAGTGGCTTAGGTGTCAGAAAGACTTGAATCGTCTGGGTGCCATCCACAATAGTGTGGTGCCTAAAATTAGCTCCTCCAAAGTGTGGGCATGTGTGTATGTGAGAGACTAATAGAGAGAGAGAGAGAGAGAGCTCTGCTGACCACTGCTTCCACAAAAAGGCAATGTCATTGGATGTTCCAGCATCAAACCTCCAGCAACATTGAGCGTAAATCCCTCGTTGATCTGAGCACAGCTCGTTCATCAAGAAAGACGTCAAGGAAGAAGTTAAAAACAGTATTTGCAAAGAAAGATTCCTGGCAAAAAATATCAGATAGCAGAGAATATGGATCTTAAGAAATTTACCAGGCTATCAATGACCTCATCTGGTATGTTATAAAAATAAACCTATATCACCAGGCAGAAAGATATTAATTTTTCAAAGCTAATTTACATGGTTACCTCTAAAGGGAAGTGAGTAGACATGCTAAAATTTAGATCTCTATATGCAAAACATTAACGGAATTCATTACAATAAAAAAAACCTGGGTGAATCCTACACAAACTGATTAAAGAAAAGGAGATATGATGTAAAACAGCAACAATACCTTTTTCATATGTAGATAAATACATTTTTAACATGTCATGAGACTAGGTGGGCGTAAAATCATGTAATATTCACCCATCAGGAAGAGCACATCCAAATAAAAGTGCCAGAAACCATTACCTCTGCTCTGTCCCATCCACCTTTTCTTTTTCCAGTCTTAAGATTGGTTACAAGAACAGATCCTACCACCTCTGCTTGACCGCCAGAATATCCTGCAACCCACAGGGATGTGACATCAAATACAGCTAAACTTTTGAATGAGAAATGGTGAGAGTGAAGCGCATTAAGGAAACCTTTGATAAACTCCCATGCTTCTTCCTTGCTGGATGGTTTTTCTCTGATTATCCCTTCATACACCACCACCGCAAAATCAATTAGATGGAGCAGTAAGAAATAACCTTGAATGATCTCTACATGCCAAAAATACAAAAGACAAAGAGGCTCTATAAATAGTAAGTGGCATCTTCATAATCATATAAGGCAAAGGATGTATATGCTGTGAGGAACGAGATGAATATGCCAGCCCAAAACCCAGCAGGCTGTGTGTAGATTAGATAAAAAAAATTATGTATAAAAGAAGTGTCAATCTTGCATGGGATCGAGGAAAAATTCACTGCCTGGATTATTCTACATTATTGTAGCTTGGAAGCCTGTACTCAATGAACATAGAGAAGATTGTCCAGAAGATAAAATTTACAAGGTCATTATAACCCCTCAAAGTTCTAACTGTTTTTGGAAAGAAAAAAGGGCAGTTAGAAAGTAGGATTTGTGATTAAAATTTATAAAAACGATTATTGACTGAAAAATCTATTAAAATTTTGCAATTTAGACAAACTGCATGAACACGACAGGGAAAATAGGCTCAAAACATATCTTCTTCACATAATAGTTGTGGTATCTTACGAGTAATTTATAAAGCATGGTCAGGTAATTTATAAATAAAGTATATAGGTATCAAAAGACCTGGTCTTCATTTGGCTCTAAAAATAATTCATCAATTACTAGAGCTGTCACTTATGGGCAATCAAGGCCCAGAAAAATAAGAAAACCAGTTGTTCAGGTATTACCTGAGAGAGTAGAAGGATCTAGTTTATGCTAAAATCAGTTAAATTATAAGAACGGCAGTAACTAAAGGGGAATCAAGGCATACTGTATCTGCAGTTATCAATAGTGTTGCAAGAGCCTCCGCCTCAAACTGAGCGGTACTTTTGAGCCTGGATACAATGGCATCTGCCTAAGAAGAAATCAGAATAAGAAGGTTTAATGAAAATTATCATCATACATTTATATAAGACAAATTATGTACCCAAAATCACAGAAAGATGGGGAACAAATGCCGTTCCCATGATAATTTATGTAATATATGTAAACGAAATTACAGGGGAAAGGAGTTCAAATTATACAACCACAGGGTAATTACGCATAGAAAAGAAGATTCCCCCAACGCCCGAACACCCCCCCCGGGGCGTGTAAAATAAATCACAGAGTTAATGTTTTAGTGGAGGATGAGGTGTACTATATATGCACACAGATGCATACAATTAACACTGAGCTCCAACCTGGAGGTTGAACAGCTAGAGAGAGCTAACAATTAAATATACCTTCGCTTCAGCTAGAGCCATTACCAAATCTGCTGGCTTTTCCCTCCTAATAACTTTCTCATCTATGTCTGCACTCTAATTCACAAGCCCGGTTAATCTTGTGAAGCTCTGTTAAATCAACTCAATTTATCGATTACTTAACTGAATGGAAGGAATAATAAATTAAGAGAAAGGATCAAAACATAGGAAACTGCTTTGTACCATGCTCATTGCTCAAGTTTACAAGATAAGGACGAATAAATTTATTCAGTTCATTTTAATTCTTACAGGCTCCATCCCAGATAAAGAAAGTTCTTTTTCACTAATATGACCATACCATTATAGTGAACTCATATCCCATCTCCGTTAAAATTTGTCGGCGAGCCATCGACGATGAACCCAAAATTATCTGTCATAAAACCAAGTGAAAAATAACATTTATAACAGACTTTAATCCCTGGGTAATCCAACCAATTTGAAATCAGGAAAAACGTTAGCTAAAAGAAGTACAATAATCGTAACAAAAGAGGTTGTCGTATCTTCATAGAAGCTACATAAGTTAAAACGAATAGACAATATTGTACGACACTTTTGCGGCGCAACAGCAACGGTATTTTGCGCACTCTCTTTCTTTTTCTCCCTTTCTCTTCCTATTGTTATGTAGTGAAGACAAAGACGGGTTGGGAAAATCTTGTACAGTGCAAGAAATGTACCGTAAATGCGGAACTGTTGGTAGACATCTTCATTTTATCCTCTCTTTCACGCTCCTCTTGTAGATGAGGCTTTTGAGTCCTCGAAGACTCGGCCGTAGACAGAGGAAAGGAGCTTTCCTTTTGCTTTTGTCCAGGTTCGTATACTTGTCAATTAAACGCTGCTAGAAAGAATGTTTTTATATAAATATTGGGCTTGGGCCTTGCCAGTTAACTGCCGTAAATCAGTAAATGAAACTCCATGGCTATATGGGGCTCTAAAATTTCCAAAATGAAGGAAAAAAGTAATTTATTTGAGAAAAAAGAAAGTAATGAAACAGAAAGAAACCAAAAAAACTGTTGTTTATGCTTTAAATTGTACAACAAATCAAAATAGTGGAAAGAATTATCTTCGACCTACAAGATAATTCAGGCTTTGATACTATACTCTTCGTATTCATCTATAAAGTAAATAACAAATAAGTAAATAAAAATAAATAAATAAAGACACAAAAATTTATGTGATTCGACATAATATTTATGTCTACGGGTTATTTAGATGCGAAATCTACTATAATAGATGTTTTTACAATTTTTCATGGCCTCATATAGATCACAATACAATAGGAAAAATTAGGGAAGATCTTTTAGAGTTGTAGTGGAGTTTATGTGGAGATATCTTGTGTGTAGAGAGCTTGTGATTCTGTTCGAATAGGATAATGCTTTCGAGGGAAATCATTGTGTTCGAATGGTTGCAACCCAGATTCCAGACACGAAATAGAGACAAAACATAATCTCAGATAATACATTCATGGGATAAACACAATCTCATAAGATGCATATTTCACAAACATTGTAAGAACACAAATATATTTTCCTATTTGTTCAAAAACACAAATATATTCTCACATCCAAATACAAATATATTTACATGTTTCTCACATCTAAACACAAATATATAATTCTAACCTTAATCTTTTGTTCAAAAACAGAAAGGAAATGAACAAATTAAATTGAAGAGAACATAAATTTGAGTTTTTTAATAAAACAATTCTATGGAAATAGAATATCGAAGCAAAAAAACTTAGCAAATTGAAGAGAAAGAAAGAGTTGATGTTAGCATGGTCTCTCCCTTTCTCACGCTCGTGATCTCTCTCACGCTCTCTGTATCTCAAAAACAAAATTTCCCAAATGTCCACACGTTTTTGCTTCTGGATGTCTTATTTATTATTTTCTCATTCGAACGGAATTTACTAACCGTTCGAACCCGAAAACAGAGAAGCGAGAAACATTTCCCGCCTGGATCAATTTAGTTGAACATCAATTATATACATTCGAACTGATAATTAAAAGTGTAATATAGCGCAAATTGACTCTGCCACAGCTTATCAATTGCACCAACATATTTTATAAGTTCAAACGCTATAAATTTCCATTCGCACATAATTAAACCATTCGAACAGTAATAACAGGCCGTTCGAACGTACAATATATATATATATATATATATATCTAATTTTATAACTATATATATAAAAGTGTAGGTATATATAAGTATAATATTTATGTTAAGAATATATATAAGTTAATATGTATAGTATATGTTAAGAATATATATTAGTCTAAATATATAGTAGAAGATAAGGATATTGTAGTGTATTATAAGTATATTATATAAGTATATTATATATAAGTATACTATATAGTATTAGCATAAGTATATACCATATTATATGATAGTTATAAATATACAAGTATATTATATATATAGTAGTATATAATTAAATAGTTGTATATATAAGTATAATATATTGTAGTTATAAGTATATATAAGTCGTATAAGTATATATACTATATTATATAACAAATATAATAATAACTAATGCAATATTTCTTTTTTTGTTGGAACGGTATTCGTAAGATGTTCGAACGGATAAAATATTTATGGAAACTATTCGAACGACATAACTATCTTAATCAGATACTGTGATGCCTAATGAAATCGATGGCCTCGCTAATCATGAGGTTAGTCAGTTGGTTGTGGGTCCAGATGCTCCTTCCTATGATGGGAGCAAGAGCATCAAACAGGTGCACTTATCTAAATTTTTCAAGATCACGAACATTATACTAGCCAACAACATCGATCCGCGACTACACAAGACTGAGGTGAGCATGGACCGGGCATGATTTATGTTTTGGGTAGCTCGTAGGGTGCTTATCGACCTTGCGAGATATATATTTGCTACGATAATTTCAAAGGCCACCTATACTACGACAGGTAGAGTTTTATTTTACACAGTACACTTGGTTACTCCTTTTGATATATATAATACTTTTACTTATGAAAAGGATTTTATGACAGATATATTGTTGTTTGGAGTCCTACTCACATGATTTCTTTTAGCGAAAGGAGTCAGGACAAATGCGTTTGAGCGTGTTCGGGAGCTGATTGGACTGATCAACTGGACGACCTTGTCTCATAGCATCGGACACTGCAGATTTCATTTTTGTGCACCCATTACAGAGGCGATCGACATTCAGGGAGGTGCACAGGGCATGTCTAGCGAGGTATCTACATAGAGTGCATCACGTAGTGCTACTGGTGAAGAGATTACAAATATCATGTGTGCAGAGATGCGCGCACAGACATTAGAGATCATTGATGTAGTCCAGGTCGCCCTGCAGAGACTGAGTCGAAGCTCATGTCTCGAGTGACTGATATTGAGACACGTCTTGCTGGAGTCGAGGTAATGCTACACGATCTGGCCTAGTAGTGTATATCTTTTATTTGCATTAAATGAGCTTTTTTGTATGGACAATCATGACTATTTGTATTTTGTATCAATAATTTAAATATTCAAGTAGTCATACATTATCTTCCCGCCATACATTATATTTTTAGGATGCATTAATGTATGGTTTTTATTTTTAGTGTTTACTAGCTTGTTTATTGTTAATTATGTTTTTTTTTTCATTTTACTTAACGTTCACGATAATAGAAAAAATGACACTATAAGTAATATTTATTTAACATAAAATAAATCACAAAAATATTTTTTCATTAATTACATAAAATTAATTTATGAATTCATAAATATTTTATGTTCCGTTCGAACAAGGTTTAAAAAAGTCCCCGACAATTTTAATTTAATTTCCCACCAAATGATCCATTCGAATGCATAAATGTTGTGTTTGAACGCAATATGTGTAGTTCAAACAATCTTGCAACCTTCCCGCCAAATTTCTTACCAAATCTTCTCCGTTTGAACAAACCAATTGAGGTTCAAATGGATTTGAACTTTCTCTGGCAAAATAAATTACTTCAAATGAACCATTCAAACAAATGTTAATTCTAGGTTCGAACAGATTTTTTGTCATTCAAATGAGCTTGATTTTTTGAGACGAACTAATTCGTCACAGAAGATCTAGTTCGAACGGATATTTAGCCCTTTGAACGATTTTATAAAGTCATACATTTTTTGAGACTTCTCCAATAATTACTTTTTGGGGCGAAATTTAGTTCGTTTCTAAATAATTTCATCCCAAAAGCTAAAATTTGTTGTAGTGAATATCACTAACATTGTTCTACGGGCGAGCAAGCTAGAATTGAATGAATTTTTGGTGACTTTCACAATATGATTAGAGTAAAAGAACAAGATCATCAATACATATATAAAATTGGTTCACCATATTTGTTGATTATTTAATGTTCCTTGAGAGACTCACATGACTAATAATAAATACTACAAAACTCAGTCGATCCATATGTTTATCTATCCCCACTTTTAAGTAAAAATATACTAATATAAATCTCGAAGAACCAATGCCTTGAGTTTTAGCCTCACCTTTTTGTTCGCTGAAAATAAAGGATCGAAAATGTTAAAACTTGAGTTTTGCTCAAACTTAGAATCACCACAAATAAAAATTGTCGCAAAATGTCGTCTATTTTATTGACATTTTGCAACAATTGTGTTTGCAGCGCTGAATTTATGCTAGGAAAAGTGCGGTTTTTGTGGCGATTCAGCCACTCGCCGGAAATGAAGCCATGCAACAGTAATTATTGACTTGTTGTGACAAAATACTAGTCGTCGGAAATAATTTTGGTTGCAAAAAGCCTTATTTCTTGTAGTGTTAATGCACTGTCACATGGCTTACTAAAAAAATTAAAAATACAAACATAAAATAGTAGAGAGAATTTAGGATTTTCGTCTACATCTTTTTGTGTTTCGAGCACCATCTTATATTGAATATATATTTTAAAAATTTTTTTAATAAGCGATGTAGTGCCATATCAAATAGGCAAAATGAGTGGTACAAATTAAAAGGCATCATAGCATTATTCTTGATTATTAGGTTAGTCCGTCAATGTCAATGTTTAAACCTATTACTTGTGTTTTGATTTTGTATCCTACAAAAATAATCCTTTCTTCTAAATGCAGAACTAAATTTATCCATATTTCATTTAAATATACCTCAATAAAGAGCATATTTAGTTTCAGAAATCCACATACAAAAACGTTAATTATTCTCTTTTCTTGATGCACAAATTTCATTACATTGAAAAGCCTTGTTAAATATTTTTCTTTTTATCATTTTCTAATTAGATCTTACAAAAATAAATTTAGAATTTAATATGACTCAATGTAAAACGTATGGAAACTTTACCTTAAACTTGAGATCATTATGGAAACCAAAGTGAACTGCCCCTCGATCCCTGGCTCCTCCTATGGGTGTAGTGCCACGCGTTTCATGATCCCTTGGATGATATAATCATACATATTTTTTGAATGCCAATGCCTGATAGAGAGAGTGTGGCAAAAACTTTGTTTGTTAGAACACCAAAAATATAAAGCAGAATTTTAGCACTCATTGATGGAGCATAAGGAAGAAGGTTTTAACTGGGGATGTGGATCACTAGTCAGGCGAGTTCTTTGGAGTGGCTTAGGTGTCAGAAAGACTTGAATAGTCTGGGTGCCATCCACAATAGTGTGGTGCCTAAAACTAGCTCCTCCAAAGTGTGGGCATGTGTGTATGTGAGAGACTAATAGAGAGAGAGAGAGAGAGAGAGAGAAGAAGCTCTACTGACCACTGCTTCCACAAAAGGCAATGTCATTGGATGTTCCAGCATCAAACCTACAGCAACATTGAGTGTAAATCCCTCGTTGATCTGAGGGCAGCTCGTTCGTCAACAAAGAAGTCAAGGAAGAAGTTAATAAACATTATTTGAAAAGAAAGATTCCTGGCAAAAAATATCAAATAGCAAAGAGAATATGGATCTTAAGAATTTTACCAGGCTATCAATGACCAGGCATTATAAAAACAAAGAATCTGGTATATTAAGTGCAGCAATATAATCGACCTTTGGGGTAGGCATGAGATGTTTGTAGTGGATAAATATTTAGGCCTTGTTTGTGGTACTAGCAAATTTCGAGGACGAAATTTTTTTTAAGGGGGGAGAATGTAACACCCGGACCCAAAATTGGTATAGTTGGACTTTAGATTTTTTTTATTTATTTATTTTTTTGGAGCTTTTTTTTTTTTTTTAAGTTTTTATTTTACGAATTTGAGTAGTGATTTTCTTTTAATTTGGAGATCTTGGTCGTTTATTTTATTTTTATTCTCCCCGCATGTTTAATTATTTATTTTTGTTTTTGTTTGTTTTCTTCTCATTTCCGTCTATTTTTTTTTCTTTACTCCCGTAGTTTTTCCTCTCGCCCTTTCCATGCACACACACGGCACATCCGCGCACATGTCTCTCCCTCAGCTCTCTAGGGCTTTCTTTTCTTGTTCCTCCACTTATATATATTTATATATGTACATATTCGAAGAATGCTTCCGCCGCTGCCCTCCTACACGAAACCTTAGCCCAGTATATTTATATATATATATATATATATATATATTTTCCTCCTCTTGGCAAACAGCACTTGCCCTCTAGCTCGTTCACCACCCTGCCGCGCCCAACCTTTGGTTCACACACACAGCCATGCTTACCACCAGGTTTTAGCCACTGCCCGAGCCCCACGAGAACCGCACCACCACCACCAAAGGGTAGTCTCACTGCCAAACTCTTCCACATCACGACCCAGTCACTACCACCAGCGTCTTTCCCGTAGCAGCAACCCTCGAATTAGACTCAACGCTGCCGTCGCATCCCACCCTAAGCCATCGTTCAAGCCATTGAAGAAACCTCTATTTTTGTCTCCGAAAACAGAGCAATTTTTTTTTCCTTTTCTGTTTTGCTTTTCAACGCAAACCAGCCAAGCGCCGCTGCCAGCAGCAGTAGTGTACGCCAAGGAATAAGTCTCCACAGTCGAAAGTCGTCCAGTTGTCACCTAGCACCACCTTTCACCGCCGACGCTGCATGATATGCAAACTCCCTCTCTCCCTCGAGTTTGCTCTCTCTCTGTCATTACTTAGCTCTGCTTATCACGCTGCCGAACCACTCAACCAACCTCAAACCGCTGGCTAGATACTCTTCGTCAGCCCTGTTCAGCCGTGCATCCTTCATCAGCACGCCACCCAACTGCCAGCATTTTCCACCGAAGCCACTCAGCTCCGATCGGATCCCTGGTGTAGCCTCCTTCCTCGGTGAGCCTTGTCACTGCCTCTTTTCACACTTGAAAACTATTTCCAGTTTTAGTTAGCGTCCGTTGCATGCATTTGTAGTTCCAGTAATTTGTTGCCCTGCATTTTGAGGTGTTTTGATCTTGCATTTTGAGGTGTTTTGATCTGTACGTAAGGTTAGGGAAACTTAGATCTAGGATATTACGATTTTACCCCTTGAGTTACAAGCCAAGGCTTAGGGCGGTCTGAGTTTATTTTTTCGGTTGGGTTTGGTTGACTTTTACGAAGGGTTTTTTATGACAGATAAGTCTTTTATTATGTTAGTAAAAAATTGTTTCTTAAATGCTTTAAATTATTATTTCCTTCAAAGGAATAATCGGTAGTGTTGTATTTTTACAATGACTTAGTTTATTATATGATCGCTGTGTAATTTAAAATATTTTGGTGTAATTATATTAGCTGGTATTAGATTTTATAATTACACGTCAATAGTAAATAGGTTAGACTTTTAAAGGTTTTTAGCCGAAGTTATTAAATGGACATTGCCAATTTTAAGAAGGGATGTTATATTTTGGGCTTTTGAGGGTTTTATGGAATTAAATAGGTTATTTTATAAGTTTAGGCTTAAATATCGAAATACGTGATTGATTGAAAATTTACGTGAATTACTTGATTATTTGATAGGTGACGATTGTTAATTATCGACATTTTGAGGAAATTTCTGAAAAGCTAAGGAATCCTGGTAAGCGGGGTTCCTATGCTAGAATTTGCATTAAATAGAATGAACTGAGGTCCTTTTTGGAAAATGTGCATGTTCTGCTATGAAAAGAAATTTGAAAACAACCTCAGATATTTGTTTTGCATTACTCATGAGATTCTGTTTAAGAAAAACGTATTTTCTGTCATGACTGGTGTAGACATGAGCTTATTTTTGACATTCTGTTTCTGAACTTTGAGAAAGAGAGCGAATGTTAAATTTTGTGCATAAATTTTGTTGTGATATGATTTTGTTCAGTACTCTGTTTGGATAAGACGTGATTTCTGAAAACCTTTGGCATGACTCTCTGATTCTAAATTTGATTATGTTTCCGCTCTATTCAGTTATGGCCCTGCCACGGGTGATAATAGTGGCATACGGCCCAACTACGGGTTACAATAGTGGATACGGCCCAACCACGGGTTATAATAGTGGATACGGCTCAACCACGAGTTATAATAGTGGATATGGCCCAACCACGGGTAATAATAGTGGATACAGCCCTGCCACGGGTTATAGTAGTGGTCTCTGTTTTGAGTGCACACCTTGGTGACAGAGTGTTTTATGTTCTGCTTGGCTATCCGTAGATGCACAACCCTACCACGGGGGTTATACATGGCCTCTGTTCTGATATGATGTTCTGATGATGATGATGATCATTTATGCTATGCCAAAGAATATTTTGAATGAAATTATTTCTAAATCTTCGCTCTGATATTTTGATAACATGTTTTGCTTCCGCACTCTGAAAATGAAAATATTTTGTTCTACATTCTGATTTCTGTAAATGATCATGTTTATACACTGGTATATGTTCTCTGCTTACTGAGTTGTTGATAACTCACCCCTTAACTCCATATATTTTCAGATAATTTTGATGGTTCAGTTGGAGAGCAAGAGTAGAAAGTTTAGCAAGGTGTGATGATCGTAGTGGAATAAGTGTCTGAGGGTACAAACGCTTATTTAAGAGTCGTAGTTAGTAAACTGATTTATTTTTCGGGTATTTGATTTGATGAGTTGAAGATGTTTTCGAGTTTTTGGAGAATTTCTAATTTATGTTATTGGAGATTTCTTTATTGTCGCCATGGAGGAACTTAGATTTTTGGTTTGATTAAGTGTATGAATTTTTTATGGGTTTTTTTGGAGTTTATAGTTGTTATTTAAGTTAATTTTAAGTATTAAGAGCTAACTCTCCAGACCTCTGGGAACGGGGCGTTACAGAATGAGCCTCCCTCTCAAATTGAGCTGTACTTTTAAGCCTGGATACAATGGCATCTGCCTAAGAAGAAAATCAAAATAAGAAGGTTTAATGAAATTATCATCATACAAGTATATAAAAGAAATAAGGTGCCCAAAATCACAGAAAGATGGGGAACAAATGACATTCCCAGGATAAGTTATGGGGGCTATTAGAAAAAGTGCCTGATAGAAAATTCGCTAGACAGGTTGCTCGAGCGAAGCTTGTACAGAGTGTTCGTTCAACGTGCGCATGACACTCCGCTCGAGCAAAGCTCAGACTAAGAGTTTGTTCGATGTGCTCGACACGCCACTTGAGCAAATAATTCAGAAAAGTAAAAATTAGAATTTTCACCATATGACATGATAAATATGTACTTAATGATGGTTTTGAGTGTTCTGAATAATAATATTTTTCCCAAAGTGTATTTTGTGATTCTCCATCACAACAAAATCTTCTGCAACTATGTGGATGGATATAGGCACGTTGCCAGACCACATTAATTTTGTGTCATGTGATTGTTTGTTTTTACTTTGTTTGTCATCGTTGGTTTCACAACACCCCGCGCTGCCAGAGTTAATGTTTTAGTAGCGGATGAGGTGTACTACCCACGGCCCAACCCACCATAGAATAAACCCCACCATAATTCGTTTCAAATTCTATTTTGAAGTCTTTTTCCTTACTTTCAAGTTGCTCCCAAACCTAAATGCCTGATTAAGCTGTTTCAGGGGACACATCCCTCCGAACCCCCTAGATACACTCCTGCCTCCAAAGCTCGATGAATTGCAATGGTGAGTATTCTATTTTCATATCAGTTTGAGGCAAGGTCTGAAACATAATTCACATTCCATTCACATAAATCGCAACAGAGAAAAATGACCTGGGTTCTATCTCACATGATTTTATCATAAAATATATGCACACAGATGCATACAATTAACATTGAGATCCAATTCCTAGAGGTTCAACAGCTAGAGAGAGCTAACAATTAAATATACCTTCGCTTCAGCTAGAGCCATTACCAAATCTGCTGGCTTTTCCCTCCTAATAACTTTCTCATCTATGTCTGCACTCTAATTCACAAGCCCAGTTAATCTTGTGAAGCTCTGTTAAATCAACTCAATTTATCGATTTTAACTGAATGGAAGGAAGAATAAATTGATAGACTTTGAATCTTTGAAAAAAAAGGACCATTTTCTCATTCTTCTCAAGTTGGTTCTCTCTCTCTCTCTCTCTCTCTCTCTATTTTTCGCTCTGTCACTTGGAAATAAGAAATTGATCAATAGTCAATATTCTCATTCAATTTGGATTCCTTTCCTCTACTATCTTCTCTGAAACTCTTTTCGAATTCAATTCCTTTTCTTTGTTTGGTTCTCTAAGAATTCTTGAATTAAACAAGAAGTAGAAGCTGGTAGCGTAAAGATTACCACTTTCAAGTTTCAACCCATCTGAGGACAATTCTCCTGGTTAAAGAAGTTTCACAAACAAATGAATGTGGGTAATTTAAGAGTAACACAAACATAATTTAAAGACACAAACATGTTACATACCACTCATAAGTACTTCACGATATTAAAAAGACATAAAACATACGAAACAAATTAAGGTCAATCATCATGTCTGGTAACCCTGTTCTTGCTCTCAAAAAAAGTTGACTTGATTTTATTAAGCTTAACCAACACGTCTTTGATATCCATTCTTGCATCTGGTAATTCTTCAGAACACCTCAAGCCTAAGTCCAAGATTGATGATAGAATACTTTGCAAGGCAATGGTGTCTCTTCCATCTTCTATTCTTAGTAAACCTTCATCCACAACTTCCATCATTCTATCTGGAATGGATGCATTTACCAACTGCCTCAAAGTAAAGTCTCCAGCGAACATGTCATCGGTGGGTTTCTTCCTCGTGATCACCTCCAACAATGTTATGCCATAGCTGTAGACATCGGTTTTGATGGATACCTTCCCTTCAAATCCATATTCTAAAAATACTCACAAATTGTCAACAAGGCATTTTATAAGTTAGCAACTTGTGTCTTAATAAAATGGCATAATTAAGTTATAATTCACATGTGCCATCCAAAAACAAAGAGTATATGTCCAAAAGCTCTTGATCAGTGTATATATACTCATATACGTATAAATAAATACATATATATCTTACAAAAGGCAAACCAAACCAGAACTGCAATTGCAAGTCATTGTGAGTTTGGTTACGCAGTTGAGAGGAGATGAGATGAGATGAGATATTTTGTTGAAAGTTGAATAAAATATTGTTATAATATTATTTTTTTTTTGGAAATTTGAAAAAGTAGTTGAATTATTTATTATATTTTGTGTGAAAGTTTGAAAAAATTATAATGATTATATGAGATGAGATAGTCTGATTTTGTGTAATCAAACCAGCCCTTATGAATCCCACCACAATTTTTTGAAGGTCGTCTCAGGCATTATTTTCATAAATGCATATTGTTTTATGCAAGAGTGAACAACTTGTGACATGAGTGAACAACTTGTGACATGTTAAGCATAAAAGCTAAGCCGTTTTTTCAACATATGATAATTTTGCTCATATAAGTTTATAATATCATGACCAGTCTCGATCTTGTAAAAAATTAAGTGGTGTATATTGTCCATAATTAATTCTTAAGTGAGCCATTTTTGTATCATTAAATTAGCTTTTGGTCTCTAGTAATTTTTTTCTATAGTATTTAATTTGAAGAAAATTATAATTTAATATTATATTACTTTTATTTTAAAATTTATAGTTAGTTGAATGAAATATATGATTTTTCTTTTTCCTTTTAATCTAGTTTATTGTTATATATTATTTAGAAAACCCAAAAATTAGTTTATCCTTTGCATATAATTATCTTTTATTTATAATTCATATATAACTCGTTACCGATGTTTAGTCTCTTTTGTTTAATTGCAACATATAAAAAGCTTAAATATTAAATTTTCAAAATAATTGGAAGCATGAAATTTCAAAATTTATATATCTTTCTTATATTTCTACTCACTTTATTATTTTTTTTATTGTACTACCTTTTTAATGGTACCTAAAAGTTTTCAATTGAACTATTTATATTAACCTAAAAATATTCGGGCCCTCCAAACTTATAATCCTAACTTTGTCCCTATCTTCACCTTCTTAATCTTTTCATCATCTTGTCCTTCAAGAGTAAGTGAGTTCATTAGTGTGCAAGTGAGTTTATTAATAGTGTTATTGAAGTTCTAATAGATCAAATGAGGTCGTTCCTGAGAGAATCTATGGAGGACTTATAGAGTTCTATAACTATATTAATTTGTAGATGGAGTTCAAGTACTAGGTAAATCACAAGAATTATAATTAATTTGGTGTTTGATTAGTTTGCAAACACCAAATTCATGTACGTACGTACCTGGTGCGATGTAGCCAATGGTACCAAGAGTTTTGGTGTGTGTTGAGTCTTTGTTTTCGACTAAAATCTTTGCAATGCCAAAATCACCCACATGTGCAACCATGCCCTCATCCAAAAGGATATTGGTAGGCTTCAAATCACAATGCAATATAGATTCTGATTGACCGTGGTGGAGATATGCTAAGGCTGACGCAACATCAACCAAAATATTTATTCTCTGTAGAAGATCCAAGCAGTAGTTATGAGAGTATAACCATTTTTCAAGGTTGCCGTTCGACATGTATTCCAGCACCAACGCTCTAAACTCGGGATTAGTGCATGTAGTTATGACCTTAACAAGATTTCTATGTCGAATTGTACGTAACACCTTGCATTCTGCATCAAAACTTTTGAAAGCACCCGACAATTGCAAACTTAGAACTTTTACTGCAACAATTGTCCTGTCAGAAAGAATTCCTTTGTACACTGAGCCAAAACCTCCGACTCCAAGCAAGTTGCTTTCACAAAAGTTGTTTGTCCCTTGGCAAAGTTCTTGATATGATATCATTCTATGTTCCAATGCAGGAAATTCATTAAGTGAAGTCGGTATTTCCATGTTACTTTTTCGAAGTCTTCTCAACAAATAAACCAACATTACCAAGGTTATAATTGATGCAATCACAAGAAGAATACATTTGATCAAAATATTTTTCATCTTTGAATTTTGGTAGGTAGGAATCGTTGGACAAGGTGGAACTCCAAAAACTGGATTCCCACAAAGTGCACTATTTCCTAAAAATGATTCCGCCGTGAAGTTCACAAAAGGACCACTGGATGGAATCTCTCCAACTAGCTTGTTGAAAGATAAATTCAAGTCTTTGAGATATGGAAGTGCCTCAAGGGATTTAGGAATTGCACCAGAAAGATTGTTGTAAGAAAGTTCTAAGAGATCTAACCCTTTTAAGTTGCCAAAAGATTGCGGAATGCCTCCTTCAAAGGAGTTGTTTGAAAAGTCAAGAAACCTCAGGCTTTCAAATGCTCCAATGATGCTTGGAATCTCTCCGGCAATTTCATTTCTTGACAACTCTAGATATTCAAGAGTTTGCATTTTTTTCATGGTCGAAGACAAATGTCCACCAATGGAATTAAATGACAGATCCAAAGAAAATAGATTTTCGAGGGCCCATATATTTAATGGTATTGATGATTCGAGTCTATTAGAACTTAAATATAGCCTTTCTAGAAGACTGAGGTTTGAAATGCAATTTGGGATGACTCCAGAGATTCTGTTGTTTGAGAGATCTAACTCTCCCAAATTCCTTAATTGGCATATCTCTTCTAGAATCAATCCTTCAATCATGTTATTGTAAAGATTCAATCTTTGTAATCTTTCTAAACCACTGATTGTGAAAGGAATATTTCCAGTCAAATTGTTACCTCCCAAATCAAGCCAGATCAAGCCTTTCAAAAAACCCATTCCCATAGGAATATGACCCTTTATTTGGCAATTGCCTGCAAGAAAGATTTGAAAGGAAGCCGAAAAGTTTTGAATGGAATCTGGAATTGTTATATCCAATGGATTATTGCTTAAGTATAAACTTGTCAAAAATCTACAATTGGATAAAGATGAAATGAAATTGGTCTCTTGATCTGTAGCCTCATAGCCTATTAGCTGATTTGCATTCAAAAAAAGTTGTTGGAGGTTCTTCAAGTTTCCAAGACTTTTGGGAATTGGTCCGGAGAATAAGTTTTCATGAAAGTCTACTATGATGAGCTTGGAACAATTTGAAAGATAGGATGGGATTTGACCAATAAGTTTATTGCTACCAAGTAAAATTTCTTCAAGATTAGGGCAAGATTGCCCTGAATCTAGTGATGGAAGATAACTAGATAGGGAATTTTGCTCGAAGTCGATGCGTTGTAAAGAAGAAAGGTTGAAGACTTTTTGAGGTATTGCCCCTTTGAAGTTATTCCTTCCCAAATACAAAACAGTTAACTTCTGAAGATGCCACAAATCAGTTGGAATGCTTCCTTGGATGTGATTATCCTCAATTCCGAATTCTTGCAACCTCGACAAATTACATATGGTAGAAGGAATGATACCAGTGAAACTGTTACTTCCAAGATATAGGACTTCAAGCTTTTGTAAATTACCAATTAGAGCTTTTGAAATACTCCCATCGAATTTATTGAATGACAAAGATAAAATTGCAAGCTCCCCACAATTATTAAATTGCGAATGGAGCTGACCGCCAAATTTGTTATCCGAGAAATAAAGTCCTCTAAGATTGGGACAGTGGCTACAAAGATCATTCGGAAGAGGTCCGAAGATGTGATTAGACGTAACAGCAAACACGTTTAGAGAAGATATGTTAAAGATGATCGGAGGAAATGGACCAATGAGACTATTATGCTGCAAATTCAAGAACTCCAACATTGACAAATTGCCAAATGACGATGGAATTGCACCAATAAGACGGTTCGAATCAAAACTTACCTTGCGAAGCTTTCGACAATTATGAATGGAAGAAGGGATGCTTCCTTCCAATTGATTGAATGACAAGATGAGTATTCTCAGGCGATGTAGACGACTGATCTCATGCGGAATAAAACCAAAGAAGCTGTTGTTAGAAAGATCAAGTGAGACTAGGAAGGAAAGGTTACCAATATGAGGAGAAATGGTGCCATGGAGACCCATGTAGGAAAGGTCCAAAGCGGTGACTCTTTGCCTACGTCGACTACAGGAGACCCCAATCCAATTGCAGATCGAGTTTGGTGCGGTGGACCAGTTAGTAGCCAAGAGGGTTTCATTTGGACTAGAACTGATTCCAGATTTAAAGGCAATGAGAACAGATTGGTCTGTAAAATTGTTAAAAGATTGGATCAATTGAAACATGCATGAGTACTGCACAAACAGAAAACCCAATAGCAATAGAGGGAACAAATTTCCTATGAGCACCATGAGTGCAGGAGAGAGAATTAGGAGAATGTTTATGAAGAAGCATGAAATGAAGTAGTGAAGATGATAACAGGCCGGTGCTAAGCTACTAATATAAAGGAAGTGAAGTCACAACCATTAAGGCTCATGGAAGTGAATATGGGTCCGGCTTTTACCAGTCATTTATCGTTAATTATGCATAACTAAATTTTCCAAAATAGTAAAAATTCGACAGAATGTTAATGAATTAAATTTATCCATATTTATTTTTCATTTTTTTGGACTCAAAATAAAAAATAAATAACTTCGAGAATGAGCAAATTTGATTTTAGAAATACTCAGACAAAAACGTGAATTATTCTTCTTTCTCGATGCACAAATCTCGTTACATTGAAAAACCTTGTTAAAATTATTTTCATTTTTCCATTTTCTAATTAAGAGAAGTGATATATTTATAAAATAAATTTATAAAAATAAATTTAGAAATTGATATGGCTCGATATAAAATGTCAGTATTGCTATAAAAAGAATTTTTACAATTTGATGTACTACGGCTTACATCAATTTCTAATTTTATTTTTATAAAATCTTTTTAGATGGGGCATTCCTTGTAAAGCATATATTTTTTGCTCCAACTTAAAGGATTAGAGAAAAAGAACAAGATGATCAATACAGCGTATATAAAATAGGTATATATATATATATATATTGATTATTTAATGTTCTTTAATTGAGAGACTCACACTAACAATAATAAATAATGTAAAACTCACTCTGTCCATGTTTATTTGCAAAAGAATCGATCCACTTGGGGCTAATATGTTGTTATCAAAATGAAAAAATTTATTTATCATTTTCATACACTACACACATTATATTTTTTTTTTCTCATCAAATGTGTGATGTATGGAGAATGAGTAGAAGAATTCAATTAGTTTAAAAAGAATCAAATTAAATAAAAATAAGTATAATGTGTAGTATGTGTGGATGATGAATGGCAAAACTCGAAATGTTTGGTGATTGACTCGATCCATTAACGTTAAGAATAAATAGAGATAGAAACCACTATTAGGACCATCGATCCATTTTGCACACATGATGTGGCATCATCTAGACTACACATCTCTCCAAGTGAGTGTTGGGAACAATCAACTAGAAGCAACCACGTAGTGAGTGCAAAGTGTGCACTGCTATTATGGCTTCTCTCTAGCATTACTCTAATGTTAATATTCTTGTACGCCGAAGCGTGTGATGTGCGTCCGTGGTGATAATTGACTCCATTGACATCAAAACACACTCGAGTCACTCGAGAAAGCAAATTCGTGGATTAGAATTTTGGAGCCGTATGACGTAGTAGTACTACGCGTAGTCATTAGCTAGTGGAATCATGCACGCTTTTAAACGCCGTATGCGTGTGATGTGCGCCCGTGGTGATTACTCCATTGACTCCAAAACACACTCAAAAAGCAAATTAGTGGATTAGATTCTTAGAATTTTGAAGCCGTTGACGTAGTACTAGTCGTAGCCATTAGCTAGTGGAGTCATGCACGCTTTTAACTATATATCTTTCTCTCACTATATGTGCAAATTTTTCCTAGACATGTGAGATTAATTTGATATCCTTAACTTAAGTATCTCTTTTGCCAAATTGTGCATTGTGTATTATTTCTGGACTTTTTATAATTTTATTATTTTTATTTTGAATAAGCCCATGAAATATGAGTAGTACTAGTGTTTTCTCTTGACATGTGAAATAATCGAATGGATGTTTGGTTTTAGGGAATTTTGTGAAAGGTATCTATTTTTAATTTTGGATTTTTTGAATTAATAATAAATTAATAAAAAAAAGTGAATAATAAATTATTTATAATATGTCTTTCGGAAAGAGAAATGCGTATCATGTATTGTTGGCCTGATTGATATTGATATTATCCTATAGTTGTAATCCAATTGACTATTTTTTTCCTCCGCAAATTTTGACGTTATTCATCAAGGTTTCTACTTTTTTTTTTTTTTAAATAATACCTCCTTCTTTCATTCATTTATAGAACAATGTCTACAATACCTTCCTTATCTTTCTGTAAATAGGAAGAAATGAAAACTGGTCCCTCTTCTAACCATACTTTCTCTACATTTGACTTTATAGCTACCTTAGCCAAGTTGTGAGCAACTACATTTGTTTTTCTATTTGTATACTGCACTCATGTCCAATTGGACCACGTAATTAAAAATAACTCTGAATCTTCAATGATGCTTCCATTGCAAGATAGATCTTCAATTGAATCATTTACTGCTTTTACAATGTTTTAATTTGAGCATTCCCTTCAAATGTCACTTTCATGTTGAGACTCGAGTCACTGCATAGTTCTATGGCCTTTCTTAGTGCAAGCACTCTGCTGTATCAGGCTGCTCCACAGTGCTTCTTGATCCACAATAAGCTGCTATAAGAAAGGCCATGGAACTATGCAGTAACTGTTTCTTCTAATCCACAAACCCCTCATGATGATTGCAGCATCTTCTAGCTTACCCTTATTAAGCTTCCATGACAAAACCTCCCATAGCTTTAACAGATCATCTTCATTTACTCTCCACTTCTGAATTGCTTTGTGAGTCCCAGTCCACACATCACTAGCAGCAGGGCAGTGCCAAAGTACATGCATAACTGTCTCTTCACCTCTCAAACAGATTTGACATAAAGGGTTTTCAACTACTTTTTTTGCAAACAGATTACCCTGGGTAGCATGAAGATTATTCCCTACCTTCCACATAAAATTTTTTACCTTTCCAGGAATTTGCATGTCCCATATATTCTTCCACATACTGTCCATCTCAGCCTCCCTTGAAGTTTCCCCCACCACTGCCTTCTTTCTAGACTCTTTCAGAAAATATGCACTCTTAACTGAGAAAATTCATTTTCTAGAGGACCACCATATTAGTTTGTCCTCCACATCCATTGTGCTTAATGGAATACTGCATATGTGGTCAACTTCTTCTTTATTGAAAACTGATCTGATAAGCCTCTCATTCCACTCCTTTAGTTCATCATCAATCTGGTCTTTGACTTTTGCATTAGCATCCAGCTTCGAGATAGGGGATTAGACACAAAAGGATGATGGGGTTTGTAGCCATTTATGACTCCAAATGCTAATTTTTTGCTCCATTCCCAACTTTCCATCTTAGCCCCTCCTTTAACAACCCCAAAGAACTCAATACACTCCTCCAGATTAGAGAGGGTGCATTCCCCAAGCTTGATTCTGTTATAGAGGTGTTTCTAAAGTATTTTCTTTATAAATCTTAGCAACCACAGAATGAGGACTTTGTAACAATCTCCAAGCTTGTTTAGCAAAAAGGGCTGAGTTAAAACTTGCCACGTCTCTAAATCCCAACCCTCCATTTCCCTTAACTTTCCCCATCTTTTCCCAACTCCTCCATTGAATCTCATTCAAGGTTGTACTTGATGGTAAGGAATCATATAAGAAAAGGGCTAGAGGTGATTCATGGGAGTAGAGACCAGACTATAGAACTTATATATACATGCCATCGATCATTTTCTTAGGCTTCTTTGTATGGAGCTTAATCGGATTTGTTTGTGTACGGTTCGGTTTGATGAAAAAATCTAAAAAGGTTGCATTACGATATTTTGATAGATTTTCAATAAGACTTAGGCCATAGAGCAAAGGCTCGGGTCGATATTTTTTTTTTTTATCCGTTTTGGCTCTTGGTCTGACCCAACCCATTGACTAGGATTTATTAATATGATGCGACCCGCAAATTTGGGTTTACAACTCCGTGGATATAGGCAGGTTACAAAACTACATAAGTCATATGCTATATGTGATTAATTCCACCTTTTTGCTTTACCTTTTTCTCTTATCCTTCCTAACGCATTCGTCATCGAAAATATGCAAATCATATATATATATGATTATAATATTGCCAAGTCTAAACTCATAGAAAATCAAATGCAAGAAGCTAATAAATTCTCACCAACTATTTGCTGTAAGGTAACAGTAAGAACTCTTAGATATACTTTTCTCTCAGCATGTACTTCCTTTAGAATCAGACCAGTTACTTGGACATCAAAGCAAAGTTGTAATGCAACGTATGCATGCGAACAATAAGAAAAATGGAATGTAGGGAGATGGGACTAGGGGTGTAACGTGTCCGGTTTGATTCGGTTTTGGACAAAATTTGGAACCAAACTGGTATGCACCAGTTTTATATTTTCAAGAACCGATTCCGCACCAGTTCCAGTCAGATTTTTAGGTTTTAATATACCATATACTATATTATAGTATATAATACTATAGTGATAATATATAGTGATATAAGATTTTATAATTTAATATTATATTAATAGTAATTTATCATATAATACAAAACTATTTTATATACAATTATATATAACATATAATAATTATATACAATATTAAAAATTATAATATATATATATATATGAACCGGTCCGGTTCAGTTCGGTCTGATTTTAGAAAAATAAAACTGGTACCAGACCGAACCAAACTCGATACCAGATCAAACCCTCTGATCAAGTCAAGTCTGGTCCGATTTACCGGTTCACCCTTTTTTTTTACACCCTTAGCTAGGACACCAAATTCATGTAGCTTTTCATGTGTATGTTGATGAAGATGAGTTACGAGCCATGGCAAATGAGAATTGTAAAATCATCACTTATCTTAAAAGTTTAAGCTGATGGGAATAAATATATTTAATCATTTATATTACATGCTTAAGAAAAATTATGGAGATGCAAGGCTAAGATATCAACTTGGTCATCAAAAAAAAAAAAGTATCTCAAAATGATTTGAGCATCGCTTTGATTGGAATTTGCCTCTCAATACCAAATGGGCAAATAAGCCTCTTATAGAAGAGGTGAAAGTCGACATGGAGAAGAGGAAAAAAGATGAAATTGCTTTTAGGGATTATGTGGTGCTTCGTTCCTCGGTAAGGGACTTGGTAAGCATCCGTGGTGCTAAAGGTGCCAGCTACTACACAACACGTACCCATTATTTAAGTTCGGGTTAGGCATGCAATGTTCACAATGAAATGCACGTATAGGTAGATAGATATCTAATTTGCAGCAGAATGAGTAAGAGTTCAGTCAAAGACTAAATTCTAGAGTACCAGAGGTCTAAACCATAAATAGGTTCATCCATTAATCATACAAACATCCATATGTCACTTCATTTCCCCAATATTAATATGCATATACAACTATTTGTTTCTTACAACCAAGTGAGGCAAGCCAAACATAATTGGTCGAATGACCAAAATATACAACTCCAAATACAAGCAAATACTAACAATGGAAGGGATCTAGACGTGAGATCCTTTGGTTTCCCATGTCGCCTCCGACTGAGGAGGGGACTTGCCCTCACCTTGATCCACCTGCTGACCTTCATTATCAGCAATCGGGACAAGAGCTAACTCCTCTTGTCTCCCCCATCGGCTTTGTCTGCATCGCCCGCAGGTTGTGCTTTTTCATATCCTAGCTCCTTCGCTAGATTCAGTGTGCATGGTAACACGGTAAGTTTTTCTTCCCTTTTACAACTTTCTAAACAAATGTTTGATGTTGTTGCTTTGGATCATGTAGGTATTCTCAACCTTAGGCATTAATATTTTCCTTTTACAGATTCCCATTTGTAATCACTTTATTGTTTTTAAATAATTCCCACTTAGTTTTTAGAAGTTTGGTTTTGGGATTCTATGTAACCCTCTTATTAAAAGTTTCTATTATCAAAAAAAAAAAAAAACTCATCTCATCTCATGATCTCATCTGTGAAAAAAAATGAGGCAATTATTCCTCGTGCACCAATCAATGCTGCCAAGAATGAAGCCACAAGATCAAGACGCACCAAATATTGACACAAAGTCAAAGGAGCAAGCTATAAAGATACAATAAAATAGGAAGCTGTTTAATTATGATCAGATATTCCTTTAAAAAAAAAAGAATTATGATCAGATAGCTTGAAATCTTGTTTAATATTCCATGCACTTCTTCCAACAAGCTTTTGAGTATTCGAAAACATTTAAATTAATGCGCCAAAAAGTTTTTTATTAACTAAAGTATGATCAGTAGTTCTCGATCTACCTGACTTGTAATTATCCACTACATGCAATTACTGGCCTATTGTTTATGTTTTCACCTAATGACTAGCTATTTAAAATTTTCGTAAATGCCGTTAACATTGTTCTACGGGTGAGCTAGCTAGCGCTCTAGCTAGCTAGAATTTGAATGAATTTTTGGTGATTTTCACAACATTCTCCTGGTATTGATGCCAAGAGTTGGAGTGACACAAAACAGACGCAACTAAATTATCTAGGAGCCTTATGATCATGTCTTAGGTTAGTGGAAACGTGGCCATTAATTAGCATATTAACCGATCGAGTTAATTCAGAGGTCATACTATTTGACAAGAACTTGAAAAAAAGAAAACATGATTGATTGATTCATTCTAGCTTAACTCATGGTATTTCAAGATTTCTATTTGAACTTTAGAGTTTGAAGCGAGAGAGATAAACACATAATGTAAAGTTTACCATGTAATTCTACAATAAGGAAAAATCTAATTGTAAGCGATTATGCGCACTAATACATGCACCCATTTAATATGATTGGTCAAAAAGTAGATTTTATTGAAAACAGTGCTAATTTAAATTTAGAATATGAAGGCAACAACATTAGTACGCAGATTGGTATACAAACTTGCTTGTACATAGCAAAACTCCTACAATAATATTAAATTAAAAGTCAATAAATGTTGTATATATGAACCATATTTAAGCTATGTTATAAGCGTTGCATGGTATTTAAGCTATGTTATAAGGTATGTTATAAGTTGCATGTAAAGTTTGTCATGCTCTTGCTTGAATGTTTGTGGGGAGAGTTAGATTTGATTTATATGAATAAGATCATGTTAATGTTTTCTTTCCTTATTTTATAAAGTGATGCATCTTCGTTTGAAGGGGAATTGATCTTCTTATTATAAAAAATGATATTGATGGCTATCTCACTATACAACAGTTATAGTAGGATGAAGATTTTTCGCTCCAACTTTAAGGATTAGAGTAAAAGAACAAGATCATGATCAATACATATATAAAATAGGTTCACTATATTTATTGATTATTAATGTTCCTTGAGAGACTTACATTAACAATAATAAATACTGCAAAACTCACTCGATCCATATGTTTATTTATTCCCACTTTTAAGTAAAAAATCCTAATATAAATCTCGAAGAACCAATGCCTTCATAAATTTATGTGCTCTCATGCATCACAAGACTAAGTAGCTCATAACATTCATCATCTGTTGAATTCATTCAAGACTCAAGTGATCAAAAGGTCTGGTTTGATTTGATTACTTATTTTAATCAATGTTACATATTGATCCTTATCTACATATTGATCCAATCGGATAAATGAGGCCAAGTTTCTCGGTGTAGAAGAGGAGAATGTGGCCTGGGGAAAATGATTCATTTTTGGGGATTGTAAGCTACTGTAATGGAACCGACCCTCAAAGAATCAAACTTGTCGCTAGCTGAAGATATGGGCAGAAGCTAGCTAGTAGGGTACATACCAACATCACTACACATTGAGCTCCCATATGGATAGAAATTGCACAGAGAGGCTCAAATCAAAAGGTACTATACTACCCATAGAAAAGGTCCCCTCAATTTCTTGCCAAAACTCAAGAGTCTCAATTTCCCAATTGGGAAAGACATGAGCCCGAATTTAGGATTTTAGTACTCTCTCACTTGAGGTCTTGCATAAGTTCATACCCGAACTTAAGGAGCTCTTAGTCCACACAATTTCACTACTCCAACATTGACCTTCCTTTGTCCTCTCTTTAGGATAGAGAATTAAGAATTGAGGCCATTCAATTTATGCACATTATTTCATGTTAATTCTCTTCATATGGCTTCACGTATTAATGAATTAACAGGGACTTAACAGGGACGATAGGCATAACTAGGTTATGAACAATCCCCTCTAGAATTGAGAATTACAAAAAATTTGTGATTTGCTGGTGTTTGAAAAGCGTCGGTAACAAGGTTAAAATAAATGCCGCTAATCGATTAACAACATTTATTTACCAGCGCAACCAAACGTCGATAGTGGGTGGTCGCTATTTACGCATTCCATCATTTTCCCAAACGTTGGGACTTGAAAAACTAATTACTAGCATTTTGATACAAATTAACGGCATTTATCTAAACGTCGCCACTAGTATCTTGCCACAGCATTGTATAAATTAACGGTGTTTAACTAAACACCACCACTAGTACGTTGTCAACGTTTGTATAAACACCATAATATGAAAAACTCATTACCGGCATTTTTGTACAAATTAATAGCGTTTATCAAAAAGTCGTTACTAGTACGTTGTCGGTGCATTATATAAATGCTAGTAGCTAAATTTTCTTGGCATTTCGTAAGGGTCACCAAATAGTAGTTGTTGACTTTTATGAGCATATGTTGAACTTTAAATAAACGTCACAATATTTATGTTGTCGGTGTTTTTTAAAGTCACCAAATAACGTTGTCAGTGTTTAAAAGCACTCCAGTAATAGGATATATAAAAAAATATAATACACAAATTAAACATAAATATAATATAATGAGTCATTATTGATGTAATAGAGAAAAAAAAATTACAAATCAATTCACATGAAAGTGATTTAATGACAACTACTATCTATAATATTATTACATGTGAAAGAGAGACTTTATTTCTATTGATTTTTAGAATCCCTTGATTTTTCATTGGCAACTTCAATATCTCCAAAATTGCAATCTTAAGCCGTATATTCCATAAGTGATTGTACATTAGTGAACCTGCACAAATAAGTTAGTTTAAACATATAAGATAGAGTATTTGTATCAACTATATATATGTCATATAACCAAATATAAAACACATATAGATGGAATAAATAACAAAACAACTTACATAAGAGTCAAATTTACAATCACGCCAGAGCTTCTTCGGCAGATGCAATTGTCACAAAAGCAAATTAGCGTGTACTCTTCCCACTGTACTGCTTTATTATCTGCATTTTCAATACACATAATCAAAACCCATTACTCAAATTTCTATGGTAATCAAAATCTTTAATCGATACTATGTTTGGTGACTTTTACAGTTTCTCATGGCCTCACGTATCTGTCCGTACAATAAAGGTTGAAAACCCTTTTGCCTAGAGAAATATATTGATGATGTCTCTAGAGCCCAGAGGACCCCAAGAAGTTGATGGTGTTGGTAGTAAAATCCCCTTTTATTGAGGCCTCAAGGGAGTAATTAACCTCTTGTCAACTTTATGTGCCTTTCACATTTTTCATATACGTGTCTAACTTCATGACTTCCCATACTTTCGCCTCCTTCAGCTTTTGTCTTTTCTTTCTCTTCCTTATCTTCCTTTCATTTCTAGTGATCCTTTCTTATTAGGTTGGATCTATTTCATTTTACCCCTAATAGTGTGCACCTGGAGGGATGTAAACAATGCTTCTTGGCAACAGCAACGACAGCAGAGGAACGAAAAAGAAGAAAGACTGACTGAAAGAAATGACTATAGAAGAAATTCATGAGCCTAACTCATCTCATAAAATCGGTTCTACAAGAGAGGATTGTTCATTCCTTATAAACATGCCCAAGACTTTGTCCACAGGTAATGTGAGATTTTCCTCAACACCATCACTTACATGCAAGCCGGTATTTTTTTTTTTATAAGGAGAATCACATTAATAAATAGAGTTTTACAGACAATTATCAAGCCAAATGGATTAAGAAATAAAATCTAGAAAACCATAATACCACATCTCAATAGACTCAACAACCTAAACATGTAGAGCTAAGCCATGAGCAGCTTCATTACCCATCCTACTTACATGTTGAATCTTAATGTCATAAAAAAAAAGACATCAACTTCTTGGTTTGTAGCAGTAAAGCACCCAACCTTGAGGAAGACTCTGCTAAAGCTTGAAGTTCCCTCATCATCAACAAACAATCACTCTCAATCACCACATTTTTAATACCTATAGGGATACATAACTGCAGACCCCGAAACACAACAAGTAATTCAATATCTTCAGGTGCAGAAACTTCTAGCTCAACCTTACTAACTGCCATAATAACTGTCCCATTCTCTTCTCGCAGTATGGCACCAATCCCTGCTTTATGTTGGTTGCAAAACATCGCTCCATCTACATTTAATTTCAAGAAACCAACAGGAGGCAAGGTCCATCTACAAATCTTTCTAACATTTGTACTAGAGCACTGTTTTGCATTTGAGAACAACTCTTGAAGGGAAAGAGCATATTCCACCACCTGCTTTGGCTGAATAACCACTTGGTCATACAGCTTTTTATTGCGTCTGTACCAAAAGCTCCAAGCTATAGAGAAGAAGGTCGTCAAGGCCTCTATGTTACCCGTGGTTTGGAAATTCAAAGCCACCTGAAAAATAGAACCTGAGCTACATTATGCATAATAGGCAAGAAAATATTCCATTGATTTTGGATGGAGGGACAGCTTATCAAGACATGCACTAGATTTTCACATTTTTCAGTACAAAAACAAACTCCTCGTTAATGATTTTCCTCTTTTTCAAATTACATTAAGTAGGTAGTCTATCTCTACAAGCCCTCCAAGCAAAAATTTCGATTTTATTTGGGACTTGCATCTTCCAAATTTCCTTTCACAAAACTTGTTGTTGTCTTGCATTAGAGCATTCACCCATTAAGTTCCCCACTTTGGTGTTCCCCTGCCTAATAATTCTATAGGCACTTGTCACACTAAAAGGCCACTTTTCTCAAGAGCCCACATCCATTTGTCAGGTTGGATTCCAGGGCATATAATGCCTTTTAAGATTTCAGAAGAGACATTAGGACTGAATAGACCACTATTTTAAATACCATATTGTACCAGGCGGTAAGGCCGGTATATGCCGTACCGGCCACTGGTCCAATACAGGTATTATATATATTTCGTACCGACCCAAATATCGGTTGTACCGGCCTATATTTAGGCCTGTATCGGCCTTTATTTCGGCCTTTATTTTTTTTCTTTTTCATTTTTTCAAACTATAAGCTCATTTTTTGACTCCCAATTCAGACTAAGCTATTTATAATTTATATATATATATGTATTTATATATAATTTATTCATATATAGACTATTATTTTAGAATATAATTTTTATATATTTATATATATATAATTTATTCATATATCGACTGTCCCGAAACAGTACACGAAACAGTACCGGTATCGAAATATTTCATTCTAGTGCCTTGACCAATACGCGGTACGGTACAGTATTCAAAACTTTGGAATAGACTTCTTACTTTTGCAACATCCCACCAATTGTTATCCCTATCCAATAAGACGCTCACTATATCCTCTTCATTTAGTGCATTACCATGTGAAACAGCCAAAGAAGCAACATTAAAACCAGGAATCCAAGGTTCCTTCCACACTTTAGTAGTCTTCCCATCCTCAATCCTCCATCCACATCCTTTGAGCAACCAAGGTTTTGCAACCCATATTCCTCTCCAAGCATAGGAGGGATTACCCCCCAATTTAGACTCAAAAAAGCTACTTTTGGGAAAATATCTTGCCTTATAAATCTTGTGTAAGAGGGAATTCTGAGCATTAAGGATTCTCTACCCCTATTTAGCAAGTAATGCTAAATTGAAGGATTTCAAAACTTTAAAACCCAGTCCCCCTTTTGCTTTTGGTTCACACATCTTCTCCCAACTAATCCAATGGATTTTTCTCTCTTCATTTTTCTGACCCCACCAAAATCTAGCCATCATAGCCTCCAACTCTGAACACATTGTAGAGGGTAACTGTGGGTGTCATTTGGGGTGAGGAGAAAAATTGTGTGATTGTAATAATTTTTCACATAGTGTATTTTCTTCTCTGGGTCTGGTGGTTTTTTCTCCTGAATTTGGGAGTTTTCACGTAAATTCTTGTGTTGTTATTATTTCTCTGTTTTTTCTTCATATTTCACCAAAAGTAGATCCTAGGAGTGAATTTAGAAGGTCCAAATTCCTAACAAGTGGTATCAGAGCTACTAGGTTCTTTTTGGTGGGTGGAGCTTTGGTGTAGTAGTGTGGATACGTACAGTCTAAGGAGGTTCTGTCTAGGAGATTGGTATTTAAGTGGTCCAGTGTGACCCTCCAATCTTTCCTGGGAACCTTTGAAGTTCTGTCTAGGAAAGAATAATCTTTCTTGGGAACTTACTTAGTGAGTACTATTCATTTCTACGGTAAAATTCATTGAGGCAATGTCAGGAAGTAAGGCTTCAAATTCTATCAGATATGAGGTGGAGAAATTTGATGGGAGAATCAATTTTGGCTTGTGGCAAGTTCAAGTCAAGGATGTTTTGATTCAATTAGGATTACAGAAGGCATTGAAGGGCAGACCAACCCCTGAAGTCAGTAGTGATACTAGTGTGACTGATGAAACAAATAGCAGATCTGTAATGAGCGATGAAGATTGGGAGGATCTGGATTTGAAAGCAGTAAGTGCGATACGTCTGTGCTTGACCAAGAATGTTCTTGCAAATATACATGGAATATCTACAGCAAAGGAACTCTAGGAAAAGCTAGAAGAGTTGTATCAGACGAAAGGCGTCTCAAATCGGGTGTACCTGAAGGAGCAGTTTCATACACTGCAGATGAGTGAAGGTACGACTATTTTAGATCATTTAAGTGTTCTCAATGGCATTGTCTCTGAGCTAGAATCTATTGGAGTTAAAATTGATGATGAGGATCAAGCCTTGAGGCTCATCTGGTCTCTTCCATCTTCCTATGAGCATATGAAGCCTATTTTGATACATGGGAATGAGAAAATAATTTTTTCAGAGGTTACCAGTAAACTCTTTTTTGAAGAGAGAAGACTAGGTGGTGGGAGAAATGGTCCACCTGGGAACTTAGCAATGGTAGTAGCTGGTAATGGGAAGAAGAAAAACTCCATGAAGATGAAAGTAGTCTGCTGGGGGTGTGGACAATCTGGGCACGTCAAGAAAAATTGTCCAAGAACTGGAGCAGGTTCGGCAAGTGGCTCCAAGTCAGTAGATGGAGATACTGGTAATGAAACTAACATTGTGTCCTTCTTCATGGAAGACGATGTCTGTTAAAGGGACATGTACATCATTATGGCATGTCGTTAATTCCCAAAGTTGTCATGATAGAGGATGTGTTAGTGTTAGCGAGTCCACAAGTTTGCACACAGGCATTGGTTTGGCATTAATGCAGGGTGTGGTGGAAATTTATGTCGATGGCTGATGAACTTCCAGGAAAGTCAAACGTGGAAGTTGCACCATAATTTTTTAGCAAAGTTATTTTCGACATGTGCCGAAATTGAAATGTTTAGAATTGGTTTATTCTGAATGGGTATGCTTTTATGGTGGAGCATGATAGCAGAAGCTAGGAAGATCTTCATTGCGGTGGAGCGTGGCTGTGGGATTAGCCAAAGTCACAAGGTGGAGATTGTTGGGTTTTGCTCCTTTGTGTGAGTCCCACATCGGTGGAAGAAAAATAAGGAGGAGGCCCCATGGCCTATAAAAGGGAGGCTTAGCCTCTTAGTTAAATACATCAAATCATAAGCTTATTTAGTAACTTGTGACTCTAGTAAAATTCCTCTATTAGCCTTTTCTTGTAAAAGAGAAAGAGGTGAGAGTTAAAGTTTTGCTAGTGGGGAAGCTTTGTGGGTGTCATTTGGAGTGAGGAGAAAAATTGTGTGATTGTAATAATTTTTCACATAGTGTATTTTCTTCTCTGAGTCTGGTGGTTTTTTCTCCTGAATTTGAGAGTTTCCACATAAATTTATGTGTTGTTATTATTTCTCTGTTTTTTCTTCATATTTCACCAAAAGTGGATCATAGGAGTGAATTTAGGAGGCCAAATTCCTAACAATATACAGCTAACCGCAAAATATTATGAACTACCTTAATAGATGAAATGGCTATTAACATGAGTAAATGGATTGATTATATATAGCACTAAGGTGGTATTTCAAAGATTTGATTTAGTTTGTACCATATTTTGGTTTAAATTTGAATATGAATTTACTTTAGATAATGAACAAACGCACGTAATGCCTCTTCCTATCTTTTTCATTTAGCAAAAACTGAGAAAACTTAATTATAAGATATTGATTATTTGCCGTAAATTTTAAGGTTACTTTTTAAAATTTAATAATATAAATTAATCATACTGCACCAAGGAAATAGATAAGTTTAATATAGCAAGTTATATGTACGTAATTTAGCTCACTACACAATAAATAAATTTTTTAAGAGAGTATTAATATTAATGATGAGGAACTTCTTCACACAAGGTAGACCTAGAGGTCTAATTATTTAAAACTATTAAAATAGTGATAAAATAGAGTAATGAACAGTGCATGCATGGATTGTGAATACTGTTTTTCCTATTTTTGTCTTTCTCCCAAACAATCCGGTGTATCAAACATGGATTATTAACCTGACAAAATAATTGATGATAAAGGATAATAACTCAGGCTCTTTTTTTTATGGGAAATAGATTTCATTTCATTAATGAAATCGAAGTTACAGCTGTGATTGATCAATACAGAGATAAATTCGGCTAATACATCCACCTCCAATCTACCATCATTAATATTGTAAAGAACGAAACCCTAGAGAGGACATGAAAGAGCAGAGTCCTAAGGGGTGAATAAGAGTCTCGAAGTCTGAGGGAAAAGAAAAAATATTATTTTGTAAAATATACAGTCCAAATAGAATGAATTGAAAATAATAATACAAGCCCTATTTATATTATATACAAAATGCAATCAGCATTACACTTACACAAAAAAGAATACTACAAGTTACATTGACATGTGTAAAAGGACCATAAAGTATAAAATATATATGTAATACCCCACTTCAAGATGGAGAGTAGATGGAATGAACTCCCATCTTGGTGACTAAATTTTGAAATTGTTGGAGGCCAAGTGCTTTGGTTAAGACATCAACAAGTTGATGATGAGAAACCAAATGGAAGGTCTTGATAATTCCAGCTTGGATTTTGTTACGGATGAAGTGGCAGTCTATTTCTATATGCTTCGTTCGTTCAGGAAAAATAGGGTTGGCAGCAATATGTAAAGCAGTCTAACTATCACAAAAAAGTTGAATTGTAAGAATGTGATATGCCAAAATCATAAAGAAGTGTAAGAAACCAAATGATTTCACAAGTGGTGGATGTCATTGAACGATATTCGGCTTCTGCTGAAGAATGAGAAATAGTTGATTGTTTCTTGGTCTTCCCAAAAACTAGAGAATCTCCACGAAAAATACAATAATCACTGGTAGAACATCGACTGTCAGGGTAATAAGCCCAATCTGAATCTACAAAGGCTTTGAGGGACAGAGAATTAACAGCTGGAAAGAAGAGACCATGACCAGGGGTGCTCTTAACATACTACAAAACTCTATAAGCTACTGTAAGATGAGGCTGCCTAGGCTGAGCCATATATTGACTCAACCTATGCACTAAGTAAGATAGATCAGGTCGAGTCAATGTAAGGTAAAGTAGTCTCCCAATAAGTCTACGATAGACAGTTCGATTAGGGAGTAAAACTCCATCATCTTTACCTAATTTAATATTCTGCTCCATGGGAAAACAGGTTGGTTTAGAAGCAAGCAAACTAGCATCTTGAAGAATTTCTAAAGAATACTTTCTCTGGCATAAAGAAATACCTGCAAGAGATCTAGCCACTTTCAAACCAAGAAAATATTTGAGCTGACCAAGGTCTTTAAGCTTGAATTTATCATCAAGCAAGGACTTCAAATGCTCCATAGAATTCACATCATTACTAGCTATGAGAATATCATCAACATAAACAAGAAGTGCAAAGAAGAAAGAACCCGAGGACTCGGTGAAGAGAGAATAATCAGATTTGGATTGTACAAAGCCCAAATTAAGAAGAGAAGATGAGAACTTGGAAAACCATTGTCTGGAAGCTTGTTTTAGACCATAAAGAGATTTGTTGAGCTAACAAACCTTGGACCCCCTTTAATATGAAAACCAGGAGGCAATTTTATATACACTTCTTCAGATAAATCTCCAAGCAAAAAAGCACTATTGACATCAAGTTGAGTAAGATGCCATCCTTTAACTGCAGCAATAGCTAGTAGAGTCCGAAGAAGGTCTCAAAATAATCAAAACCTTATTGCTGGGTATAACCTTTAGCAAACAACCTTACCGTGTATCTTTCAATTGAACCATCAGCACGATACTTAATTTTGTAGACCCATTTACAACCTTAAGTGTTTTTTATCATGAGGTAATGAAGTAACAATCCATGTGTTATTTGTTTCCAAGGTTAAGATCTCAACAGTCATAACATCTCTCCAATGAGAGTGCTTGACTGCTTGATGATAGAACTTAGGTTCAGTATCAGCAATGATAAACAAAGCAAAGGATTTATGGGCAGAAGAAAGACGAGCATAAGAAATGAATTGTGAGATATCATATTTGGTGTGTGATAGAGAAGGGGAAGAAGAAGAACCCGCTGGAGAAACTGATGATGAGTGGGCTGAGGTAAAGGAGTGACATTGAAAATTCTACAAGTAACCAGGAGGTCTTCTGATTCTATTGGATCTTCAAGGGGTTAAAATTATTGGTGAAGGTGGAGTTGGAATTTCAATAGTAAAAGGGAGAGAAGTTAATGAGGAATTATCAAGTGAAGAAGAAGAAGAATCAATCAAGGACAGCACTGTTGAAGACACATGAGAAAAAGAGTCTAATGTTGAAGATGCACAAGGAAAAAAATTATTTGTAGAAGAAATTGATGAAAAAGTTTCAGAAATGAAAGGAAAAACATGTTCATGAAAAACAACATGTCTAGAAGTAAAACACTGATTTGTTTTAAGATCAATGAGTTTATATCCTTTGATTCCAAAAGGATATCCAAGGAAAACACAAGCACGAGCTTTTGGATCAAATTTGGCCTGAGATCTTTGTAGAGTAGAAGCAAACCATAAGTAACCAAAAGTCCTTAAATGAGTATAAGATGGAGATGTTTTAAACAAAATCTCAAAAGGAGACTTATTGCTTACGAGAGGAGCAGGTAGTCTATTAATAATATAGGTGGCTATTAAAATAGCATCACCCCAAAATTGAATAGGCAAGTGAGATTGAAACATTAAGGCTCAAGCTACATTAAGGTGGGTTTGGATGTTGAAGTGAGTTGAGTTGAGTTGAGTTGAGATGATAAAATATTATTAGAATATTATTGTTTATTATTATTATTATTTTGGGATTTGAAAAAGTTGAATTGTTTATTATATTTTATGTTGGGATTTGAAAAAGTTATAATGATGAGTTGAGATGAGTTGAGATAATCTCAACTTCCAAACGAAGCTGTTGTGGAGTATGTGCTGATTTTTTCTCTCCCAAACAAAATTCTGTTGTGGAGTTTCAACACAGCTGTGTTGATGTATAATTCCTTTAGAATGAAAAAAAATTAGAAAGCAAAAACTCAATACCATGATCAGTGCGACATGTTTTTATTTTAAGATTGAATTGATTTTTTATCATCTTAAAAAAAATTAATAAGAAGAGAAACCTCAGATTTATTTTTAATAAGGTAGACTCTTGTAGCACGAGATGAATCATCAACAATAGTTAAAAAAAAATGTAACCTTCAACAGTACACACAGAATATGGTCCCCCAAATATCACAATGTACAAGATCAAATGGAGCAACAGATAATTGAGCAGTATGAGGGAAATGCAACTTTTTTTGTTTAGCTAAGGGACAAATCATACAAGGATTATTTGAAACAACCATATTTGTAACAAAAGTATCACAAACAACATCCTTGAATTTGAAGGATGACCCAATCTATTATACCAAAGGTCAAACAGTGAGCACTTAAAAGATGCAGAACAAGTATGTATTGGTAAATGATTAAGAAAACAGGCAATATATGAAGCAGATAAAGCATGAGTTTTAGAAAAAGAATAGCCTGGTTGTTGTATTATATAAAGGCCTCCGGCTTGCTGTTTACCCACTCCAATCAGTCTCCAATGAATGAGGTCCTGGATGAAACAATTGTCAACAGAAAACAAAAAAACAACAAGTGAGTGATTGAGTAAGCTTACTAATAGAAATCAATTTGAAAGTAAAGGAAGGTACACAGAACATCATTTAAAATGAGATGTTCAGAAATTCGAATGGAACCAATATGTGTGACTGACACGGATTGACCATTTGGAAGTTTAACAGAGGAATGTACAACACTGGTAATGAATGTAAAACAATCAATAGAAGGAACCGTATCATCTGTGGCTCTTGTGTCAAGAATCCAAGAATTGGAATAAAAAACAGTGTATGTATTGAAAGAAAAAACAGAATAAGGATTATTGGAAGAAAATATGTGCCAGAAAAGGATGAGTTCGAGGTTACTGCATTAACAAGATGAGAGGATTCATCAGAGGGATTTAGAGGATGAAGCAAGGACATTAACTGTTGATATTGAGCCTCAATCAAAGAGAAAGGAGAAACAGCCGAGGAATGGTTGTCAGAATTGGCAACCTGATTGACCATAGACTGTTGCTTAGGTTTTGGTTTGTATCCTGGGTGGGAAACCAGTTTATAATATTTTTCAATAACATGACCAGTAATTCCACAATGTCTATATACTGGCCTTCCCTTCTTAGAGAAGGATTTTACATATCTAGATACATCATTTTTAGAAACAAAAACATGAGAATCAACAGGTTGAAGAGGAACAACACAAATTTCTCATTGTTGTTCTTCTTATAAAACAAGTGAAAAAACCTTGTTCAAATGAGGCAAAGGATCCATAAGCAATGTCTAAGCATGAGCAGATGCAAAAAATTCATTCAATTCCATCAAAAACTGTAAAACATGCTCTTGTTGAACATATTAGTTCAATGTACACACGGCTCCACAAGAACAAGCAGGAACATGCTTGTAATTAGCTAACTCATCCCAAAGAGCTTTAAGGCGAGTAAAATAAGTGCTAATAGAGAGTGGCCCTTGAGATAAGGCAGAAATCGATTTCTATAACTAAAAAATACGAGGACCATTTTTTTGACAAAAACGTTCCTTCAAATCTAACTAGATCTCAAGTGCAGTAGTAATATACAAAATACTAGTAGAGATATCAGGAGAAACAGAGTTCAAAAGCCAAGATATCACCATATTGTTGCAACGAAGCCACGGAGAGAGAAGAGGAACATTCAAATCGGAGGGTTTGATGATGGAACCATCAACAAAACCGAGCTTATTCTTTGCAGATAAGGCCATAGCCATGGAACGGCACCAGGTATGGTAGTTGTCGCCGACGAGTGGCTAAGTGGCCAGAAGAATGACAGGGCTATCGCTAGGATGGAGAACGAAAAGGCTCGCAGAATCCTCAGATACAGACTTGTGACTCGGCGCCATAGAAGCAAGACTTCTGATACCATGTAAAGAACGAAACCCTAGAGAGGATATGAAAGGGCAGAGCCCTAAGGGGAAAAGAAGAGTCTCGAAGTCTGAGGGAAAAGAGAAAATATTATTTTTGTAAAATTTATAGTCTGAATGGAATGAATTGAAAATAATAATACTAGCCCTAGCTATTTATACTATGTAGAAAAAGCAATCAGCATTACACTTATACAAAAGAGAATACTACAAGTTACATTGACATGTGTAAAAAGACTATAAAGTATAAAATAAATACGTATACATTAAATTAAAAATTAAATAAAGAGGAGTTGTCATGATTAAGATCAACAACTACTCTTATTTATATATTTTTATTTTTTATCTTTTATTTTTTATTTTTGTGTGAAGAAGCTAGCAATGAGGAGTTCTTATAGCAAAAGGAAGCATAGTAATGACTTTGTCACCCTAGCTTTTAGTTTATGAAAGCTTTCAGAATCTACGAGAAGTATCGGGCTTGGTGTAGGAAATTTTCGTTCTACCTCTCCAAGCCAAGCAATGATACCATAAAGCAAACTCAACGGTAAGCTCCATCTATTTCTCAGTAGTCTCAAGTCAGATCCTGTTATGAAGACACGTGTGGTGAATATTTCAAAAGGTAAAAAGAAGCTAAGTGTTGAAGTGACGAAACGACATCCTAGAAAATAAGCCAATATGCGGCCATTTAAATAAGGGCATGTGTGTCATATGGCCCCATGACCAAAATGATGCATTTAATTAGTTATGTATGTTAGCATCTTTCTTTCGTTTGCAGTGTTTCTGCTTGTAATTTTACATGTAGGGCCAAGTAGGCAATTACTGGAATATATAAGAAATGTAAACAGAGATCATAGAGAGTCATTGAATGACATTTGTAAGGAGTCATCTTCGGAGGCTAGTATTCCCTCGAATCAATCCCGTTATGTTCTTCATTTTATGAATACAATTACAGTTTCTCATTTACAAAGCATTTTCCCTTATTACAATTCATTCCAGTTCTGAGGTTTGTAACAATTGTTATCATTACAATCGGGAAAAACCCTAGAGGGAGATTTGAGAGACTAACAATTGGTATCTAGAGCCAATGATCCGGATGACCGACAACACTCATTTTAAACAACAACAATAGTCCTTGCAGCGGCAGGTGGATGCTCATCATGAGGAGAGTCTTCTGGAGATCAAGGACCGCCTGAATCAACTGATGGAGATGGTGCGGACCTTAATTGCAAATCAGAACAATATTGCTAATCAGCAGGTTCAATAGAAAGAAAAGAAAATTCCGTATTTATAGGAGAAAAAGAGGAAACAAAAGACACTACCATTCCAAAGGCTCTTTGTGAAATTGCATAGGACTTCAAATCCAACCTCTGCCTTACGAGCAACGCCATCACCACTCTTAAGGAGAAGACCGAAGCGTACTCGATGGGGCTTCAAAAACACTAGCCTGTGCACTGTACAAGAAGAGCCAAGTCGATAAATGGGCGAAAAGAACAACATTGTGACTTATGACCGGGGCATTCTGATTTGGGACAACGGTATAACCAGGGGGAGCGGGGTTCTCACGCGGCTTAATGTTGGTGGCTGTAACAATGTCCTTAAGCTGATATTGGAGAAGACAGTTTGTAAGCTGATATCTGAGAATGGTCTGCAAGAGGTGTTGGAATCATATGAGGTTGAAATTAATGGGAGGGTGTATCAATTTGATCCTCGTGGTAGTAAATTTTAGTTGCTCTACTCCTTCTATCTTCCCTAGCTCTCTAATCCCAATGGACCAGAAAAACCACCCTAGATCTAGGCCATCGCGATCTTCAAATTTCTTTTATTCTCGATCCTCCTTACGAATATGGTGCAATCGAACCGACCATCAATGGTAAGATCCTGTTGTTCCACCATCACAAGCACCTCCAGACTTACATTATGAACTACAACAAGGCTCTCAAACAGCTCAAAGGGTCTCTAGCCAAGGGCGACTCCCCCTCCATAGTCAAATTGCAAATCGCTCTTAAGTTTATTGGCGGTGGCTCCACATTTCTCATCTCGTTCTATGAAAGGCATTCCACTGAGTGCATTGGGCTTGTTGATTCTATGCTCGATGGACTCCTTAAGGAGATTAAGAACATGATTACTAGAACCTCTCAGGCTGATTGTGTTGTTCTTGTTATTGACTCCACCACCGGTGGTTTTGAAGCTGGTATTTCCAAGGATGGACAACCCCGTGAGCATGCTCTCCTTGCTTTCACACTTGGTGTCGAGCAAATGATTTGTTGTTGCAACAAGATGGATGCCACAATCCAAAATACTCAAAAGCAAGGTACGATGAAATTGTGACAGAAGTCTCCTTCAAAATACTCATGGTAAGCGAACTCTCCAATCTCTCACAAACAATTTGATACCACCTCTGCTAAGAGAGTCGAAAGACAGAAATCAGCCACATTCGAATTGGGGTTATTAGTTTGGAAAGGAAAGTCTGGAAAAAAAAAAAAAAAAAAAAAAAAAAAAAAAAAAGGCCCCTTCCCATGCTTGTTCTGAGGTGTTGGATAGGAATCTCAATAGAGCAATTCTTTGCAAAAGGCAAGATGTCCCTGCATCCTTGGATAACCCGATCCAAGATTTATGGAACCGTGAGCTTGAGTTCCTTGAATCTATCCTGAGAGGCTACTTGAACTTGTTTAAGGCCATTAATATCGCTAGTGTTTGTTTGCTAGTTGTTGAGTGGCAGGAGTCTCTTTCAAAGTATGGTGATAAATTGGATGAAAAGGTGAATATTGCACCTCAATTGCTTGATATATTGCCACTTAGGAGTGTTTTTGGGTGGTATGGTATAAATTTACTAAACATTTGGGGATATCATTTGATAGAGGAAGGGGAAAAGAAATGGTGAGGAATCAATTGGTGAACCAAGCTTTGGATAATGTATCTCATTTTTTATATTTTGAATTTGATCTTAAAAGGGATGGTAGAATACATGCTAATCTCGATGGTGGTTTATTAAGGCAAAAATATTAAGAGTGTCACTGGGCATCCACCTGTCATAATAGTGATGAGAAAGACAAATTTCCTTGCCACAACCAAGGAATTTACGAGGCCCTTGAATTAAGAGAGGGTCAACTCCCTTGAAAAACGGGTGTTGAGGGCAGTTGAGAATGTCAGCAAGATCATTGGCCTTGTGTTGATTGGAAAGGATCCTACTGAATAAGCTGTTGTTGATAACTTCATAAATCAACAACATAATGGAACTGTTAATGAATGGGTGTGATGCAAACAGAAGTTAGGAGCAACTGCCATACTTATGGGGCCTCCTCACAAACATATTGCAAATCTTGCTGGCAACAAGGAGTTGGTATTGTTTGTTCTTGCTTTCAATGTCACTAATCATGGGTCACATGCATGAAACAATTTAGAGGATGTACTTAATAACGAGGAATTTACAGATTTGGCAGATCCAAGGCTCAACATGAACTATGATGAGAGTGAAATGCTCTATATTATTGAGGTAGCTGCTACTTGTGCACAACAGTCAATTGCCAAGAGGCCATGAATGGGACAGGTGGTTAGAACCTTTGATGGTTTAGCTGATAAATCACGATATGTTATGGGTATTGGTTATCCATTGGACATTGCAGTTTGTAATGTTTTAGGGGTTGATATGTATCACTGTGTTTATCATACTCGGCTTGGAAATGATTTCACTTGTCTATCCTTTGCAATAGTTGTGGTTGTAGCTATTGTAGTTTTCATGCTAGCATGTATATCTTTGGGTGAAAAGAATATCCTTGTTTTTGACCTGGTGGTTGGACATTTGATGTCAGCATCTAGACAATGAGTAATGGGGTTTTTTTTTTTTTTTACTCTTCTTTTGAAGGTGTGTAACAATTGCACCAATGCTATAAACCTTGTGGACAAGGTTCTTTAAGTGGGGGAGTTCGTTATGAAGCCACACCTGGTGAAGAATTCAGGAGGTAACAAGAAGCTAAGTGCTGAAGTGATGAAACGACGTCGCCGACAAGAAGACAATATGAGGCCTTTCAAATAAGGGTATGGTGTCATTTACAAAGCATTTTCCCTTATTACATTTCATTCCAGTTCTGAGGTTTATAACAATTGTTATTATTACAATCGGGAAGAACCATAAAGGGAGATCTTTTTTTTTTTTTTTTTTGAAACACAAACATTCTTCATTGCATCAAACAGTGTTATGGCCTTCAGCCATTACAAGAGACCTAATACATGGGTTTACATAATCTATATCTTGAATTTCATAACCCAGTGAGACAGCTTCCTTAGCTAGTTGATGTGCTACCATATTTGCCTCCCTCTTTACATGTTTAACATCCCATTTAATAACTACCAAAGCAGCTTTAGCATCCTCCACCAAGCAGCTAAGTATCCCATTTTGATCTTTCTTATTTCTCATAGCTTTGACAACTTGGATTGAGTCGCCTTCTAGAATCACATTCTGCAATTCCAGCCTTTTACAATGCATTGCTGCTGTAACCATACCCCTTACTTCTACAATAGCTGCCTGAGAACAAAAAAAGATTGGCTGCATTAGAGAAGCTAAAATATCACCATCATTGTCCCGAATCACCACTCCAATTCCAACTTTATGCTCTGCCTCTCTGATAGCAACATCCCAGTTCAGTTTAAGCCAATTTGGTGGTGGAACTTCCCATGTTGTAATGACCTGGTGATGACTTACTCTTTGAGATCCACCTTGCTCCCCTTGTGCTTGTATAAAGTCTTGTTGAGCCTGCTGAGCTCTGTTAACTAAAACTGTTGGTGGTATAAAACATCCTTCAAAAATCCATTGATTTCTACTATTCCACACAGCCCTTGCTATTTCTGCAAAAGTACAAATTTCATCTTGGTCTATTCTTTGTAGCATAGAAAGAAAAATGGATCCAAAATCCTCCTCTAAAATTGTAGCTTTTTGTATCTTCCTGTTTCTTACACTCCATACGTCTTGTGTAGATGCGCATGACCAGAGTATATGAGCTGGGGTTTCACTTTCATTCTGACATATGGGGCATAAAGGATCTGCTGTTATCTTCCTTTTGTACAGATTAACTTTTGTAGGCAAAACATCCTTGATAGCCCGCCAGATAAAGACTTTAACAGAATTTCTTGTTTTTAACTTCCTTATTTGTTTCCATACCTCACTTTGATTCCCATTTGATGATGATTCCCCTATCTTACTTCTTTGTTGCTGATTGTACAGGTGATATGCGCTTCTAACAGAGAATTCACCATTTGATGTACCTTTCCACACCAATTTATCTTCACTAGCAATCTGTGAAATAGGTATATTCAAAATCTCATTTGCCTCTTCCTCATTGAAAGCCTCTTTCAGAAGTTGCATGTTCCACCATCCACTTTGTTGATCAATTAAATCTGCCACCCATGCATTTTCTAATAAAACTTTCATTGGTGATTGAATTTTGCAAAGGCCAGGTCTGGGAATCCATTTATCCTTCCACACTTTTATTTTTTTTCCATCTGCCACTCTCCATATGCACTCTTCCTTGACTAAATCAATTGCTGAGAATATGCTTCTGCAAGTAAAAGATGGTCTTGACCCGAGTTTAGCCTGTAGTATAGAGAAATTAGGAAAATAGTTTGCCTGCTAAATCTTTGCTTCTAGTGATGATGGAATCATTAGAATTCGCCATACTTGTTTAGCTAGAAGAGCTAAATTGAAACTTGCCAAATTCCTAAATCTCATACCTCCTTCTGCTTTGCTCATACACAGGTTGTCCCATTTCTTCCAGTGAATTTTTGAAGCTTTTTCTTGAGATCCCCACCAAAAATTTGCCATCAAAGCATTCAATTTTTTGCACAAAACCTTTGGTAGGGAAAACACACTCATAGAGGGTAAAATCCACCAATTTTCGCATAGGTAAAATCCCACCATAGAGGGTCATTTTAGCTCGATTTTAGGGAAGATGAATTTTGATGGCATGGGTGTGGTCTGTGTGGATGCATTAGATTTTGACAAATTGAGAGTCTCATCCCTTAGTAGCTAATCCTTGTTTATCTTGGCTAGATACTATCACATGTATGTAACAATGACAATAGGTGCAAATCCATAATGGGCTTAGGTTGGGTGATAAGAGTTTAATAGTTGGGCTCAACCCGTGGGTTAGGTGCTGGCATGTGGCCATCTCGTTGATTTGCATGTTATTGTTGATTGGGCCATGGCCCACTTCTTGCTATGATAAACATGTTAGGCTTATGTTATCTTTATTTTGTTTTAGTAAGTTGGCCCTTAGCTCATGAGTTAGAAGAGGTCTGTGAGTATATGTAGAGAACGCCCCTCTTGTAATGGCAAGTAGAAACTAATACAAAGCATTTCTATCTTCTTCTTCCTTCTGAAATTCTTGGAGGTTTTCTCACCCTTGAAGTGGGATATTTCATTTGATTTACCATCAATCTATTGGGCATGTTACAGATACAAATTGTATATGTTGGATGCGGAGATATCTTCTTAGCCAAAAAGTATCTTGAATAGATAATGGTTCTATTTTTTTTTTTTTTTCTCTCCAAATTGTGCATGTAACAACACAATCCCTAAAAATTTCCCAATAAAAGTATATACTTTAATAGACTTTGAATAAAAGAACTATTTTCTCTCAAGTCGGTGTCCTCTCTCTCTCTCTCTCTCTCTCTCTCTCTCTCTCTCTCTCTCTCTTACTTGGAAATCATGAGAAATTTATCAATAGTCATTATCATTCAATTTGGATTGCTTTGTTTTGCTTTCTTCTCTAAAACCCTTTACGAATTCAATTCCATTTCATTGTTTGGTTCTCTAGGAATTTTGGAATTCAACAAGAAGTAGAAGGTAGCGTAAAGATTACTACTTTCAAATTTCAATCCGTGTGAGGAGGGTCCTCCTGGTTAAGGAATTTCACAAGCAACTTTGTATTTTCAATGTAAAAAAGTTACTTTTTTTGTCATAAATATACTTTTCTTCTTATTTATTTATTTATTTGGTAATCAAGAGTAACAAAAACATAATTTAAACAGAAGAATGTTGGTTGAGCACCTTCTAGGAGGGGTGGTAAAGGAAATGAACTCAAATGAAAACTATATCGAATTGGAAGAAGAGTAGAGTCTCAAGCCATTTCTTCAAGCATGAATGTTGACACAAACATATTACATACATACCACTCATAAGTACTTCACGATATTAAAAAGACATAAAACATGCGAAATTACTTAAGGTCAAGTATATGTAGTAACCCTGTTCCTGTTCTCAAAAAAAGTTGACTTGATTTTATTAAGCTTGACCAACACGTCTTTGATATCCATTCTTGTATCGGGTAATTCTTCAGAACACCTCAAGCCTAATTCCATGATTGATGAAAGAATACTTTGCAAGGCAATGGTGTCTCTTCCATCTTCTATTCTTAGTAAACCTTCATCCACAACTTCCATCATTCTATCTGGAATGGATGCATTTACCAACTGCCTCAAAGTAAAGTCCCCAACGAACATGTCGTCGGTGGGTTTCTTCCTTGTGATCATCTCCAACAATGTTATGCCATAGCTGTAGACATCGGTTTTGATGGATACCTTTCCTTCAAATCCATATTCTAAAAATACTCACAAATTGTCAACAAGGCATTAAGTTAGCAACTTGTGACTTATTAAAATGACGCAATTATTAAGTACTAATAATTCACATGGCCAACCAAAAACTACGTACAAGTAAAATAGCCCTTTTGGTGGCCCATATATATCCTGGCTCATGAAATAGCGGGATTGGACCAATTTGTTGACTGCATTTCCCTATGTTTTGCCCTTTCTACTATAGATACTATTTTGTAGTCTTTGTCAGGTTCCTTTCCCTTCCTTTTGTAGCCTGGCTATATATATTTTTTTTATTATGTTATCAAAAAATAAAGAATAGTGACTACAATTACAAGCCTAAAATCGAAAGTAATTACTATATTATACATGGAATTCATTGTATTAGCCTTGATTGGAAGATGCATATAACGCAATTTACTTTGACGCAAGTATTTCTTTTCAATGTTTGTAGAATATAAGTTGACAATAATGATACTGTAAAAGTTACGTTTGGCATATTTGCTAAATCCAATTGAGTTATTATTGCTTTGAAAAGAGTTTGCTTTAATTCAAATTGAATAAAACTTTTTAAGTCATTGTGAGTTTGCAAACTCCCACAACTTGCACAGAGATCTTGCTAAAAATCTCGTGAGAGGTTCGGTCATGCAAGGACTATATTTTGCTTATCACTAGACATGCACAGCTAGGTTACATGGTCAAGCGAACTTACTCGCTAGAAGCATGAGACGTCCTAGTAGTCGAGCAAACTTTCCTAACTTTATTTAAAACAGGTTTATGAATCAGAATTACTTGTCCTCCACGATTTTTTTAGGGTCTTAGGCATTCTTTTCATAAATACATATTTTTTTATGAAAGAACACCTTGTGACATATTAAGCATTAAAAGCAAATTAATTAGCTGTTTTCTCTCCTTACGCACACACCATCACCTTCTTAATCTTTTGATCATCATGTTCTTAAAGAATCAGTGAGTTCATTAGTGTGTTAGGGGTGTAAGAAAAAACCAAAATATCGACCAAACTGACCGGACATGACAGAATCAGTGAGCTCATTAATCGGTTCGGTCCAGTTCAATACCGATTAATTGGTCGGTTTCGGTTCTTAAGAGCCGAAACCAATTAAAAGCCAGTTTGGTACCTATTTTTAAGATTTGGAAACTAAATTCAACCAAACCGAACTGAAGTATATATATTTCATTTTTTATATTATATATTATAATTTTTTTTAATTTTTATGCTATATATTATAAATATTATAAAATTAATATAAGATGAAATTTTAGTCTTATTGTTTATGCTTCCTTGATATAAACTTACTCTTAAATATAAATATTAAGTTTCTAACATGTTATTATTTATCCTTATATATTAATTTACATACTTACATATATAATATGATATAAGTATAAGAGTACATTATATATAATATGTAATTGTAATTTTTTAAGCTAAGTAGTTGGTAATTAATTATTCTGTAACTTTTTTCATATACTTTGCAGTTGGACCTTTTACTTCAGTGGTTGTATTTGCAATTATTTTAGTGTTTTTTTTTTTAATTTGTGTTTATTTGGTTAATTAGTTATATGCATGGTGTTTCTGAAAATAAGATTTTGGACTCTATCATATTTTGGGTTTATAAAAATAATTTGGGTTAGAAAAACCAACTAGGCCAACAAAAAAAACCAAAACTGAATTACACTTGTAAACCAAACAAAATTGGACAGAAATCGAAAAAATCGAAAGTTTAGATTTATTAGCTGAATAGGTCTATATCGATTCTTAGAATTCCAAAACCGACTTAGACACCCCTACCAGTGAGTTCATTGTTAGTGCGTTAAAGTTCCAGTAGACCAAATGAGGTTTGTTCACGAAGGAATTTATACAAGGCCAGCATGGTGGTTCTCAAGTTGCCAGAACAGAGCCATTCACATGGTGGCCAAAGTGAGCCGCAATTCACAACTCAATGATTGGGCCATGTATTTTTTGTTAATGTTCATAGACAAAAAAAATTAACATAGCACATTTTTTCTAATAAAGAATTCCACATGATTATTTCTCAGTAAAAAAGTTGCACAATGCTAAACTGAAGTACTAAAAAGTCTCACCTTGTTAGATTTGTTAGACTCAAGTCGTATGAATTTGTTAGTTCATATTCATATGAGTTTATGGACTATAAGACTAGCTAAGATGAGGAAAGTTGTCATGCATGTTGTTACCAAAAATTTGTAAGATAAGCAAACTATTATTTAGCCTTTTGACAATTAGGATAAACTCATGTACGTACGTACCTGGTGCGATGTAGCCAATGGTACCAAGAGTTTTGGTGTGTGTTGCGTCTTTATTTTCGGCTAAAATCTTTGCAATGCCAAAATCACCAACATGTGCAACCATGCTCTCATCTAAAAGGATATTTGTAGGCTTCAAATCACAATGCAATATAGATTCTGATTGGCCGTGGTGGAGATAGTCTAAGGCTGATGCAACATCAACCAAAATATTTATTCTTTGTAGAAGATCCAAGCAATAGTTATAAGAGTATAACCATCTTTCAAGGTTGCCCTTCGACATGTATTCCAGCACCAATGCTCTAAACTCGGGATTAGTGCATGTAGTTATGACCTTAACAAGATTTCTATGTCGAATTGTCCGTAACACCTTGCATTCTGCATCAAAACTTTTGAAAGCACCCGACAGTTGCAAACTTAGAACTTTTACTGCAACAATTGTCCTGTCAAAAAGTATTCCTTTGTACACGGAGCCAAAACCTCCAACTCCAAGCAAGTTGCTTTCACAAAAGTTGTTTGTCCCTTGGCAAAGCTCTTGATATGATATCATTCTATGTTCCAGTGCAGGCAATGGATTAAGTGAAGTGGGCATCTCCATATTACGTTTCCGACATCTTCTCAAGAAATAAACCAACATTATGAAAGCTATAATTGCCACAGTCACAGGAAGAATACATTTGATCAAAATATTTTTCATCTTTTGTCGTTGGTTGGTAGGAGTCGTTGGACAAGGTGGAACTCTAAAAATTCGATTCCCACAAAGTGCACTATTTCCTGAAAATGATTCCGCCGTGAAATTCACAAAAGGACCACCGGATGGAATCTCTCCTACAAGCTTGTTGAAAGATAAATTCAAGTATTTGAGATATGGAAGTGCCTCAAGGGATTTAGGAATTGCACCAGAAAGATTGTTGTAAGAAAGATTTAAGATATCTAACCCTTTTAAGTTCCCAAAAGATTGCGGAATGCCTCCTTGAAAGGAGTTGTTTGAAAAGTCAAGATACCTCAGGCTTTCAAATGCTCCAATGATGCTTGGAATTTCTCCAGTAATTTGATTTCTTGATAAATCCAGATATTCAAGAGTGTCCAATTTCTTCATATTCGAAGACAAATATTCACCAAGGGAATTCAATGACAGATCCAATAAAGAAAGATTTTCAAGGCTCCATATATTTGATGGTATTGATGATTCAAGTTTATTAGAACTCAAGTTTAGCTTTACTAGAAGATTGAGGTTTGAAATGCAATTTGGGATGAATCCAGAGATTCTGTTGTTTGAGAGATCCAACTCTCCCAAATTTCTTAATTGGCATAACTCTTCTCGAATCAATCCTTCAATCTTGTTATTGTAAAGATGCAATCTTTGTAATCTTTCCAAACCACCAAATGTGAAAGGGATATTTCCAATCAAATTGTTACCTCCCAAATCAAGCCAGATCAGGCCTTTCAAAAATCCCATTCCCATAGGAATATGACCCCTTATTTGACAATTGTCTGCAACAAAGATTAGAAAGGAAGTAGAAAAGTTTTGAATGGAACCTGGGATTATTATATCCAATGGATTATAGCTTAAGTATAAACTTGTCAAAAATCTACAATTGGATAAAGATGAAATGAAATTGGTCTCTTGATCTCTAGCCTCCCAGCCTATTAGCTGATTTGAACCCAAAAAAAGATGTTGGAGGTACTTCAAGTTTCCCAGACTTTTGGGAATTGGTCCAGAGAATAAGTTTCCAGCAAAGTCTACTTTGATGAGCTTGGAACAATTTGAAAGATAGGATGGGATATGGCCACTAAGTTTGTTTCTACTGAGTATAATTTCTTCAAGATTAGGGCAAGATTGCCCCATATGATCTGGTGATGGAAGATATCCAGAGAGGGAATTATGCTCAAAAGAGATACGTTGTAAAGAAGAAAGGTTGAAAGTTTTTTGAGGTACTTCCCCTTTGAAGTTATTACTTCCCAAAACCAAAACAATTAGCTTCTGAAGATTCCACAAATCAGTGGGAATGCTTCCTTGGATGTGGTTATCCTCAATTCCAAATGTATGCAACGTTGACAAATTGCTTATGGTATGAGGTATGATTCCAGTGAAGTTGTTACCCCCAAGAGCCAGCAATTCAAGCTTTTGTAAACTGTCAATTAGAGCTCTTGAAATACTCCCATCGAATTTATTGTATGACAAACCTAAACGTTCAAGCTCCCGACAATTATTAAATTGCGAATGAAGTTTACCGCCAAATTTGTTTCTCGAGAGATGAAGTATCCTAAGACTAGGACAGCGGCCACAAAGATCATTTGGAAGAGCTCCCGAGATGTGATTAGCCGTAACAGCAAAAATGTTTAGAGAAGATATGTTAAAGATGACTGGAGGAAATGGACCAGTGAGACTATTACGCTGCAAATTCAAGAACACCAACATTGACAAATTGCCAAATGACGATGGAATTGCACCAATAAGACGGTTCGAATCAAAACTAACCTTGCGAAGCTTTCGACAATTATGAATGGAAGGAGGGATGCTTCCTTCCAATTGATTGAATGACAAGATGAGTATTTTCAAGCGATGTAGACGACTGATCTCATGCGGAATAAAACCAAAGAAGCTGTTGTCAGAAAGATGAAGTGAGACTAGGAATGAGAGGTTACCAATATGAGGAGAAATGGTGCCATGGAGACCCATGTAGGAAAGGTCTAAAGCGGTGACTCTTTGCCTACGTCGACTGCAGGAGACCCCAATCCAATTGCAGATCGAGTTTGGTGCAGACCAGTTAGTAGCCAAGAGGGTTTCATTTGGACTAGAACTGATACGAGATTTGAAGGCAATGAGAGCAGATTGGTCAGTAAAATTGTTAAAAGATTGGATCAATTGAAACATGCATGAGTACTGCACAAACAGAAAACTCAATAGCATTAGAGGGAACATATTTCCTATGAGCACCATGAGTGCAGGAGATAGAACTAGGAGGAGAATGTTTAGGAAGAAGCGTGAAATGATGACAGTAGCTAGTGAGTATAATAACGGGTGTTAAGCAACTAATATAAGGGAAGTGAAGTCAACCATTTCTCATTCAAGTCAATATAGGTCCGGTTATTAGCTATCATTTGTCGTTATTAGGTTGGTCCGTCAATGTCTTTTAAACATATTAACTGGGTTTTGATTTTGTATCCTACAAAAGCCCTTCTTCTAAAATGCAGAATTAAGGTAACGGTTGGATATAGAAATACTTTTAATTTATTTTATTTTATTTCATTTTATTGTATTATTATAATTTTTTAAAATTCTCATATAAAATATAATAAATAATTTAACTTTTTTAAATTTTAAAATAATAATAATATTAAAAAATAATATTCTAATAAGATTTTATTCAACTCATTTAAAACTATCTCATATCATCTCACTATCCAAATAAACCCTAAATTTTCCAAAATAGTTAATACTTCGACAGAATGTTAAAGAATTAGATTTACCCATATTTCTTTTTTCATTTTGGTCTCAAAATATAAAATAAATAAACGTCGAAAATGAGCAAATTTGATTTCAAAAATTCTACGACAAAACGCGCGTTAATTATTCTCCCTTCTTGATGCACAAATTTCTTCACATTGAAAATACTTGTTAATTTTTTTTTCTTTTTATCATTTTTTAATTAGAGAAGTGATATATTTACAAAAAATCTTATAAAAAATAAACTTGTGCGACTCAATGTAAAATTCATATCTATTTTGTTATAAAGAAACTTCACAATTTAATATACCACAGCTTGAACCAATTTATAAATTTATTTTTATAAAAAAAAAAAATAGATCGAGCATTTTTAATAAAGCATTAAACATAACATAATTTGTCATGTTTCACATTTCGTGAACATGGCGTACCACTTAGGTTAGATTATTTAGAATCTCAAAACGAAATTTAAGATATAATTTAGTGATTGTTAAGGTATAATTTAAGTAATTAAATCTATCATATACTAAAGTGGTGATTTAACAGTATAGTATCATATCGTAGAGGTACTGAGTTCAAATCCTAGTTCATGTCAGCTACTGCGTTGTTTAATTTAACAAAATATTTCACATGTTTGTTAACTTATTTGTTTATTGTAGTCTATTAATCCATAAGTGAGAAGAGTGTTAACATATAAATAAAATAATTAAATTTAGCTTTACCGATCATGAAGTCAACAGTGATAACCTTAATTCAATGTAGATTCAAATGGGGTTACGAAGTATGTAAGGTTGTTTTAAAATCTTCTGATCCTAATTATTTTTATTTGAAAAATGATAGCCATATACAACATTTTATACGATTTTTTATACAACTATATTTTAAATAAGAATATTTTTTATGAGGAAATCTATTTACAAGTCTTCTTTTGTACCCACTCAGTATACCACTGATGCGAAAGCAGCTATGCTAAAAAATTATTGATATTTTTTTTTATAATTATAATAATTCTCACTATAACTGATATGCTAACACATCGATTTATGTGTAGCAAAGATTTTTTTATTTATTAAAAATATGAATAGTTGAATGTGGCTTGTTACTCCAATTTCATGATCTGCAAAAGCATCGATTACCAAGCTAGCTAGCCACATGGGGATGTTTGGAAATAGTTTTGGTTTCTTATAATCTCATCTCGTCTCGTCTTATTTCATCTTATTTCATTTTCAAACATCATTAAAATAAAAGTTTTCAAACTAATTATTACAATTTTTTCAAATTTTTCATTACAAATTTTTCAAACTTTCAAACAAAAAAAATAATAAATTGAAACATTTTCAAATCACAAAATAAAAATTATATTAAAAAATTATATTCTAATAATAATTTAATTTTATAATATTTTTTATTCAATTTTTTCTCTCTTATTTTCTAAGACTCTATAAAATCTTAACTCACCATTCTCACTATTATTCACAAATTATTTTACTATTATTCATAAAATTTTCATCTAATCTTATTCTCAAATATCCCTTTAATTGAAAATTCCGGATTCAGCTTCAGAAATTTTGGTAAACGTCATTCAAATGATCCACGGGCTACGGTAAAATAAAAGGAAATTATGCGCGCCGGTGAAAACTGACAAGTCACTCGAAAAAGTAAATTACGGGATTAGAATTTGGAGCCATGACGTAGTCGTGGGGATTTAGATGACTGAGGCTTGAATTTCAATTTGGGAAGGATCAAGAGATTCTATTGTTTGAGAGTCTCAACACTCCCTAAGTTCCTTAATTGACATATTTCTTAAATGAATATGTAAAATTACCACCTATTTTAAAAGTTTAAAGTGATGAAAAGAGATAGATTTTATTAGTTATTTTATATCTTAACATTTTTTCTCAATAGATGGCCAATATGTAGAATATTTAATTAAATGGTATAAAGTGTAGAGTCAAGATTCGAACTCAGAATCTCTGTTCTAATACTATATAAAATCATCGCTTATTCCAAAAATTTAAACTAATGAAAATAGATAGATTTTATTATTTATTTTATATGTTAACAGAATCCTTCAATTTTATTACTATCAAGATAAAGTCTTTGTAATCTTTCCAAATCCCAAATTATACGTGAATGGTATATGTCCACTCAAATGATGCCTTTCATTTTTCAAAGAACCCATTCCCACATAAATATGACCCTTTATTTGGCTATTAACTGCAACAAATTAGGTTTGGAAGGAAACTTTTCGGTTTCCAACGGATTCTAGAATTTCCATATCCAATGCCGTGTACCGTAGGACAAGATGAGATGATAGCCAAACAAGATCATCTCACTTTCCAAGCAAGTGGTTATACTAACAGTAATAAATACTGCAGATTTCACTCCATTTATATATTTATATCCCACTAACTCAAAAATCCCAATTCATGTACCAAACAAGGTTTTTTTTTTCTTTCTAGATATAATATAAATTTCGAAGAACCAACGCCTATAGAATTTTATGTCCTCTCACCAAACTAAGTTCATAACATTCATCATCAATCGGTTGGATTCATAGAAGTCAGAACTCAAAAGGTCTGGTTTGATATGATTTCCTATTTTAATATACATTACTGCATCCTTATCTGACGGGCTGGATATTTAAGATATCCCCATTTTCTAGTAGAAAAAATCTTCTTCACACTCTACTGTGTGAAGAAGCCCCAGCACACCTAACGTGCTGGGGTGAAAAAAAAAAAAAAACTATGTGAGATGTGTGGAGAGTGTAATGTACAGTAGAGTGTGATATAGCATTTATCTTTCTAGTATGCTGATCATGGCATCGTTTCCAGTACCCAAATGTCTATGTCAAAAGGCTTCAATTCCCTCTGCTTTCAAATGGCTTGCATCTGTTTGAATTTCTCTCCTGGAAAATGTGGCGTCAAGAACACGAGAATGCATGCAGTACTGAATATAAAATCATAAAAAACGTCTAATTTCTTCTTGCCGTAGCAAAGCCTGCAAATTGTTTCTAATGAGAGATTTTTTTGTCAAATTTAAGATTAGGCAGGACATGATGCATATACACAGCAAGTTGCAAGCAGTAGTGGATTACAAGTCACGTCGACCCATTAAACCTATGATAATCAAACTAGTCATCTAAAAAGAGAAACTGTACGTCTGAAATGATTGAGAAAACGGTGTGATCGATTCTTCTTAATACCAAACAGATAAATGAGGCTAAGTTTCTCAGTACAGAAGATCAGGAGAAAGTGGACACGAGGAATTGCAAAGAGATACGGGTCTAAAATCAGAGGATACTATACAACTCATAGAAAGATGTTTTCAAATTCTTGTCAAAACTTAAAAGAATCTCAAATGGGAAAGCTACGGGCCCAAATCTGTGATTTTACTCTCTCACTTGAGGTCTAGCTTAAGTTCTTACTCGAACTTAAGGGAAATCTTCCATATAATTCTGGTACTCGATCCAGCGTTTACCAAAGGATATGCTTTTTCCTCTTTAGGATAGAGAATTAAAATGAGGCCATTCAATTTATGCACATTATTTCATATTAATTCTCTTCATATGGCTTCCTGTATTAATAACGAATTAACAGCCATTTAATAGCTAGGGTTAATGTATGATAGGTATATCTAACTAGGTTGTCAACCCCGGCCCTCTCAAACTGGGAACTCTCGTTCTTGTAGGAGTTGAAAGTAGTCAGAAATATTTTTTTTCATGATAAATGATAGTTGCAGTCGTGAATGTGCAAGCACCGTGCAATCACTTTCAAAGCGACTGCACAGCGCTTGCGAACTCCACAACTGCATGGAGCATTACTCTATTATTTGTCCCAAAAGGTTAAGTAGATGATCAGAAGTGTTAGATTTAATTATTTGTATTATATTAATCATGGAACTTAATTGTAAGTAAGAGATGCACATATAGATTTGTATCTTTTCGTAAGGTTTTGTAAATTTCAATGATTTAAGTAGCTCATGTACGTATAGCTAGGTGGTGACAATACTGTATATCAGTCCGATATTTATTATATGATGATGATTAAAACCAGCCATCCCGACTCAACCCGGTGAAATTAGCTAGGGATCGTCCAAACTTGGGGATCACGTTTACAGCAGTCGTTCTGGCCAGTTGGCAATCCGCCTAAGACCCTAGCCAGCTTATACCACGTACATGAGAAGCGTGTTTGGCTAATTGATAATACGACTAGAGCAATGCTAGGCCGAGTAAGGCGAACTTTGATTGTGAAAGAACAAATATCCAAGCATATATATATATATATATATATATATATATAGATTTGATGGATCTCCTTGAAATGGTACATGATTTAGGACATAAGAACTCTTACATGCATTTAGAAGGAAAAAAAAAATGAGGACTGCTGGAGAGCAGCCGCAAACCGCACCATTCCAGGCAAATTTTTTTTTTTTTTTTTTCACTCAATGCACTGAGTGTGGTGGGGATGTTGTGTATAGTAGAGTGATATTTATATTTTTTGAAAAAAAATATAGTACTAGTCAATGGTACTACTAACGGCTCGTTAAATTAATCACGAAAACCGAGGCCTTAATTAGAAATTTATGTGCTCTCACCAAATTAAGTTCTTAACATTCATCATGGTATGTTGGATTCATTCAAGTTAATTAGAAGGTCTGGATTGATATCATGATTACCTATTTTACACTACAAGAAATTTTAGTTTTAGGGATGGATTTATTTCGTCCCTAAAAGTAATTATTAGAGACGAAAAATAAATTTCGTCTCAAACAAAGGATGACTTTTTAAAAACGTTCGAACGGCTTAAAAGACATTCAAACCATATCTTTTGTGACGAATTAGGTCGTTTCAAAACGTCAAAACCGTTCGAATGGTCAAAAATATGTTTGAACCTGGAATTAATGTTCGTTCGAATGCTATATAATTGGTTAGAAAGGTAATATTGGCGGGGAAGTAATTTCTTTTGGCGGAGAAAGTTTAAATCTATTCGAACATAAAATTGGTTTGTTCAAACGGTAAAGATTTGGTGGGAAACGTTGGCAGGAAGGTTGCAAGCTCGTTTGAGCACCACATTTATGCATTCAAACGAAACACTTGGTGGGAAATTAAATTAAAATTGGCAGAGATTTTTTTAAACCTTGTTCGAACGGAACATAAAATTTTTACGAATTCATGATAACTTAATTTTAAGTAATTAATGAAAAAATATTTTAGTATTTTTTATGTTAAATAAATATTACTTATAGTGTCGTTTTTTACATTAATTGCATCCCAAAAATATAATGTATGGTAGGAATATAATGTATGATTATTTGAATATTTAAATTAATTATACAAAATACAAATAGTCATGATTGTCAATACAAAAAACCATATTTAATGCTAATAAAATATATACACTACTGGGCCATATCGTGTAGCACCGCCTCGACTCCAGCAATGCGTGCCTTAATATCAATCACTCGAGACATGAGCTTCGACTCAATCTCTGGGAGGGCGACCCAGACTGCATCAATGATCTCTAATGTCTGTGCGTGCATCTTTGCGCTCACAGTATCTGCAATCTCCTCACGAGTAGCATTGTGTGATGACCCTGTGTAGATGCCTCATCAGATACGTCCTGTGCACTTCCTTGAGTGTCGAACGCCTCTGTAGTGGGTGCACGAATACGAAATATGAAGTGTCTGGTGCTACGAGACAAGGTCGTCAAGTTGATCGGTCCAATCGGCTCCCGAAAATGCTCAAAGTCATCTAGCCTGACTCCTTTTGCTAAAAGCAATCGTGTGAGCATGACTCCAAATGGAAATATATTTGTCACAAATTTTTTTTGATAAGTCTGAATATTATATATATTAAAAGGAGTAACCAAGTACACTGAATAAAATAATACTCTATCTGTCGTAATATAGATGGCCTCTGATCGAATCCTAGCGAATATATATCCTGTTAGGTCGATAGGCATCCCGCGAGCGACCCATAACATAAATCGTGCCAGGTCCATGCTCACATCAGTCTCGTGTAGTCGACAATTGATGTTGTTGGCTATTTTAATGTTCATGATCTTAAAAAAACTAGATAAGTCCACCTGTTTGATGCTATGTCCATCATAGGAAGGAGCATCTGGACCCACAATCAACTGACGAGCCTCATGATCAGCGAAGCCATAGATCTCATTAGGCATCACAGTATCCTCTTCCTCTGCAGTCTCCCCATCGCCTGCAGGTGTAGACTCTCTAGGCACCATATTAGGATATGCAGTGGGCAGTCGAGGGATACCTGGAAAATCAGCAACTGCATCAACTGAAAAGCGTACTGTGATGCCTCGAACGAAGAAAGTGTATGTGTCATCCTCCTAGCTGGCACGGCCAAGTTCTCTATAGAACTCAGATAAAATATTGATGTAGGAAACTATCTTGTTCGTCCCTTCGTCCTTATGATCGATGATCGGTGTCCAACCATGATCAAGAAAGACAGATGCGAGAGAATTTCTCTCCCACCTAAGATCCCTAAAATCATCTATTTTCACCTGCCTCTCCAACAAAATAGTATTCTCTCAAACTTCTTCGCTAAATGATTGCCTTGATGCAACTCCTTTTTTTTCCCGAGAAGCCATTGAAATGACGCTAAATTTATGATATAAAATTAAGGACAATGATTACAAAATATCAAAATTATAATTAGATCAAGGTTATTATATCTATAAAAAAAAAAGTATGTACCATTTGAATGCTTAACAACATGTTCCAATGGTATATAGTGTGTTCGACTGATCATAAATATACGTTCGAACGCTCACTAATTGCCATTCAAACCATCTAATTGTGATTCGAATGAAAACCATTTGTATACCGTTTGAACGTCTTATGCACGTTCGAATGACGATTGCTGATTCGAAATCGTCAATGGCTAAGTCGACTCAGCCATTGCCAAAACCGTAATATACAGTTTAAAAACGTCGTTTTTCCTCCCACAACAACAATGAGTGGTCGGGATGACCTATATTCATCTCTTCCTCCATTTCTAGCCAACTACGATTTTGAAATGGGGTTTTTTTCAAAATCTCATTTTCAACCCTTTTAAAACATATTTTAGGAGAAATTAATTGGTAAAAATGATTGGGAGAGGACATACTTGTTGCGGGTTGGAGAGTGGTGATAGACGGTGGCTTCGACAGTAGCGTTTGGCAGCTAGAAGCACTAGAGCAACGGAGGGGCTGAAATGGGTTTGGTGTGTTCTAACGGCGCTAGGTCTGGACACGATGCCTAATATTTATTTATTTCCGTTCGAACGGTTAGTAATTCCGTTCGAACTCATTCCGAAAATATATAATTTGTTCGAACGCTTACGAATACCATTCCAACGGGAAAAAATATTGTGTTGGTTATTATTATATTTGTTATATAAGATAGATATATACTTATACTACTTATATAATAATACTCATAATTAATTATTATATACTACTTATATATACTTATATACTACAATATATTATATTTATATATACAACTATATAATTATATACTACTATAATATATAGTTATACTTACATATATAGTTATATATATTTGTTCACTTATATTATAGTTAGATATACAATTATATCTACTTATAGAGTATATACTTATCCTAATATCATATAATATACTTAAATATAATATACTTATATATTTAATATACTTATATATTTAATATACTTTTATAATATACTCTTATATAATATACTTATAATACTTATATGGGTGTACTATATAAGTATATAGTCTTGTACACTACTATATCCTTATTTTCTACTATACATTTAGACTTATATATATTCTTAACTTATATTATACTTATTAACTTATATATATTGAACACATAAATATTAAGTGTTCTATATACCTATACTTTTATATATATAGTAATAAAATTATATATATAATAAAATTAGATATATATATATATATATATATCTCACGTTCGAACTGTCTATTATTACTTTTCAAACTGGTTAATTACATGTTTGAAAGGAAATTTATAGCGTTCGAACGTATATAATATGTTGGTGCCATTCCTAAGCTGTGGCAGGATCAGTTTGCGCCATATTACACTTTCAATTATCCGTTTGAACAACTATAATGGATGTTCTAATGGATGTGTGCTGAATTTATCAGGCGGGAAATTTTTTCCGCTTCCCTGTTTTTGGGTTTGAACGGTTAATAAATTACGTTCGAACGGGAAAATAAAAAATAAGATGTCCAGAAGCACAAACGTGCTAGTCATTTATGTTGATTCCTCTTGAGATTGAGAGAGCACGAGAGAGAGCGAAAGTGAGAGATCAGACCTTGAAGTGTTCAACCAAAATCAACCACTGATTGCTCTTTAAATTGATAAGTTCTTTTACTTTAATATTCTATTTTCATGTGATTGTTTTATTAAAAAAACTCAAATTTATATTCTCTTAAACTCAAATTAGTTATTTTCTCTTCTGTTTTTGAACAAAAGATTAAGGTTAGAAGAATATATTTATATTTGGATGTGAGAAATATGTAAATATATTTGTGTTTGGATGTGGGAATGTATTTGTGTTTTTGAACAAATATCAAAATATATTTGTGTTTGTATGTGGGAATATGAAAATATATTTGTGTTTGTACAATGTTTGTGAAATATGCATCTTGGTAGTAGGTGTTTATCTAATGAATGTGTTCTCTGAGATTGTGTTTGGCTCTGTTTTGTGTCTGGATTCTCGGTTGCAACCATTCAAACACAATGATTTCTCATTTGAACGCGTTATTATGTTCGAACAGATCTTGAAGTGTTCGAACGGGTGTGCTCCTATGTTATAATACTTAAATTCAAATTTAATGGTTTGGAGATAATTTATTAAAAACTATAAAGTATAATTAAAAAATAAGTAAATTATAATTATAATTAATACTTTAAAAAATAAGAAACATAAGATTTATGTATAACTTAAATTAGAATTAATACTTAATAGTTAATGGGGTTAAAAGCTAAAATGTATAATTAAAAAATAAGTAAATTTAAATTATAATTAATACTTTAAAAATAAGAAACATATGAATTAGAGATTGATTAAATAATTGGAGTTGGTTTACTAGTGGCTTAGTTTACTATTTAGGAGCTAGATGGATTTCAGTGTTATTTTTATATGCATGTAATTGAACCTTAGACCCGTTCGAGAGTTATGGCCAAACATTCTCTTGGGTACAACTCTTGAATTGTCCAAAGTGAACAGTTTGAGATTCTATCATCTATATGGTATATATATTCAGTTTAAACTCTTGTGTTAGTCAATTAAAATTTTGGTTCAGTGTTTCCTTACATTCTTTGGGTATGTCGTTCGTAAGCTGTTCGGCCCATGAATAGGGTCGACGACTTATCGTGACTAACATACTTAGAGAACTGTAGGGAAATGCTGTCGAAATTTTGACTAACATTAGAGTTGAAACTGAGTGTATTTGCAATATAGATGATAATCTCTCGAATGAGATTGGACTAACTACTTTATCAATACTAAAAGCGGTATCTGCTAAAAGACTCTTGTAAATGTTTATCCCATGAATTAGATTATTTTGATAGACAGACGACGAGTAATGGAAATACAATGGAGAAGAGTTGGATGTTGTTGGGAGATAGACTTGGGCGAGACTACAAGGAGTATGCACAAGGGATGGAGTTTTTTATAGAGTTTGCTTACTTAAGTATTGACAGTCGAGGATTTATAAGATGTCCGTGCAAGAAGTGCGAAAATTTTAGTTCTTATAATTTGGTGGTAGTGGAGGATCATTTATTTGTAAATGGAATCGATCCTAAATACTCACATTAGGTTTTACTTGGCGAACCATTTCCTAAAGGACTTAGATTTAGCAGTCAGTCCAATCAAATAGAGGAAGGTAACGACATCGACATTAATGTGGATGCTTCTGATGACAGTGATGATAATGGAGAGGATATGACTGAGATGTTAGGCGATCTGGGTGTAGGAATATTTGGGGCGAGGGATGAAGAAGGAACATTTGCACAATCATTTGAGGGAAATTGAAACTTTCGAAGACTATGGGAGGATGCATAACGAGAGTTGTACGAGGGGTGCACCCGTCATAACAAGTTGTCTTTCAAGGTGAGGTTACTTCATATTAAGTCTATTTGTCGTATTTCTACCAAGGCCATTGACATGTTGCTAGAATTATTTAAAGAGGCTCTCCCTCAAGATAACGTAGTACCCCGTAATTTTTATGAATCGAAGCAATTGAAACGAGAGTTAGGATTTGATTATAATATCATCCACGCTTGTAAAAATGATTGTGTTATCTTCTGGCAGCAATATGCAGAATTTGATTCATGTCCAGTGTGTCATGAGTCAAGATGGACATCCGATAAGCATAATGTACCCCAAAAAGTGTTAAGACATTTTTCGTTGATTCCTCAAGTTCAAAGATTGTTTACATTCCGATTGACTACTGAAGATAGCCCTGTCATTACCCTCATTTCTGATCCTCTTACTACAGACAACTATGCCACTTGGTCTCATGCCATGCGTTGTGCCCTTCGTGCGAAAAATAAAATTGGTTTCATCAATGGTTCCCTCTTGCAACCTACTGATTCCATGGACCCTTTACTCGATCTATGGGAAAGGTGTAATGACATGGTTGTTTCATGGATACAGAACTCTGTAAGCCCTCTATTAAATCTAGTGTTGTTTTTGTGGATGATGCTAAGGAAATTTGGCAAGATCTTTAGGACCGTTTCTCTCAACAAAATGGCCCACGAATTTTCCAACTCAAGAAAGCATTAGCTGGCCTTCTTCAGGAACATGATTCAGTAAGTATATATTATGGTGAGTTGAAGACTCTCTGGGATGAACTCTCCATCTATGACCCTATTCATGTTTGAAATTGTGGCACCATGAAAACACTTTTGGATCGATACCAGAGAGACTGTGTTCTTCAATTTCTAATGGGCTTACATGACTCCTACTCTCCTATTCGAGACCAGATTATGTTGATGGACCTCATTCCCCCTCTTACAAAAGTCGTCTCCCTCATTCAGCAACAAGAAAGGCACCACCAAATAATCTCTTCTGTCCCTTCCACTAAAACCATGGCACTAGCCATTAAGAAACATTTTTCCCCTTCAATATTTTCCAAAACAAATCCTTCTTCCAAAGAGGAAAGGCCCTATTGCAGCCACTGCAAAATCTCTAGCCATTCATTGGAAAACGGCTTCAAACTTGACAATGCAACAGCCCCCATTTGTTCACATTGTAACTTAACTGGCCATACAATCGACAAGTGCTACAAGTTGAATGGTTACCCACCTGAGCACATGTTTCATGCCAGGCAGCAGACTCCTGGTTTTCTTGCTAATCAGGCCACTCATTCTAATGCTACTGAATCTGAGATTGTTAGTGATGATAGGATTGGTTTGACCAAGCTTCAATATCAGTAGCTTTTGTCTTTAATTCAACCTCAGGATTCTTCAATTGTAGCCAATATTCTTCACTCTGGCACTCAACCTCAACCCTCTCACTCTCTTGTCCATTCTTCCAAAATGTCTTGTATATATACATCTTTCTCTACACACACAGAGAGTTCCCTTCATAACTCTTCTTCCAGTTGGATAATTGACACAGGGTCTGTAGCACTTCTCTTTTCACTTCAATTACCTCAGTTGTTGCTTACTCAGTCAAGCCTCCCAATGGAAGCTCAACCTCGGTAACACATGTTAGTACCATTCATTTGACAAGTACTATCATTTTGAGGGATGTTCTTTGTGTCCCTGCATTCTCATTTAATTTAATTTCAACAACCAAGTTAACCCATTCTCTAACTTGTTGTTCGCTTTTTTTCTCAAATTATTGTTTCATTCCGGACCTGCCTTCTTGGAAAATGATTGGGAAGGGTGAGCTAAGACATGGCCTATACTACTTGGTCTGCACAGACATCTCTCCTTCAGCCCTTGCACAATCCCTCTCAGATTATACTCACAACACTCACACAGATCTTATTTCTTCAACTTCTGTTGTTAACTCTATTGCTCATGCTGATCTATGGCATTGTCGCCTGGGTCATTTATATGTTTCTAGATTAAAGTTGGTTTTTGACCCTATTGTAAGCAAGCACACAGATTCCATTAATGAAAAACCTTGTCATATTTGTTCAATAGCAAAATTCCATTGATTAGCCTTCCCTAACAATGTTCATCTTTCATCAAGAATATTTGAACTAATCCATTGTGATTTATGGGGACCTAGTCCCACTATTGCACATGATGGTTCTAAATATTTTTTGACAATAGTGGATAACTTCTCTCGTACCACTTGACTTTAATTACTTTCTACCAAAGCTGAAACTAAAGCATGTATCAAGTCCTTTTATAATTTGGTGGAAACACAATTTGGACTCAAAATTAAAACCCTGAGAAGTGATAATGGTGTTGAGTTTTGCATAACAGATTTTTTTTAATGACAAATGCATTATTCGTCACAAAAGCTATGTGGAAACCCCTCAACAAAATGGCATTGTTGAGAGGAAACACCAGCACTTGCTTAGTGTAGCTCGTGCCCTTTGTTTCCAAGCTAATTTGCCTTTAGAATATTGGAGTGACTATCTTTTGACAGCCATGTATATCATCAACAGACTTCCAACCCCACTTTTAAATAATAAAACTCCATATAAGCTTCTGTTTAACAAAAAACCTGTTTATGCTCACATGAGAGTATTTGGTTCCTTATGTTTTGCAGCCACCCTTTTAAATGGTAGAAAGAAATTTGATCCTAGATGTCGAAAATGTGTTTTTCTTGGTTATCCCTTTGAAATCAATGGATACAAATTGTTAGACCTTACCAACCACACCATTTTCATTTTAAGGGATGTAATTTTTCATGAGTCCATTTTCCCTTTCCAAAATCCCACACTTCCCCCATCACCTTCTCCTCTAGAGTCACCCTTACCTATTTTTTCATCTTATCCACCTCCTACCTCTAATTTTCAGTCTCTTTCTACTGCACCTTCCATCCCTTCAACTATTTCCACTCTTGCCCATTTTATCCCCTCTACTGTCAGCATGTCACCTCCTTCACTAACCAATGAGTCCCAGTCTCATTCTGCTTCTCCCCACACCCCCATTCCCACTCTTCGAATGTCCACTAGGATTAGAACTGCCCCTCAATACTTGAAAGACTTTTACTGTCATCAGGCTTTGTTGGCTCCTCCTGAAAAATCAGTTTCCAAGGATGCTCCTGTTTCAAATGGTAAGTCATTTCCACTAAGTAAATGTTTATCTTATCATAAATTCAGTCCTTCTTTTCAAGTTTTTACTTCCTCTCTTTCTCTCCAATCCGAGCCTAATTCCTATAAACAAGCTTTGAAAGATCCTGGTTGGTGCAAAACTATGGAAGCTGAGCTTGAGGCTTTGGAAAATAATCATACCTGGACACTCATTGACTTACCTAAAGTGAAAGAAGCCATCGACTATAAGTATGTTAAACTAATGGCACTATAGAAAAACTCAAAGCTAGGTTAGTAGCCAAAGGCTACACACAACAAAAGGGCATAGATTTTCATGAGACATCTCTCCAGTTGCTAAGCTAGTCACCGTGAGATGTCCACTCACTGTTGCTGCAATTAAAGGATGGCATTTACATCAATTTGATGTAAACAATATCTTCTTTAATGGTGATTTACAAGAAGAAACTTATATGAAGAGACCACCCAGGTACACCAAGGGTAAGCCACATCAAGTTTGCAAATTACTCAAGAGTCTCTATGGTCTTAAACAAGCATCAAGGCAGTGGAATTTTAAACTTACCTCTCATCTACTTGAATTTGGTTTTATCCAATCAAAAGTTTATTATAGCTTATTCACAAAGCAAGATGGAGAATCTTACTTTGCCTTGTTAGTTTATGTGGATGATATCTTAGTTGCTAGCAATTCTCAAACCTCTATTGATTCCATTCGAACTTTTCTTCATTGTAAGTTCAAAATTAAGGATCTTGGATGCCTATGTTATTTCTTGGGCCTAGAGATTGCTAGATCATCTAAAGGCATTCACATTTCTCAAAGGAAATATGCCTTAGATATCTTGGTTGATTCTGGTATGCTCGGTTGCAAACCCCTCAAGCTACCTCTTGATCAAAACCTTAAAATCAGCAAAGATGAGGGCACTTCTCTTTTTGAACCAAGCACTTATAGAAGGCTTATTGGTAGACTTTTATATATTACTATCTCTCGGCCAAACTTATGTTTTGCAATTCAATTGTTGAGTCAATTCATGGATAAACCATCTTCAACTCACTTGGCAGCAGTATATAAGGTTCTAAGGTAAATCAAAGCAGCTCCTAGACAATGAATTTTTCTTTCCTCCTCATCTCAGTTTCAGCTCCAAGCTTATTGTGATTCAAATTGGGCCTCTTGCCCAGACTCTCGTCACTCAACTACAGATTATTGTGTATTCTTAGGCAGCTCATTGATTTCTTAGAAATCCAAGAAACAAAATGTGGTTTCTCAGTCCTCAGCTGAAGCTGAGTATAGGTCCATGACTGCCACTTGCTCTGAATTAACTTGGCTTCGATATTTACTTCAAGACCTTGGCATCTCTCATCCACAAGTTACCTTCTTCTTTTGTAATAATCAGGCAGCCGTCCATATTGTTGCAAATCCAGTATTTCATGAGAGATCAAAACACATTGAACTTGATTGCCACTTGATTCGAGATCAAATTCAAGCAGGAACTATTACAACAGCTCATGTTTCTTCTCAAACCCATTTGGCTAACATTTTCACTAAAGCATTACCCTCTTACCGTCTACAATTACACCTCTCCAAGATGGGAATAGTTAATCTCTATTCTCCATCTTGCGGGGGATGTTAGAGGATATAGGACAAACTACAAGTTGTTTAGACCCTACTATCCCTTGTATATAAGCTGTCATATTTCATTATTCTTTGGTTTGTTATTCTACTTTACAGATGTCATTAGCTCATTTGGACTTATGGTTAGTTAGTTAGAATCTTCTACTGTCTATATGCTTGCACCTTCTGTATACGAGATATAGAGCAATAGAGGAATAAAGTCCTTCTTCTTCCATCCACTCATCTCTCTGTTTTTCATTGTTTCTGCTGTATTTGGCTACGTTGCAGCATTGTTTATTACCTTCTTACATGGTGCCAAAGCCTTTTTTTTTTTTTTTGAGTTCTTTAAATTTCTACAAATTCAAGTTTCTTGCTATACATGGTTTTCTGTATATCATGAAATGACTGATATATGTTTAAGTAATAAGCCGTGTAAGGCGCACTTTAGTTTCTGACTAATATTTGAGCGAGAAAGAACAAATACTCAAGCATAGATTTGATGGATATCCTTGGTACATTTAGTACATAAGAACGCTTACATAAGAAGAAAAAAAATATAGCAGTCAATGGTTACGGCCTACATTCATATCTAGATGAAAAAAGCTGGTCGCTACTGCTGGTAATACTTCCTTATTCGAGCTCTTTGTTCTTCAGCCTACATGGCCAAAAGAAAACAAGGAATCAAAAGGGAGCAAAGAGTCTTTAGTCATGAGTCCTTATTTGAAATAATAGGTAAGAACACTGATCAAGTCATGCACAAAAAGAGAAAATCTTAGATGGTTGGACTTGTTTTGGATTATATACATTGAGGAAAGGGTCAAAAGTTAAGGAGAAAGTGCATGTGTTACCTCTATTCTTGATTTCTGATGTCATTTGATCCATTATTGCTTGCTTCTATTTTCCTGTAATTAGGAAAGGGCACTTTCCCTGACTCAATGCACTTGATGTCCTCCAAAAGGATCTCATATCGTCTCTTTACTTCCTCTTCTGTCGTCCCTCCAATCACTTTTGCTATATTGTGCCAACGGTCTGGTGTTTCCTTGCAATATATTGCCAAAGCATTTTCGAACAGTTTGTTTTTCTTGGCAGTCCATGGGAGATTGGAGTTAGGGGAAGAAAGGGGGCTAGATCCCATTTTTCTGAGCTGAGAGATACAGAGCAAGAGCAGGACAGAGTAATGGGCGAAGAATGAAAGAAGAAATTGGATGGAAACCAAAGGCAGGGAAGGTTTATGGGGAAGCTAGCCCTTGCTGGGTAGAAAGCGTGAAAGACGTGTAAAGAGTGAAGATAGAAGACTTGAAGACTCAAAGTCAGACTGGAAACGCGGGTGGTGCAAGTTGGCATATATTAAATGAGTTATGAAAAGAACACACAAAAAATAATAATTCTACTGTAATTTTGAGTACTATTTTCGTACATATTATTAACTATAAACCATGTGGGGGCATTTTAAGAGTTTTAAACGTTCTTGAAGACAATGAACCCGCTATTCTATGATGAGATACCTGTTGGTATAATGCATGTTTTTGATTTGTTCTTGCTTTCCCGAACATCAATATCTTTACAAATTAACTACCTTTATTATTAATGCAAACGGTAATGAACATAGATGAACACAAAAAGGACATGGGAAGACTAAAAATGCTCAAAAAATACAAATATATGCATCTGTAAAGATATTATTGATCATGTTAGCTTACATTCTAGGTAAGATCAAACACTGTCGTTCTCTCTCACCTTTGATCTGCATCTCAATTTACTAAGAGCCCTAGCTGAGATATGTTTATGCAGTTGAAGAGGGCGCTGTTTGCTTATAAATTCGAGAGAGAGGGTTTGTTTATAAATTAATTAAGCACATGCTAGCTAGCTAGCTAGCACAGTTGCCCTAGTTCACGCAGGCACTTTTCTCTATTAATTGACCCAAAAGTACCATATACTAGGAATATTTCAGAACCTACACCGAATTTTTTTGGATTTGGCTTCCAATTACCAGCAGTATTTAATTGCATCTATAATTTTGTCAAATAGTTCATCTCCTCCCGTGTTGTCCCCAAAAATAAAATAATAATAAAAAAAATGACTCAGAAAATATTCTAATTAATTTTTTACTTCTTCGTCGTTACACCCTTTTCCAACAAATTAAGTTATTTAAGGCATGTTTGGATGTTTAAACTATTTTAAAAATTTATAAATAGTAATGAAATAGTTTAAATAATAATATTTTATTAAAATTTAAAAAATGTGTAAAAAAGTTAAATAAAATTATATTTTAAAATAAGTATTGTATTGAAATTTTTTAAATTAAATAGATAAAGTTAAAAAATTATTTAAATATTTTTTTTTTGTTTTGAAGTTGGTAAAAATTGTATGGATTTTTTCAAATATTCTATCCAGCCCCCGGTTCCCTAACCGCACGCTGCACTCCTGACGTGTCGAACCTGGTTCTATCCCACGAGTACTCCACGTCACGGTTTATCAAATACATTTCCCCCTTCAGCTTCAATCTCCCTCTTCTCCCTCTATCTCAGTCGATGCATACCCTTCTCACTCGTTCTCCCTCAGTCTAAACTCGACGCATCTCCCTCAACCTCTCACCACCCACATTCTCTCTCAGACCTCTCAACTCTCCCTCTTCTCCCTCTCGAACCTCAGAGTGAACTCTCACACTCATTCTTTCTCACCCCAATTAGTCCCAAACCCTAGAAAAATTCAGCAACCCGAAGCCATTCTCTCTCTCACCCCTTTAGCCCCGAGCCGCTGGACCGATTCACCACCACTTTTGAAGATAGATCTCCCTCACCCTCTTCAGTAGAAGGAATCTTCGAGAAAGGTATTTTTTTCCAATTCGTTTTAAAAGTTAAGCACTTGTAGTCAATCCAAGCTTCTACGAATCCGATTTTGAATTCTATACATTATTTAAGTGACTGTGTGAAGGCGTTTTCTGGTCTATTATTTAACTTGAGTCCGCTTGATTAGAAGTTGGGAAAACCTCGAAGTAGAATTTTACTTTTTAGTCCAAAGTATACGTCTTTTCGAAAAAGATTTTCTCTCAACATTCGGTGATTTTGGAGCGGAATGAATCATGTATTTGGGTGAATCTTACATGTTCTTAATTTTGTCTTTTTTTTTTGCTCTCTTGGAAAAATATTACGTTTGTTCTATCACGGCTAACAACTAAAGTGATGATGATGAAAAGTAAAGGAAATTAGCGAGGCTGAAGTATAAAAAGTAGATCTGAAAGGTATAAAATGCTTACTGATGTCTGCATTGATTCCCTCTGTTTTCACTTGCTTCTAATGTTAAAAGCTCTTAAATCTGTAGCTATAACTAAAGATTTATCATATAATATTCACTTTACACTTACTTAAGAAGAAAAAAAGAGGATTTGTTTAAGAGATAAGGCCTTAAACCATCGGTTTGGAGCTTACAAGGTGTAGGTATGAAAGCTGAAAAATTTCTGCTATTGTTGCTGGCATAAGTTTATGATGATGAAAACTACTGTTAAGGCTTCTGTTTGACTGTTGTGTCTCTCTCTCTTGGAGTTTCTGCATTTTTTTGGGTTGTATTTATTCACCACAACCTTTGACTGCAAAGAAATCTGCCCACCCCCTTCAGTAGAAGAAATCTTCATCAAAGGTATGTTTTTTTTTTCCAAGAATGTTTGGGTGACTGCGAACACATATTCTGGTGGCAGATTAGGAATATCTTCTACCTCTAAATGTGGATATATCCTATGTAGCGAGAAGTAGGGCAATTTTCTTTTTCATTTTATGTGGTTTTTCCTTTAAACACTACTTATTAATATCTCTAATATTGTCATCATTTATAAAATTAAACGAGACCTTAATCAAATTTTTAGATTGTCTTGGACTAATATGTCACTTTTTAGTTTTTCACTAACTATTCAAAAGTTAAATCCCATGTTAAATTAATTATCTTACTCTTTGTAATAATAAATACTATTTATTTTAAACTTTATTTTATACTAATTATAAAATTGTTAATGGATTGTAACACGAAGCAAAATCACAACCTTTATAATTTTTTGCATTCAAATTGTGCTCAATAGCAACCAAAGTCATGTTACACATTCTCTCCAACAACCTAAAATGCAATTTTAGACAATGCACTTTAAAGTAAATTGAAGTTATTAAAGTGCAATAAGGTTATCTAAAATATAATTTTTATAATGCACTATCAAGTCATTTAAAGTATAATAATGTTATTTTGAAGGAATGTCTGAGCAATGGTGTCACACATATATACATTGCAATGGCATTTGGCTAAGGCCACCAAATGAGAAGTCCCCCTTTTATCTTTAGTTTCTCATGTTATTATTTTGTTTAGAAAGAATTCATTTCCACATCTAATGTAATGTAATACTTGAGTATTCTAGAAGAAAATCATTTCGAAATTTTCTCATATTTTAGAAGAACAAATCCATGTTCCACTAAATTAAAGTAGTCTAAAAAACATGGACATCGTAGAAAATGTTGCTTTGCTATAGGATTATATATTGCTTAATATAGTCAGGATCCGCTATTGTAAATACTGGGCTAGGCCTATTCTTTGAGTAATATATCTTTTTACTTATCAAAAAATAATATATTGCTTAATATAATCGTTTTGGGAATTGTCTGAAGTACTAAGCCTTGTTCTGTTTTGAAAGACAGAAAACCTCAATAGGAATCGGGACTTTAGATAGTTTTTGGTGTGATGCTTTGATTGCCATTTTCCCAATACAATTCGCTTGCTTGTTATTAGCATTTTAACTGCTTTTGCTTGTTAGCATTTTAGCATTCATTTTTCTGGTTTTAGATAAATTTTTACTTGGTATGAAACTTTTCAAAATAATGTCAAATTGATGTGAACAATAGATGCACCCAGATTTTATATAATGTTTGATATTCTGCTCCTACTGTCTAATAATTCTGATAATGAAGCATGTGGGTAATAATTCAATGTTGCACTTAAAGTATTTTTATGTCAATCATCACGTAGATCAACTATGGCATCAAGTCAATCATCATCATGTGTTCTTAATGATCTTGAAATGGAATCACCGAGTTGTTGGTGTGGTTTGAAAGCACCATTAAGGATCTCCCACACATCCAAAAATCCTGGAAGGAAATTTTATGCTTGTCCGAAATATGGAACGGTAAATAATTTGCCAACTTTTGTATTGCTTTAACGCATGTACAAAATTATATATACATGAAGATTGAAATCCTTGAATTCTACACAGGAAGAAACAAGATGCCAATTCTTCATTTGGGCAGATATACTTCAATTAGTAGTATCTGAGAAAAACCTGATGAGAGAGAATGAAATTCGGAAGAGGGAGGATGCTTTATTGTTGCGTGAGTATGAAGCTCAAAAAGAAAAGGACAAACTAATAGAGAGAGAAAATGCTGAAGAAGCAAGAGGACCTACTTCGAAGAAAGCTAGTAGAGATTAGGGTTGTACGTATATTGTTGTGTTTATATTGGTTTGTATCTCTTGTAATAGTTTTTGGTTGGTTCTGAATATCATGTTAGTTTGAAATGTAAATAGAATGATCAGATCCTAACATGTATGATATATTATCTATGTAGTCTAATTATGACAGCTTAGGCTGGTTGCACTGTTATATGATTGAAACTGGATAATTATATTTATGGTTGTTATGTGATTGTGGATGGCTAACTGAATATCTGGTTGTGAAAGGCCCACTACAAGTGTGAATTTGGAGGTGGCGCAGGTGAGAAAAAGGAAATCCAAGCTAAGCATAGAGAAATCCATTTCCTCTGCTGATTGAGCGCTTAAAGAAGTCAAGGTATGGGTTCTTGAGGTTTAACATTGTCAAAATGAGACGGATTCTCCAATTAATCAGAAGAATTTCCGGATCTGGAAAGGTAATTCACAATTTACAACTTTGGTGACTGGTTTAGCATCAAACCAGGAAGATAGCTATTCTCCCTCTCCATTGTCTCTACTTCACCTATTACTTAACTAGGTGAAGTTAAATATATGTTAGTCTCTCTCATATGTTTTCTTTTTTGTCTTCTTTTCCTGTCCTCAGCATCATATCAAGCTGCCACCCGTGAACTTCAGCGTATCTATGGAAAGGATGAGGTTATCATGCCATGCTGAGATTAAAATCCTTGCTTTCTGACGATTTTGAGGTTGGTGAATACGTGATCTGATGGGTCCGTTTGGGATTTAATAGTTTGGGCTGATGGGTGTTTATAAATATAATGGATTTTCTATTTTATCTAGCTGGAAATCTTAATTTAATCATTTTATTTTTGGATTTAGCAATTTTGGATGTGTGATTGAAGCACCAAGGGTGCCTTTCCCTGTGTGAGTCATGGTCGCAAAAGCTATTTTAGATAGAATTTAAGTGGATTTTGTTTCTTTTTACCTCTTCTATTTTCATTAGATATCCAAACGTGAGAATTGATTAAAATTTACCCACTTCACTTTTTTGCTTTTTGCTCCTCCTAATAAAAACCCACTCTTGTTTTTGACATAAGGTTATTGGGAATATTTAGACCAACTAAGTTGGGGATTGGGGTTTAGTTCTTCTTGTAATGTGATTGAGTTGCAAGATTTGATAAAAAGTAAGAGCTAGACTTGTAAACTAAAAGAGATTTTTTGGAAAAAAAAAATGGTGAAAAGAGTATGCCACATGGATTATAGTTTTTTTTTTTAATAGATAATCAAGAAATTTTATTCATAGAGTAGGCAAAGCCCAAGTACACATGGAGGCCACATGGATTATAGTTACATTGGGTACTTGTTCATCTTATATATTGGTTTATTACAAATCTCCCCTTGAAAACTATATGATTAAACTTATAATGAGTTGGGTGGGACATCTTGGAACATTTGAAATATTGATATTTGTTTTTTTCCCCGAATTTTTGTAGTTATTTGCTAGTATGGATGGGAACAATTTCAATTCCCCAAGTCCAAGGCCTTTACCACTTGAGCCAATCCTTAGGGGTTTCAGAAAATTTTAAGTAATAGGTATTGTTTATTGGATTCCTCATTTTGATGGAAACAATTCTTAAATTTTTGATGCTGTGGAATGTATTGGTCTACATTGATCATCATGTTTGGAATTGGATGTGGCTCGGTGCTATTTCCTTTTTAAAAAAATAAGTAATTGAAAATTTATTGAAGAGTGCTAGGCATGCCCAAGCACACAGGTTGCATACAATTGAAACACCTAATTAGGAACAGAACAGCATGTTGTTGCTTCTTATCTAAGATAATAATCTTAATCTCAAGGTCATATGGAATAAATTTGCATTTAACATACAGGCTGCTGCTGTGGTGGATTCCAAGGGTAAGAAATCTGCAGCTGTTGATGATGAAGATATGGACCCAACGGTATAAGTCCATTCTTGTCCTGTATTTGTTCGTATTTTTCACTTAAATTTATTGATTCTGTCATCAAGCTCTAGTTTTTATTCTTCCTTGTTCTTCCTGTAGCAATACTTCGAGAATCGGTTGAAACATCTTGCAGCTCAAAGAGCTGCCGGTGTGGAAACATATCCTCATAAATTCCATGTTTCAATGTCCATCCTTGAATATGGAGAGAAATATGGAGTGCTGAATAATGGGGATCATCTCGAGGATGTTTCAGTAAATTTGGCTGGTATTGAAATCAGGGACTTATTTTTAGTTGGTCTATTGTCTCTTGCTGCGATGTGCATTATGGTGATTCCTTTATTGTCTATCTTATGCAAGGGCGCATCATGAGTAAAAGGTCTTCCTCTTAAATGCATGCCTTTTTATGACCTACATTGTGGTGTTGCTAAAGTCCAAGTTATGGCTGATGCTAGGTATCTTATCATGCTCTGTCTCTTTGTTTCCCTCCCTCCTTCCCTCCCTCTCTATAAATATTTCTTTCTTCATTAGTTTTTTTTTTTTTTTGTATGCTTATGATCATCATTGTTGTTTTCTTTTTAATGAAACTTCTATGTCAAATTATCTTTCTATTAATTGAAGAGGTGGAAAATGGCTTCCATTTCATAAAGCACAAACCATTTCCCCTGCTGAGAGTTCTTTTTTACTCTTGAACTGAAAATCTTTTTTTCTTGACCAACGTTTTTGGCCGGCACCAAACATCTGAAAATGCAGGAAATGTTTTCCAAAAAACTATTTTACTTCGAATCATTTTGGCAATGCTATCTACTCTTTTTATCTGCTGATTATTGGCAATGCTTTCCTGTCAGACTTTTTCACAGTTCTTATTGTGTAGTATTCATTTTTTTGGGTTATGTTTTCAGTCTTCTATATTGAAAATGACCGATACTATTTTGATGGCATTTGTTTATGTGATGTACCAGCTAAGTGATTAGTAGTTTGACTCAGTCAGCAACTGTATCTTTTACTTACGTACCCATTGTTGTAAAACTTGCAGACTGTGCAGCACTGGTACTTTTAAGGGAGCCGTAATTTTATACTCTTCGATATGCACCTGATACTCCTCAAACGTGGGTCCAATAAATAATTTAATATTTATATCTCTTAAAGATTAAGTCTTGTCATGTCAACGACATAAAGAGCTAAAAAAATATGCTGCATTAATTGTTGTTTACGTTCATATAATTTTGAAGGTATTGGTAGAGGTTGTGTTAAATATTAGGGAAAAATGATGTACGTCGTTCAACTTTTTATTTTTTGAACTTCAGCGTTGTTGCAATCGATGAAGATCAAATTGCTGCAAATTTGGTGAAGAATGGCCCTCTTGCAAGTAATTACCTTTCTTTGAAACCTAGTATTTTTTTCTTTTTTAATTTCCACTCTTCAGTATGATGTGTTATATACTGATTAATTGAGAAGGGGCTAAGAATGATGGAGTGATAGATCTGTATTGATTAATGGTTTTTGTGCCTGCATTTTGCAGTTGGCATCAATGCAGTTTTCATGCAGACATATGTTGGGAAAGTCTCATGCCCATACATCTGCTCCAAGCATTTGGATCACGGGGTACTTCTGGTAGGTTTCGGGTCTGCCGGTTATTCTCCGATCCGGTTCAAGGAGAAGCCATACTAGATCATAAAGAACTCTTGGGGAGAAAATTGGGGTGAGAATGGATATTACAAGATCTGGCAACGGCCATAATGCATGTGGAGTGGATTCCATGGTTTCAACTGTGGCTGCTATACATACCACCACTGAGTAAATTAAGAAGTTTCATGGCTGCACTGGGTTTATGCGAGTAGAGCAGCTGTAAATATCAAAAGATAATATGCATTAAGACATGGAGTTCCTAGACTTTTATCAGCTCTTAATGCTTCCTTAACTTGTCTAGGCAGATGGTTGTCTTGCACTTGTTTGGTACTTCCATTTTAGAACTGTGTTTATATTTGCAGATTCCCTGTAATTTAGTTAATGCTATTGTTGATCAAGTTAAACTTGATGCCATTTGAATGACGATTCGGTGTATGTGCTTGAAACATGCCAATATATAGCAGAATGAGGTTGATTGTAGCATTGACATTTGCTTGAAACATGCCACAAACTTGTCAAATTCACCTACCAAAAAAACTCAGCAAACTATGTCATAGCAACGGTGGCTCATAAACCCAGTATTGTTTCCTATTTTTTTGCCTATGACCAAACTCAAACAGTGCATCATTCATCCTCCTCGCTAAGCAATGCAAATGAAAATGGTTCGAATTTATAACCATCTCCCTGGTTAGAACTTGTTCTGGAACTCTACCCAATGGAGTCGCAAGGCATGTAGGCTACCATTTTAGAATACGCTACCCCAGAAATAAAGTATTCCCTGCAGTACATAAAGAAAGAATACTGAATGTGGAAATCAACCAACCCAAACAAATGCAACTTCTCAACCATGGTGTTTATAAATCAGTTGGCACATATTGTTTCTCATATTTTTTACTCCATCTGTCCTCAGCTAAACAAAAGCAGATAAGCATACAAGGCACAAATTTTGCAATCCTGTGGGGTCTACGCATACATGCTACGGAACCAACACATATTGTTTCTCATACAAGCTACTGAGAGGTACGGAACCAACGCATACAAGCTACATCCAATAACTTGGTTGTGCTGGCTTTAATAATTCGAGGCCTGGAAATATTGCACATATGCCTTCTGCAACTTCTACTCCAAAATACTCTAAGAAATCCTGAAGAATATAGACTGTAAAATCATTATGGAAAGCTCATAGGAGATAAAGAAATAAAAATAAAAAATCTTAGCTAGATAGAAGTTAATACCTTCAGATTGAAGTTCAAGGAGAAGTTCATTGAACCCACCATTAATCAGAAAATCTTCATGAACGCCCTCAGCTAGTAGTTTCTTGAGATAGTCACAATACATAAATCCAATTATCAAATGACTGAGAGGCAAACACTGAGAGAAAAAAGGCTTGTCCTTGAAAATTTTTTACAGGTGATCTAAAGGTTTCATGCTCATTTCCCAGAATTTACAAGAGGATCTCTATATAAAGGTTAGTCAGCAAACCTTAACAATATAAGCTGGGGTCCCAAGCTGAGGAACATCAGCTGTAACATGCCCTAAAGCTGCGGGAAAGCACTGTGCACCTCGGATAGACAATCGATTGGGGTTTGTATCTGAAACAACAGCATCACAAATTTAGTAGCAGCTTTAGGGTCATGTCTCTAGACAACTCGCATCTATAAACAATCTGGAAGACTTCAAAGACCATGATGACATCAGGAAATGACAGTTATTCTCAATTCCCATTCCCAGGATTATCATATGATTATCACCATTATTCCTCAGTCACATGAACAAAGAAAACAAAAATACAAAAATAAACAATCTTACCTTGATATTATAAAAGTGTACCTCTACATAGTACATTGGTTCCTGCATGTATGGGGTTGCCATAAGGAATGCATGCTAGGCCCCTGCATGTATGGCATTTGTCAAAGACTTGAATCTAAAGGAGGGGCATGAAATCAAAGACTTGAATAAAGAGAAAATTGTCAAATGTTTATTTTATGACATAAAAGTGTCAAAATAGCAGGCAAGACTCAAATGAAATCCAGATGGCTTCCCTACCATGGTTATTTTATTCTTTTTGTTTGGTGTTTCAGCAAAGCATTTCATTGATGAAGACTCCACCACGGTTTCACAGAATGAAACAACAGCATAGAGTCTTTTAGATCATAGACTCCACCACGGTTTCACAAAAGAAATGAGTTAACCATTAAGGGCCCATCTGGATCACAATTCTTCATGGTCAAATGACTTCATAGAGTCTTGCTGCGGCAGCTTTGGGGGAAGGTATATGCTGAACCAACATATCAGTAAAGCCCAAGGAATGCCCATAAAACTTAGCTACAAGCCACAAATGATCTTTCCCCTCCACTAGCCACAAATGCCTTAGATTTCAGCAGCAAATCTAAGGCATTTCAGCAGCAAACAGTTGCAGAAAATGACAGCCCCACCCATTCTCAATAAACTCTGATTATGTCAAAGTCTTGTGCAGAGAAGCTATGACCAAAACTCCCACCAACAAGACCAAACAAAGGGATACACACGGCAGCAGCAAATATATGGCACAACAAGAGTGACACCAATTTTTCCTGCACCAAAATAAATTTCAAAACCATGAAGTTAAAAATCAGAGTGATTATACAGGCAAGGTTATTGGATAAACTATACTCTATCATAAAACCAGCAGAGAACATTAACTATTCACCTTGAGAACCTAATATCTACACAGCATACATTTATTTTTCACAACCATGAAACAAGAATCTTATGTGAAGGATAAAAAAAACAGTTTCCACTTGAACAAGATCAACACTTTCTACTCAAAGGCCCATGAGATAGCTGCTCAAAATTTATCTGGCCCCCAATGTATATTTAAGTGCTTCCACCAGACTTCAAATGCTTCCAGCAGATTTGCTCTCAGACAAAATGCCCACACTCGCATCTATCTTCCACCATAGTTCACAAAAGCTGAGATCTCCAAAATATACATACAAAACTCAGCGACAATATCTCTATCTTCCACCATACTTCACAAAAGGCTGAGATCTCCAAAATATTAATACAAAACTCAGCGACAACAGCAAAGCTAAGTTCCATCGGGCAAGCTTGGCATAGCCTATATTGAAAATGTCAACATTATTCCTGAGATTACATTAAAAACAGAAAAATATAAATAACAAAAAGGGGAAATAACACCAAAACCTGCTCATTGGCCGGAAGCATTGTGTTTTGTGTTAGAGTACTACACTGGGTTTGGATAACAACCTCATCAACAGCAGCACCAACTTCTGACACCGGGAGGTCAACATTGTCTTTAGGGTCGTCAAATAGATTCCTGTATGTCTACATTGGAAAATAAAATCAGTTTCATCTCTATCTTGAACAATATATGTATGTTTCTCATAATATCTACGGAAGCTGTCCAAGGCTATATGTAATACCTGTTCTTTCTTTCTCTTCCTTGTAGCCTTCTCGACCATCGGGACCTTTCTTCTAGTTGGCGGTCTCCCTTTCCCCCGAACAACGTGCGGGCCTAATATCTTCTTATCCTGATTGGCGACTACGTTCTCTTTTAATTTTGTTGAACCGGACTCAGTCTCTAATCCTACATACTTATGCTCAAAGTCATCCAACATATGAAAGAATGCATTCACATGCTCATCATTCCGGGAGACACGGGTCGCAAATCTTAGACATCTTTGTACGACAAGGTCATAGCGTCGTGCATCCGCATTAACTCATACATCATCATAACTACTCTTAACCAGTGTGCATCTTCTCTTTAAGTCTTTCCTCCATCGATCCAACACATATTTCTCTGGCAGCGCATGAATGTACTTCATCTGACAGACTTTAAATGCATGCCTACAAAGAATCCCCCTCATCTCAAACAAGGCACACGTACATTGAACTTCGCATTCAGTTTCGTTAAAGTAAACTATGTACTTCACAAGTTTGGACTGTCCATCAGGTGTAGAGATTTCTTCTAAAACATTGAAGGTGGAAATGCTACCTTCAGTGCCCACAAATGAAGGGTTACATAAAAGCATCCCCCAAACCTCTGCTTGGACCTCTTTAAATTTTGCGTTCGTGTATAATGATTGAAACTGCCTCTCAATTTTGAATAGGGATACACATGGAATTGTTTGGTTACATGACTGGAAATCCGCTGTCATCTCCGCCTCCACCTTCTTCCTCAAAGCATTATCAAATTGATCGACAAATTCTTTCAATGTCGTACCGGAATGCACATATCCATCGAAGAACGCGTTCATGCTTTCAGACTGTTGAGTAGTGCTCATACCAGCCCAGAATACACCTTTTAAGTAGACTGGTACCCAATATGACCTCTCGGTGTACAACCCCTGCAACCATGCATTGTCAATAAGGTCATATTTATGAATTAACTGCCCCCACTTCTCCTCAAATTGTTCTATATTTTCTGTATCATAGACTACACTCTGAATTGCAGTCTTCAATCCTGCGTCATATGCCGAGTGGGATCCCAATTTCTCCGGCAGTTTCCGCATTATATGCCAGAGACAATATCTATGTCTTGCATTCGGGAATACAATCTCAATCGCATTCTTCATTGCCCTGTCTTGGTCTGTTATGATTGCTGCGGGTGCCCGTCCATTCATGCATTCTAACCATGCCTCAAACAACCACACGAAGGTACTTGTGTCCTCGCTTGAAATCAAGCCTGCATCTAAGAGTATAGACTGTCCATGATGGTTTACTCCAACAAAGGGAGCAAACGGCATCCCGTACCTATTTGTTAGGTACGTAGTATCGAACGTGATAACGTCTCCAAAATACTCATATGCGGCCCGACTTCGTGCGTCAGCCCAAAACACATTCCTAACCCTAAACTCATCATCCACATCCATGACGGAAACAAAGTCATCATTCATTTTCCTCATTTTCTTAAAGTAGCCGTTTAGTGCTTCACCACCTCCTTTACTCCACCTCCTACAATCCTTCTCTTGGAAAGCTAAATTCTCAAACCCCCCCGCATCAGTCACAAGTGCTTGGAAATTTTTATTCATCCGAATACCCGCTCTGTCATTCAAGTCAAGCATTCTCTGACTATATTCATCCAAATGTTTGTGAGATCTAAAAAATCTTGATTTTTGTGGACTAACTGTACTGCGATTGTGAACAAGATCAACACTGGTCAACACCCATACCCCATTCACAAACCGGGCATTTATCTTTGCCTTACAATCAGTTTTTGTCGTTGGCCGTGGCTTTGATAAATTACTGTGGCTAGGATAATACTTCCCGCCACGTGCACAACCAATTGTCACATACTTCGCACTCCCATCCAGATCTCTCTTCGTTCTTCTTATGATAACACCAAAACCCTCTTGTTTGGCATATCGTTTGTAATAGTCTAAAACCTCTTTATCAGTAGCAAAGTGCATACCAGCGTTTGGAGGCTCAACTCTATTATCATCATCTGAGACTTCATTCATCCCCTCCGCATTTGGCTCTATATTTATGTCGGATGAAGTTTCTGACAAGAAAGATTGCATGGTTAGTAAAAATTGTATATTTACTATATTTAGTAGATGTTAACTGATATGCATGTAAATTTAGACCTTCTAAATTCTGATCAGCTACAAAATTGGATGGCATAGTTGGCACACGCGGTGGCATCGCCGAATGCTGCATATTTCGATATGCACATTATTTAGTAAGGAAAATACGGAGGTACAAGAAACAAGCACAAAAATAAACTCAAATGAACTACCTGGGTTGTATCTTCACCTCGTGTCAACTCCTCCGGAATACTAGGTTGAGGGGATGGCATGGTTGGTCCAAAGGGTGGCGGTGCGAGATGCTGCAAAAAATTTTTACTTAGTTACAATGACTCAAACCCACGCATTAAACAAAATCAATATCCATTCTACACTTTACCTGGCTACCCCAAGCATATGGAAATGGATGTGGATATGTTCCTGAGAAGGAAGATATCCACATGGTTGGGAACAATATATGTATTTTTAATATATTTAGTGGATGTTAATTGATATGGTTAAAAGTGTACCTCCTAAATTCTTTTCAGCTACAGAATTGGATGGCATAGTTAATGACTCACTTGCGCAATGTGGGTAGGGCATAGTTGGCACACATAGTGGCATCGCCGACTGTTGCATTTTTCATAATGCACGTTATAAGATAAGGAAAATACGAACGTACAAGAAACAATCATACTCAAATGAACTACCTGGGTTGTATCTTCACCTCGTCTCAACTCCTCTGGATTACTTGACAGAGGGGATGGCATGGTTGTTCCAAAGGGTGGCAGTGGCAGATGCTACAAAAAATCTCTATTGTTAGCATGACTCAAACCCATGCAATAAAAAAAATCAATATACTAAAATAACTTTACCTGACTACCCCAAGCGTACGGCTTTGGATGTGGATATGGATATGGATTTGGAGGCATCATATATGGCAGGTTATATGGATTTACATTTCCATAATATCCCTATAATATATAAATAACCAATGGATTAAGTAAATGCTAACAATTTCCCAGGCTGCGATATTTTCAAATAACCAACTAAAGCATACCTGGGTTCCTGAAATCGATGTAGAAGGCTTGGGTGGCCTTCCATCTTCCTCTTCGCCCATCACGCAATTTATTCAATATCTATAGATATTGATGAAACAATATTATATCAACATAAGAAATCCCACAACCTACATTCACAAGGTATAGAAGCTAAGGGCTGGAAAAAAAACCTGCATACATCCATCGTTACTCTTTTAAAATTTATTTTAAGTCATTTAAATGAAACTTTTTTTTATATAATGTGCTTGTTATAAGAATATTATTATTTTAAAAACATATCTTCCATTTAATATATGAAACCCCATTCAATATATGAATTGCTAGCGTATGTGACATGTTTGTCTTTGTTAGAGTTCCTATAATTCTCACTTATTAAAGAATTATAAGAAGTTCCTATAATTCTTGGAAGCAACAGAATAGAGGACAGTGAAAATATTAAAGACTTCAGACTCGCATTACCCAAATGCATCTAATAGTCTAAACTGTTTCTCTAGACTATCTCACATTTGTTTATAAACTAGTTTTCCATTTACTTGCACAAAGGCAACAAACAACCCCATCCAACTAAACATTAGTGGACCAATTTGTTTCACACAAACTATTGTACAGAATATATATCCTCATGAGTTCATCTATAAGGATGGCTTAATGGGACCAAATTGTTTCAGAACATAAATTTTTTTTTTCCTTATATGTAAAAAATCCCATAACTTCTAAAGATAGTTTATTTTTATTAGAGAAAATAAGGGCCAAATATTTAGCATTCACAACCAGTTGACCACTGCTTGCAATATCGATGGTGTCTCTATAAATATTTTCAGATGTTATCAACAACCCAAAAGCTCCACAAAATACAAATCAAACAACATCACCATACAATTGGATATTAACTTGAATAATAAGTTTGAATATTTGTAGTATACAACTAGAAATAATTTTCAACGATGGGCACCGCTCAAACAGAAGCTCTCAGTCACAATAAAGAATAAAATCTGATAGAAGTGCAAAGAATGACAATTCTCCACTCTTTTCCCCTATGGTATACCTTTTTTGACTTTTTTGTAAATTGATACTTACATAAAAAGAGAACTAGAGATTGAATAATATTATCTAATGAACAACACATTTGGAAAAGGTCTTTTTTTTATATATGGATTTATAAATACCCTAAAAAGACATGAACTTGATGATAATGATATAAGAGGATAAGGATATCTAGTCAAAGAAAAAAAACAAACAAACAATAAAGATGTTTGAAATATCATTTTGAAATTTTTACTTGGAGAAGATACGCAATTGCTCCTGATTGGGCATGTTGAAAAAATAAAATAAAATAGAACAATATCAAAAATCAATTGGGCATAGTCTGCCATAGTGGAGGTGCCGTTTTGATACCACCTACCTATCTCCTTCTTGTTGGTGGGTGGCTTACGCAAACATGGGGCCAGAGTATCTATACAGGATGTTGAAAACACAGATTAAAACAGGAATTGATCTCCAAGAAGATCGAAGAGATGCAACAAAAAGAGAAAAATAAAAACCCATTTTCTTTTATTTCTTACCCTTGCAAGACGACCTACGGTGGCTCTCGGCAGCAGCAACCCAGTGGAGGACTGAAGCGTGCGGAAATGGTTAAGTTGACCAAGCCGTACAAAAATGGCAAACCCAGTGGATTTATATAACGTCACTCGGTGCCGCCGTGACGGAGCCACGCACTTCCGGAGTGATGGAGATGCACGGGGCTGGCAAAGGGTGAGGCCGGCGGCGAAAGGACACCAGCTGGGGGAGTGGAGGAGAGAACGCGGGGGAAGGAGACGAAGCAGAACGCGGGGGAACGAAGCAGGGAGACGAAGCAGAACGCGGGGGAAGGAGACGAAGCAGGTAGACAAAGCAGAACTCGGGAGACGAAGCAGGGCGGCGAAGCAGAACGCAGGAGACGAAGCAGGGCGACGAAGTAGAACGCAGGAGACGAAGCAGGGCGACGAAGCAGAACGCGGGAGACGAAGCAAGGAGACGAAGCAGAACGCGGGTCGGGGGGGGGGAATTGAAATCAAACTAAAAAGAGAAACGCACGTTTTCATTAAAAATAAAATACACGTCGGATGGAGTGCGATGGATGGGTGAACAGTGGGCAGTTGTATAGTAGAACTCTTTATGTTTTGCTTGTTTTGAAAATTGTAAAAAGTGTATTGATTTTTGTGTTTGAATTATTAGGTAACAGTAAAATGAAAAAAAGGTTGAAAATCTGAATGGAGAGAGATTTCGTGTTTGATATTTGAAAAAGAAATTATAATTAACTTTAAAAATTTTCATTCTCCTCAAATATGGCCTTGGGATTTTTGTCGTGAAGCTAAAGGAGTAACAATACAAAAAAATCACATTTTCTTGATGGAGGCTTCTACGCCCACCGCTCCCAGAGCTCTGCCAGCTTAGTTGTAATTGGTTTTTTTTTCTTATATGTATTTTTTAATACTTTTAAATATTCTTTTAAAAAACTAAAAAATCATAATACTATTAAAAAATAATTTCTTAATCACTAAATAAAAAGAAAAATTAAAAAATAAAATAAAAAATTCTAGCGATAACATCGAGTAATAAGAACTAATAGTAAGAGTATCATTTTCCTTTCTTGATAGTGTGTACTTTGCACATGTTATACATGAGTAATAACATCAACAATAATTAGGGGTGAGCACCGACTTAGTCGGAGTCAGATTTAGGGATATTCAACTTTGAATTTGTCGAAGTTCGAATTCAAACTCCAACTCCATCTTCTGTAGGCTCAGATTCGACTCCAACTCCGACTTGTCAAAGTGGAATCGGATTTGAATTTTCAGCTTTAAGCTTCATTTTTTTTAACTTTATATTTAACCCATTTAAAAAAAATGTGGGCTTTCAAATATTAATTTCTCAAAAAAATTGAAAACTAAAACTAAATTATTCACTACTAATTTAATTTTATACTAATATTTAACTTATTTTTATACTAACTTATACTATAGTGTCTAATTATATGTTATCATACTATAGTATTACATATTATTTTTAGTGTCAAGTGGTATGCTCCCCCTAGATCTAAATTTCAAATCTCATTTGGTGCAAACAATCTCTAGGGACCATCGGACTGTAGAAATTTTTCCTTGAATTAGCCGAGATGCACTTGTGGAAAACTTCTTACTGAGGGCCTGTGCATTCCCAAAATTAGTCAGGAGGCTGTTCCGTACACCCGAAGCCAATAAAAAAATATATTACTTTTAGTGTCTAATTACATATTATTATAATATAATATTACATGTTATTATATTATACTAGTGTCTAACTTATTTTTACACTAAACTTATATCTAGTGTCTAATTACATGTTATTATATTTTTGTAAATTGGTATTATATATATATATGTGTGTGTGTGTGTGTGTGTGTGTGTCTGTGTCTGTGTCTGTGTCAGAGAAATACTACTTATGATCCTCACATTAAACTAGACTTATTAGTGTGTTCTAACTCTAACGGAGTTGAAATACCCACCTCCGACCTATGACTTCGACTGGGGTTAGAGGTCAAAACCCCCTGCGACTCCGATCGAAATAGAAAATGGGCTCAAGTGAACAATCTATGTACTAACATTCGATTGTTCGCTCGAGCCACACTCAAACACCACTCAAGCAAATGTCACCTGGAATAAAAGAATCTAATTTTTATAAAATAGTTGAGGTTCGAAGTTGGAGTTCGGAGCCCACATGGGTGGAATTCGAAAATTTTGCCCACCCGTAATTAGTGTGCATAATGATACATTTTGTCAACTATATGAATGGTAAAAATGAAGGACAAATTCATGGGTACAGAGTATCATATTCCTAAATTTATTAGTAATAACAAGCTTAAAAAACAAAATGCAGACACTTTTTGAGACATTTTTAGAAAGAAACCAAGCATTTTTCGTAGAACAATTTATCACTCAATACAGGTGTCAACTCGTGTTTGAAAGTGGGCATGGGTCTCCAAATGTCCTCTGTTCATTTCAAAGTGTCAGTTATGGTGTGGACTCCAACTCTCTCCGCATATGATTTCTATTTTTGGAATCGTTTTTCACTTCTATTATTGGATTGATATTAGAACACTCTTATTGGATTAGTTAAATTTAAAGAAAATTTAACTATTGAACCATAAAATATATTACATTGAAATAGATATTTAGATTATAGCTACAGTAACTTCTAAAGTTATTTTTAAATTTAAAAAATAATGTTTATTCATCAAATCTATTTTATATCATTTGTTTCTCTTCGAAGTCTCCATCAACGTCTTTCTAGTTTTTATTTTTAATCCATAATTTAATTAGAATATGATTACTAATTAATATATAATATTATAAATAGTAAAATATGATAAAATAAAATAATTTCATAATTAAAAAAATTAAAATATTTTTAAAATTGATATATTAAGTTGAGTTAGTGATTTATTAATTTAATAAGAATATGATTATTAATTAATATATAATAGATAGAATAGTAAAATATGACAAATAAAATAAATTAATAATTAAAAAAATTAAATATTTTTAAAATTATTAATTATTTATTACTATATAATAAATAAATATATAATCTAATGTGGAGATTTGATGTGAATAATTAAAATTAAATTTATTTTATATTATTTTATTATTATATAATAAAAAAATAATTATTCTAATATGAAAATTTATGTAAAAGGAATAACTAAAAATTAAATTTCTCTTATGTTCGTTAAAAATATCCTCCAACTTTAACTAATCAAATGAGATTCCTCTACGTTCCCTGGATCTCAACAGAAGATGCTTACGGGGTAAGGAAAAAGCGTGAAGAATGTGGCGAAGGAGCTTTAGCAGCACCACGAGCGCGTTGAAGGACAGGAAATGGGACGCTCTGATCATCGGCGGTGGCCATAACGGTTTGACGGCCGCCGCGTACCTTGCACGCGCTGGCCTCTCCGTCGCTGTCCTCGAGCGCCGCCACTTGATTGGCGGTGCCGCCGTTACGGAAGAACTCATCCCGGGCTTCAAATTCTCCCGCTGCAGCTACCTCCAAAGCCTCCTCCGCCCCTCCATCATCAGGTAGTTCCCGCACTTCCATCTAATTCCCCAGCTCTGTGCTTGTGAGTCATCAGTGCGTGTGTGTTTTTCGTTTAGATCAGTAATAAGTTTCGCAACTGTTTTTATTTTCTATTTTTTTTGTTGGATGCAAAGGGAGTTAGAGCTAGGGCGTCATGGATTGAGGCTGTTGAAGAGGAGTCCATCTTCTTTTATTCCTTGTTTGGACGGACGCTATCTTCTACTGGGGCCTGATAAGGACCTTAATCGTTCAGAGATTTCCAAGTTCTCTAAACGAGATGCCGATGCCTATCCAAGGTTTATGCCATGATCTACTTCATTTTTCTTTCTCAACGAATTGTATGGCACGCTCAATTGCATGATGGTAGTTTGAAGAGCATGTAATCGTGTAAGCGATCATAAGATTTTGATGTTGATAACTTGAGTCTCAAATTGAATCCAACTGTTTGAGAGTAACAAATTGGAATTGTCTTATAAATCTTCAAATAAAAGTTGTGCGCGTGTCTTTTTCTGTTCTCCGATCTTGATTCTTACAAAAATAAATGGCTGGTGTAGTATTCGATTCAGTTACGTCAAAATTTATATTATTTCTGTGCATCTTTCTTCTTTTATTTACAGATATGAAAATCAGCTGGAGAACTTCTGTAAATTCATGGACCCACTGTTGGATTCGGCTCCTCCTGAATCTTTGCAAGGCGTTTTTTCTTTGAAGGATCAGTTAAAAAACAGAATGCACAAATCAGCTTTTTGGGCTCGTTTTCTGCGGCAGGCGATGACGTTGGGCCAAAAAGATATTGTGTAAGAGTTTTTCTTCTTGATGTGTAGTTGTTTCCTGTTGTGTTAAAGCGCTGCTTTGTTTATATTGTTGCGTTTAACTGGAGGTGGCATATTAGAGTTATTTACCCTGTCCAAGTCCATTTGAATGATGTAAAAAATCTGAATTACCGTCTCAACCTTTTTAATGGTTTGTATTTATCGACTCTTGGCAGGGAGTTCATGGACCTTTTATTGTCACCAGCTTCAAAAGTTTTGAATAACTGGTTTGAGGTTGTCATTATAATCTTGATTTCTTTTCATTTTGTCCTTTGAATTTGTGGACTGTAGTTGTTGAATAGATATATCATTTCCATTTGTGATGAAAGTAAAGTCAAATTTAGTTCCATTTATGTGATTTCTGCAACTTATGTTTCAGCACTATTAATCAAACCATTCTCCCAGTGATTGGAATATACTCTCTCTTGTGGATATACTTATGATTGGGTTATAATGGTGAAGGTAATGAGTTTTATGTTCAACAGTTTATTGAATTTCTATCAACGACTTTGATATTTACAGACAGATGTTCTCAAAGCAACCCTTGGAACAGATGCTGTAATAGGAACTACGGTAAGTATTGTTAGATTTTTGTGGGGGAGCATTAATTTGAGTTCAGAATCGTTTTATATTGGCACAAATACACACACGCACACACAACCCAAAAACTGTATGGCTCGTTTTCTACTACATTATAGGTTTCAACATTTGACTTCCTAAAATCTGTACCATAGGCTAGTGTACATACTCCCGGGAGTGGATATGTTTTACTTCATCACGTGATGGGCGAAACTGATGGCGATCGCGGAATTTGGTCGTATGTATCTCTAATGATGGCTTGACGAGTAATTTGTTCATCAAAGAAACAGCACTGTACATTGCCTCTGATCCCTTTCCTGTTTAAAAGAAATCTAGACTTCTTCAGTTTTCACTATGATATAAGGCAAGAAAATATAGCCTAGTACAGAATAGCAATGTCATCATTACTTGGAAAGCAGAAGAAAGGACGGCACATCCTTTATGACAAATCAACTTTATAAATTTGATTCCAAAAATATGTGATAATTATTAGTTCGTGACTTCCATTGACTTCAGCAAACTTCAAATTTAGGGTGGAGTTTGACAAAAGACTGTAGCATTATGCTTATTTAAAGGTTTATATTATTCTAAGCTCATATGTTGGTCAAGATTGGTTTAGTACCTTCAAAAATCCAAATTAATGCTTCCTTCTTAGCTTGGTGTTATTGAGTTAGCGATCATGCATTTAGATTTATACTAGTATGACTTATTTCTTTAACCTCCCTCCTAGAGTACAGGTGGACTAAAAACACCATTATTTCTTGTAGGTATGTCGAAGGTGGGATGGGCTCAGTTTCCACGGCTATCGGTAATGCTGCTAGGGAAGCTGGGGCCCATATTGTCACAAGTGCAGAGGTATATTTCTATGGAATCACTTCAACAGCTTTTCGTAGTGCATCTCCCTCCTTATGAAGTAATTAGTCATAATTCTATTTATTCGATTTCATTTTGGATTCAGGTACAACTGAGATAGGCATGGAAATCTTAGATTCTAGAAACTGTTTCTAATTTTGAAAGATTTGCGTACTTGGTTCAAATCAATTGAGACAATGAAATTTTTAATGGATTGGCAGTTATGAGGTCATGAAAATACTATGCAGAACCTATTTTTTGAATTTTTGCTAGTAAATATCATCGACATGCTGACAGAGAAATAGCTCCCCCCCCCCCCCTACTTAGCCCAGCCCAGCTTTGCCCCTGATGCAGAGGCACGTTACAATTGCTCTTATGACTCAGAGTGTCTACAGAGGAAAGACCTAGAGCTTGGGAACCTTTTCTAACCATTCACCATATGAAATCAATCACTTTAGAAAGGGGAGATTTGAGCTAAGTATGTCTCTTATTGCTTCTGGTCAAAATAATGTAGGCAATGGCACATCAAACACCTAAAGAATTCTGATGATAATGATGTAATAATGAGTTTAGACAACATTCTCTATTTTTTTTTTAAATCCAGGGATCACCGCAAAATAGACATGGAGTAATTCATCTTATTTTTATTTTGTCATTGGTTTTCATTATATCCTTCAGTTGTTGCCTTTGTACTTTATTCAGTTGTCTTTTGCTACCTTTGATTTTTTTCACTTTTGACATCAGGTCTCACAATTGTTGATTGGAGACTCTGGTGCAGTGGACGGGGTTAGTGTTGCTACATGATTTCTTTAATTAAGCAGGCTTCAAAGTATGATCGAACTAACTATTCTGTACATGGCTAATATCATTTAGGTCTTGCTGGCTGATGGTACAGTGGTGCATTCTTCAATAGTTTTATCAAATGCAACCCCACATAGAACTTTCATGGTATAATTTGGACACTGCTGATTTATTTTAAATTACAGAAAGCATGTGCAAGTGATGTTGCAATCATATAAATGCATTTAGGTTAGATTTCTCCACCCTCTATTCTATGTGGATTTTAATGTTGATTCTAGTATTTCCTCATGTGACACAGGATTTAGTCCCTAAAAATGTCCTTCCTGATGATTTCATCCGAGCTATCAAGTACTCTGACTACAGTTCTGTAAGCACCCTATACAACCTTATTTACTATTAGACATTCTAGTGTGTGCATCTTCTATTCTGTGTCACTTCATTTCCTATATACTGGGAGGGTTAGGCAGAATGCATATATGTGACCGGATTCTTATGTAGTGTGTAGTCTACTGAAGAAGAATACCCAACATGTGTGATAGCTGGCATTACAAAATCACATGAAACTTGGTCCAAATGTAAAACATTGCTGGTTATGACACAAAACCATGAGGTGATTGCCTGCAGCATATTGTGGCTTGATTGACCATATCAGTATGAAAGCCATTGTATTACTTTATAATAAGAAAATAAATTGCAATTTATCGGATTGACTGAAACTATTTAAGTTTACTGAATGAATGAGGATGGATAAATGAAGATCACAAGAAACGTAAGTTGACAAAATCTTTTTGGACTCTGTGTTCTTTAGTTTTTTGCCATCCTGCATAAAATTATCTGGTAGTATCCCCCAGGTCACCTAGTAATGAAAGTCAAGCTCTGTAATATTCTATAACTCTAGAAAGTATAAAAAGACACAGAAAGTTTACAGCACTTTGTAACAAGGAGCCTAGAAAATGAACTGCAAATTGTAGGATTTCTTTCTCAGCAGTTTAAGTTTTCCTCTGTATGTGGCTCTCAGGGAACTACAAAAATAAACTTAGCAGTTGATAGATTGCCCCAGTTTAAATGTTGCAAAATAGGCCATCCTGATGCTGGTCCTCAGCATGTTGGCACCATTCATATTGGTTCTGAAAGGTATGCTTTTATCTCAGTATTAGCAATATATAGGCTCTGAATCCACTAGTTTTTTCTTGGATGTTCTTCGAGACAGTTAACTAAAAGGTTGTCTAGGTGTCAAGATTGTTGATATTTAATCATAGGCATCAAGCCCAAGACCGAATAGAGTAGATGAATCGTAAAGTTTCTAGTGAAATAAAAGGTTATGGTATTCTTTGACCATTTGTTTGAATAGAGTGAAAGGCATAGTTGAATATGAATAGCTAACCAAATTATTGATGACAATGGTATCCTTTTAGATTCTATCCCATAACAATAAACAACTTTAGGAGTTGGGCTTAGGGCACATGCTGATAGACACACTGGTTGTGGTATCAACTTTTGTTGACCAGTTTGGTTTAACTTTCTTAAACATGATTTTACCTACCTTTCCTAATAACAAACAGATTTTATGGAATTGTTTGGTATATTATCATTTCATAGTGGACGACCTTCAAAAGTTGAATAATTCTTGCAAACTATAATGGAAAAGGTTTCCAGTTTTGACTTTAGATTTCAGCTCTGCACCTTAACTTCTATTTTCAACAACTACTATTTGAAAACAATCCAATGCATTCTTCCGTGTTCTGTCACTCTTTTAAGCATGGAAGAGATTCACTCAGCGTCTCAAGATGCTGCCAATGGATTACCATCACGAAGACCAATTATTGAAATGACAATCCCCTCTGTTCTTGACAAGACTATATCCCCACCTGGTACTTACTTTTTCTTAGATGCATCTGTGGTATCTTATTCGTCTGTGTGTTTTTTATATGTAGTTAAGTTGATGGGTTCTGATCACATTCAAGGTTTTCTTTTCCAAAGGCATACAAAGTGAAGTGAAACTCTAATTTTTAGTCCTGTTCATATTGCTCATGGAAAGGACGTCCTTCAAACTTTTTTTAGAATACTTACTCTTCCAGCAGTTAATGCATGCACACATGTACAACTACACACGTGCGGAGATATTTCCTCTTTAACCTGTTACATTAATGTGCAAAATGCATATCTCACTCTTTCATACTAATAATGTTTTATGTGTTTTTGCCTTGTAATTTTCACATTAAACTTTCTGTCAGGGTTTGTCAGGTCATTATACCTTTTTTTTCTCTGTTCAGACATTCAAAGTTAGATGTTGTCATAGAATAAACCTGGAATGTTCTTAGATGTTTCCAGACATTTCCAAATCTCTTTACCGTATCAGCTTGGAAAGCATTAATCTTTATAAGATTGGAGTTCAGTAACATGTTGTTTTTGATAGGTAAGCATGTGATCAACCTGTTTATTCAATACACACCCTATAGTCCATTGGATGGTAGCTGGGGAGATCGTGCTTATAGGGTAAGCCATATTTTAGTAACTGATGCATTGGCATTGTATTTGCTTTTTACATAAAACTTCTCTATGATTCAGCAGTCAGTTGTTCTTTTCTTGTACCCTTCAGTGAAACTTGTCTCTATTTATCTCTAATATGGCAGATCTTCATTGTTCTAATTAATCCTGGAAAAATTGGGTAATTATATTCATTGCAGGAATCATTTGCAAAAAAATGTTTCACCTTGATTGATGAATATGCCCCTGCATTCAGCTCATCAGTCATTGGCTATGACATGTTGACTCCACCTGATCTTGAAAGGGAAATTGGTCTGACAGGTACTTCATAACTCCCATCAAGGGAGTGTCCCCCACTTTGTACTAATAAATCCCACGGTCACTCACTTGAGAGGTCATTTGTTGTTACCATCAATTGAACCAAGCTAATAAGGTTTAAGTGTGATTATCAATAAATCATCAGAAATTTAGTAAGGAATAAGGACATCTTGTTCGGACAGACAAGCTTGAAAAGTTAGCTAACTCTGTGAGTCTATTCTTGTAAATTACCAAATATGCTCATCACACACTTTCACGAAGTTTCTGTTTCTTAAAAAATTCTAATATCATATAATCTCTCATGAAATACCTGACTCAAATGATTCTCAACAGGAGGGAATATCTTCCATGGTGCTATGGGATTAGATTCTCTCTTCCTCATGCGGCCGGTTAAAGGATGGTAATTCATAAAGCTCATAATGTTTACTACTGGGATCGTCATAGATATTTGTTTTTATTTTCACGTTTCGTACTATCTTTATTATTATTGCATGGTTTAAGTACTAAAATCAAATGTGATTTATGTTATTTTGGGAACAAAGGTCGAATCATAGGACTCCACTCCGAGGGCTGTATTTGTGTGGAAGCGGGACCCATCCTGGGGGTGGCGTGATGGGCGCACCTGGACGTAATTCTGCTCGTCTAATTCTTGAAGATGTCAAGACACCATTGAGTTGAAACACGGTAACTCAGCCATATGTCCTAAAGGCTTTTTAAGTTCCCAATTTCCTTTTATCCTTTTGTAGGAGTTCAATTAGCATTCTATCGACTGTCAATTTTGTAGGCGTATTTTAATGCAACAGAATAATAGGGTCGGATGAAATTGCATTCGGCATGAGACTAACTGGTTTTCAGAAGCTATAATGGATTATTGGTTATATATTGCTAGACTCGACTGGGAAAATCCTGGAACAAGAGAGAAAAAAAAAATACAACCCCCTCGTGAAAGGATTCAAGCGGGTAGGATTTTAACTTCGATCAGTAGAAATATAAATACCAATCCAGCGTCACCCAGGATCGTCTTTACTTGTGAGTATGTTTTCCAAATTGGCTTTGGACTTCAAATCTCAACCAACACGTTTCGGGATTTGCATGTATCTTTCTTAGTAGCATACTTGCATTTTTTTAACTATCGTAGATTTTGCACTCTACAAGTCTACATCTTGAACTATTAAAGTTAAACATAAATGTATAACATTCACGGCCGTTTAAATAGTAAAATGAGATGAGATGAAATAAAATAAGATGAGATGATTTGTGAATAATAATGAAATTATTAGTTGAAATTAGATTAGATGAGACGAGACGAAGTGAGATAGTTTATCTCACATTTGTATCCAAACGGGCCCTCAATCTATCATCTATAAAAATAATAATAAAAAATAAATAAAAATTGTACTTTGCATCCAAATTCTTGACGATTGAAACAAAGTGATAATTTTTTATATATAATTTCAGGATGAGATTTGTTAATTTAAATAACTTAGATTTTAAAATCTCTAATAATTTGAGGGTGGAAAATGTATTTATCCCGAAAGAGAGAAATCATTCCTAGTCGGAATCAAGAGTTGGTTAGAGATGGAAAGATATAAGAAATTAGGTCCCAGCCAGTGGCATTTTAGAATATACAAACTTCATCGATTTCTCAAGAATCGATCAATATGATGTTTTATAATTTGTTAGCTGCAAAATCCAAAAAAATATATGGATTAAAAGAAATCCTTGGGATCGTACACTCCGGGTATCGATATTTATGAGCTCATAGCTGAAACATCTTCCCCTGAATGATTTACGGTGATAATGTAAAAGATCAATATCGTGATCATTTCAACAGCTCAACTGAAAACCACAAGCTATCGCCCCCGCCAACCAGAAACAGATTTGGGGACAAGGGAAATAGAATTGGAGGCAGTTTCCAACCTGCATCATGTGTAAACGGCTTCCATTAATCAATATGCGTATACAGAAATAAGCATGCAACAGCCAAACCTTAAACACCCGAACCCCCCCCCCAACCCCCAAAAAGAACGAGCGAGAGAGAGAGAGAGAGAGAGCACTTTGATATTTCTTCTACAGCTTTCATGACTTCTGCAGAACTTGTTTCCAGCACTTGGCCTCCAAAAAATATCTCATCCAGAATGGTATGAATCTACCCAAAACAGAGGAAAAGAACAAAGTTTGAAGCCTAGTCTGGTGGAGATTTCGAGCGTATTTATTTACGGGAAAATATAAAGACCAACAAACAAACGCAACGGTCTGCAATAATTATAAATATGCTGATTCAGTAAAACTTAAACTCAGCTCAGTTCAATGAAACCCTCTTCTACTCTGAGAGATCACCATATTTCAGGCACATTGGAGAGACAGCATCTCAGTAAAACATCATTATATCAGACTGGAGATTCAAGCATGAACAGCAGAAATCATTAAATTGGTTAACTCAATAAGGAAATGATTGACCTCCAAGTTGACTTAAAAATATTCTGAGCAGACATTACATAATGGTAGTGCTCAGCATGACAAACTGCCAGTGGCATGTTTCACTAGCTCATGTAACAGAAATGACACCTCCCCCATAAAGAACCTTTCAACCAGATGGTGCTTTTTAAAAAATGTGGAGTGTGAAGTTGTAGATTATAAGACCTAACCAGGTTGTGTAAATTACAGATAAAAGATACTTTTAAATATCAAACAAAGGCTTTTCCGACTACATCTTCCGAAGCCCAGTGATTAAGTTAAATAACCAACTTCTCCATGGCATATTCCATATTCTAACTTCGACACATCCATATCGAGCATTTTAAAGAGATACCAACCTTGCTATAGTTGAACACCAAGTCAAGCTCGCATACATTTTTAAAGCATTTGTCCAACGTTTCCACAAGAACTGATCGCATACAGTTATAAGTAAGTATATAATCCAATTAAATAAAAAATTCAAGAGAAAAAGGTAATATGAGTGTACTAAGTACATCAGTTATTTACTCATAAAAAAATCAGTTATTTACTGTTACATTCAGCTCATTTAGTATATCAATGGCATACAGCATACATGACAAACACAATCCATCAGCATAAATTTATGATAAAACTTAAACATTGCCAAGAGGCAAATGACCTTCATAATCATCGTGCTAAAGCATAAAATCAGTAAATCTAACTTTGGACAACAATACATTATTTTTAGATAAATTTTCACAAATTAACCTTTAATAATGCTCAGTTTGTCTGATGAATCATCAAGCAGCAAGTGAAGGTACAGAAAAGCTTGAAAATTAGGTAAATTCACAAAGATGGATATTGTTTCCATCATAATTGAGTACATTTTAATCAATCTGCTTCATATGTTTCAGCAATATCATTTTCTCCTATATATGGTATTGAAGTATACATTTGCAATAAGCAATTTGTAACAAAGCTACAACATTCATTTACTACTAACCCTGTTTCTCAAGGATGCCACATTGTCCGTACTAACATTCAATGCTAGAGATAGTATAGAATGGAGAGGTGAATTATTAAAAAAATGTACCTTGTATCAAGTCGAGCATGGCAAGCTCATTTTCAGAACTATCAAATACTAAAACAAAGTATAGTGTTGCAAAGTGCTTGTATACAATGCGACTATCCTGCAGGGAGAGATAAAAGTTAAAATGGAGAGTTCTACAATGGAACAGACTGGAATGCATACCTTCACAGCAACTCCTAGAAGTCTTTTGTGGATAACATGAATATTGAATACATTTAAGAGAGCTAGGAAAGTAATCGAAGAAAGCGCTTCATTTTGATGAATAATTACACAAAAGCGCCCCTTCCAGTAATGAATATTATTCGGATTATGAAAAGGAAAGAACTCTATCGCTATCAAAATATCTACGTCTTTTTTAAAAAAAGAAAAAAGAAACACGCACTCTTTTCCACAAAGGACCAACAGAACAGGAACGAGGAAGTAAGAGCTGAGAAAAAATATATTACCGGACCGAAAATAGAGTCGGCCTCCACAAAATTGCTAACGTTCTCAGCTCTACTGCATAAGACTGCACCAAAATCAAAATTTCAAGGGGAAACAACAATAAAAACAAACGAAACCAAGAAAAGAGCTCAAGATGGTCAATTGCACCAAGAAGAACAGATAAGATTTTAGTTAGAACTGTGGTCGAACCGACGTCAGTGTGATACTGAGATCCAATTCCGAATCAATCAAGAAAAAATGGTGTGCGTATGGTACGCATGAGAGAGCGTGAGAGAGAGGGAGAACCTCCAAAAACGCTGCGGATAAGCTCCTGCTGCTTGTCGACAGGCTGAAATCAAAGAATTTAATTCAATCTGAGCCCTTACAACGAGTTGTACCATGATCTTCAAGAATTAGAATTTAATACGAGTATAAAATGAGAGGAGAGAGAGACCTGTGAATCGTAAAATTTGGCAAGGCGAGGCTTGCCCTGCGTATTCATCACCATCACCGCCCGTATCATCTTGCTTCCCGGCTCAATTTACCCACTCGCATCGATGGGTCTCCAATTCCAAATCGACAGGTTTATACAATAAGGTTAATACACATTATATTTTGCATTTAACGACTCGCCGTTTTGTGGTCTCAAACGTTTTGCACTGTTGTCGTTGCATATTTCTTTTTCAGTGGGTCTGGCCCGGGTCATTAGAAAACGTTGTCGTTTCCCATAAACCAAACGTTGACATGCGAGCCTGTGGCCGCAAACGAGCCCTAAGTCAAACTAGGCCTTTATAAGGAAAGCGAAAACTCCGCTCGATGGCGGCGGAAATATACACGAAGAAGGGAACATGGCTACTCACGACGACGATGACGAAGACGACATAAACCCCGTCACGATGATACTACCAGATGAGCAAGACGATACAAAGAGATTCCGTACAATACAAGAGGATGCATCAGAGCAACATCTACAGCAGCATTACGTCCGTTCAATCGACTCAACGTTGTTGATCAGGCAGCTTCCTTCCCAAGGCCTCTCCTTCCAGCTCTGGCCCGCCGCTACCACTCTTGTCACTATACTCGATCAACACCGCTGTCAGCCTACCAATAACCCCTTATCTTCCACCCTGCTCGGTCATGGCCACCCTCTCAACATCCTCGAGCTCGGCTCCGGAACCGGTCTCGTCGGGATCGCCGCCGCGGCCACTCTCGGCGCTAATGTCACGGTCACCGACCTCCCACACGTCATCCCAAACCTCCTGTTCAACGCGGAGGCAAACGCCGACGTTTTAACCGCGAATGGAGGGGCCATACGCGTGGAGCCGTTAAGGTGGGGAGAGGCCGATGACGTGAAGCTGATTGGGCGGGATTTCGATCTAATTCTGGCCTCGGATGTAGTGTACCATGATCACTTGTACGACCCGTTGCTCGAAACAATGCGACTGTTGCTATTGGGCAGCGCGGGTACTGAAAACGGAAGAGCAAAGGCGTTCGTGATGGCCCATTTGAGGAGGTGGAAGAAGGACTCGGCTTTCTTCAAGAAAGCCAAGAAGCGCTTTCAGGTTGAGGTTCTACACGTGGATAGTCCATCCGAGGGATGTAGGGTTGGAGTGGTTGTTTACCGTTTTGTTGAGAAGCTTATGAATTCGAATTCTGGTAGCTCGGCAAGCAATTCTTCATGATCAAGAATGTACGTTTCGCTTGTTTGTTTGTCAAGAAAATCCTCACCTTGCGTGTCGTCCGTCCCCATACATAGAATTTTCAAGATTTTTGAGGCAGAAATAATTAATGAATCATAGAATGGTGATACAATTTTGAACGTGGAGATGATCCTAGAGAATGAATCTTTCAAAAATTGGAGCATAATACAATAAGGCAAAAATTACGATGAATATCACATTTTCTTATACAAGCAATCAAGACCATGGGTCCTGATTAATACCCTCACAAACAAAGAAACTCAAACCAAAAGTTAACCTCACATCCACACGATTGACAAATTGATATATAGATGATCATCAAACTAATAAAAGCAATCTTCATGAAGGCAGAAATTGCCAGTTCGGTTTGGTTCGGTTCCGTTGGTGGGCTTGTGGCAAGAGGTGGAGAAATCACACCCTGTATCGTCTTCAGTCATCTCGGGGATCTCTGTAGCAGTTTTGCACTTCACACCAGGGCCACACTTTTTTACGTCTCTATGACCATCTTTGGAGATGCTGGAAGAAGTGCCTTTAGTACCTGTTTTTATACCTCGAAGCTGTCAAACAAAAATCGTTATGTGCTATGTTTAACTGAAAAACACATCTTCAAACCACCATGATACTGATTATCATCGCTTCCTTCGCGGCGAGCCTTTGGCCACAACTTTCATAGTCTGGGAGTCTCTAAAGCAAACAAAGTGCACTAGTGTCTTCCCATTTGGGAAGACAGCAAAAACACTTGTCCCTATCTTCTTATTGCAAAGAGAGCACATGCTATCGCTGGTGATCTTCACCACTGTTTGTCTTTGGTTGTAGAGTTCGTCCTTCACCTGTTTCATGAAATTATTATGACTACTATTTTGAAGAAGTAGATTATGGATTCTTGTATTGCAACATAAAGTTGTCGAGATATGTGTAATTAGAGCAGATTACACACAAATATTTGATTGGGCAGTAAAAAAATATACTTTATGTGAAAGATATTTGCCCAATAAACTAAAAGTAACATTTACGGCTAACCATTGCAGATTGGGATGGCAATAAGTTTTGGGCAAAGGTTCATGCCTTAAAATTCCCATGCACAATAAAACCATACCTGCAGGTTTTCACTGTGTCTCAAACTTTTGATCACTGAAAGATTTCTGTATGCTTCACTGGATTTCCGCAGAAGAGGTCCAAGAAATGGAAGCAAGTTCTTCAAATAACAGTTAAATAACGAACATTAGGAATGCAACTTACAGCTGATATTCTGATGGCAAACAAAGAGAAGAAAACACAATGATGTTGATGAATTAGCATGAAACCAAGAACAGGCATAAGCGTATATCTTCAATTCCCAGACACTCACACACCAGGGAGAAGGGAAAAGTTGAAGCGAGTATATCAGAATAAGCAAATGACACAAATTATACCTTAAGTAGATCAGACATCAGTTGCAAGGATATGCATAACCATGTAGCACTCAAGATACCTAGTTTGGAACTAAATATTGGGTAGTCCTGAAGTACAGATGAGGCGATACGCCTACCCTATCACATGATGCCATATCATTGAAACTGCTTATATAACCATCCGTTTTTAGTGACATGGCATCTTGATAGGGTGAGAATACAAGCATTCATTCTCCAAGACAGCCTAGTAATTACTACTAGTTTTATTTGAGTGTGATATCAATCAATATAACTACCTTTTATCTCAAAAAAAAAAAAAAAAAAACAACTAGTTCTTTTGAAGTTTGTTAGTCCCCCATCAATATAGTTGATACCTGTAGTTTGGTTTCCCTTGGTAAGAGTTTGAGAGCTTGAGCTCCATTTAATCTATCCCACCTTTGGCTCAACAAATCAAGAATCTCATCAAGCATAATAGTGGAACCTCCTTCCCCACTAGATTCATCTGCATCACCATCACTCCGGCTACTGTCGGTGCCACTCTGACTTACTCTCATGTCCTCTGCACCCTCTATTGAAGCAATTTTCTTACTTCCACGGCCTCCTCTAGCTTTAGTCGAAGACGCTGAACCAACCTTTGGAATGCTCGTATGATAAGGTGATACTAGATTGGTGATTCGCTGTTCAAAATTCTTGGTTGTCCTCCGAGGATTAAGATAAATTTGCAAAAGAGTAAGGTATATATTGCCAGAGGATTTTATAGATGGTTGATGAACTACAGACTCATATACCCGATCACAATAGGCCAGTGCAAGCTCAGGGACGTGAAGCTACAAATGCAACAGAAATTGATATGCTCAGAGTATTCATAAGAATCAATGGACGAATAAGAAAAACATTTTTTGTTTTATAAGTAATGCAAATAATACAAACAATAAAAATAACAATAATGATGAGCATTTTTTAACACAAAACAGCAGCAGTGTTGGCACTGGCAGCATCAACAAACATCTTGTCTTACGTACTAAAATAATTACCATATAACAAGTGTACGTAATTGCATAAGGAGCACTAATAGTATTTTGGCGAATGTAAAAGTGGTGGAAAAAGTCAATCCCAAAATTCAATCAATTTGTAAAAGCCAATGTCTCAGTATACACATGCAAAAATTCACTAAATTTATTAACTTCGTTTTTGTTTATATTTAGAATAAAAAATAGAATTATGAAACTCACTTCAGAGAACCATATATCTGTCATTCAACTATTTAACAAATAGTACAAAAACTGGTACAGATCCAAGGACTGTAAAAACCTTTCTGATCATGTATGTAAAAAAGAATGGTGAAATTATAGTATGCCATTACAATTTTATTACAGATAACTAAACATAAATAACAAGATTAAAATCCAGTTAAAATGACTGTAAGCCAAATATAATAACCTGGAAGGATGGAAAAATGATGAGTCTATCAAGGTTTTCCAGCATTACATTTTTTTAATAAGCAAGTGAAGATTTTATTAAAAAATCTCAAAATGCGTAGTCTGAGCATACAGCAAGTATACCAGCCCTGGATTTCCACCATTCCATAAGACTCTCATTTTGAAATAACCTGTTCAATTGCCAATATATATTAACAACAAAACAGCCCAATTGACAGCATTTCCTGGTTACAATGCACAGCTGAATTCAATATTATCTTATTATGAATATCTTCACCAAAATGCACTTTGTGGTGGCTAGGGCTACTGAACAACTTCCCCAATCAGTTTCATGTCATCTTGCCTTCAGATTTTATGACAAAAAGGACTATGTTGATTTATGTAAGAAAGTACCTTATGAACATATAGAGACAAGGCAAGCTCATGTTGGTTCATTTTACCCAACAATATTGCACGCTCTTCGTATAAAGCATCCGGTGGTAGACGTTTCAACAAAGCATCTGGATTATATCCTGAGATACTCTCTAAAGCAGACAATAATTTCTTCCTTGTTGAGGAATAAGCTTTCTCATCCCATTTTTGTTGAGCACCTAAATCTGAATACCAATCAAGCACTTCCGAGAGATATATTTGTATCTAGCACGCACAAAAATGACAAGTAAAAAATCATTTATCAATAAAATCAGCCAAACTACCATCACCACCTACACTACCCATAACAACAACGAAGTTATTTGATTTGGCAGAACAGATCTGTTCTGTCCAGTCTTTTTAATTTTCAATCCTTTTCAGTTATGTTTACTTATTATTCGTAACTCTCAAGTGACAAATATCTGTTCCTTAACATTACAGAAAGAAATGCAAAAGATCTTCACCATTTCATTTTGCAGATTTCCTGAGATCCCATTCTCATTCATTGCAAGCATGAGCTCCAAGTACTTGGCCTGCATGCTTGGAGCATGTTGCTTCAAATAAGAGTTGACCAAGTCTGCTGGAATATTTCCAGACAAATACAGCTCAATAGTTTGTGTTGGACAGCTTTCAAGAACCAGCATTGAGCACTCAAGGACAAGCATGGGATCAGTCCCACAGAGAGGCTGCAAAAGAATAGAACACATTCATCAAATCTTACTGGGTGTATAACACACCAGCTCTATTAACTCTCAACCAAAACTTCAACTTCTCAATTTTCCCACGGAATAAAGCAATTCTACACTGGATGCTAAAAAGTAGTGCTTTATCTAACCAGGGTATTCTTAAATATCATCCTGTGAGAAAATCCCTGGATCGCCTTCTTCAGTTTTAGGTAGATCGCATAAGGTAAAGCAGGCAAAATCTTAAGTAACAAACGCCAAGAAGCACTGAACTTAGCATGGACCATGGAAGAAATTACTTTCAGAACTTAGATATTAAAGTTTTTGTCAACAAATTGAAAAGATTATGGAGGAAGGCTACTTATCAAAAAACCTTGTCTGGAGGAAAGCACAACTTCCCTTCACAGTAAAAATATATACACAGGAGACCAGTGCATAGAGCTACTATATGGTTCGTCCAGATTAGAGTATGCAGAAAAATCAGTGGTTGAATGCTTCCATGTCATCAATAAACATAATATGGATTTCTACAAAATAAGGATAACTATCTTTACAGAAATCAAGAAAATAAAAAGGCTATAGGTAAAAAACTTACCTTGAGATATTCAATAATTGACTCAGGCTTAAACTTTTGGGTAAGCTCTGCTAGTGATTGGTTTGCCTTCGACTCTTCTACCAATTGATGTAGAAGTTTAAGGGCTTCACGGTGCATTGAATTGCACTTGTAAAGTTCTAACAAAGCAGCATAATGATTTCTTTTTCGAAGAATTTCCTCACATATTTTCACATCACAATAGTTAAGACCTTTCAGTAACTCTAAAGCCACTGAAGACTGTCCAGTGAGAAGCAGAGCTTGGAGTAGTGCCGTGTCAAGTATTGCTGCCATCTCCCGAGCACCAGAGCTAATGGAGATGTTACCACGCCCCTGAGGACCAAAAAATATTGAATCAAATAAGAACACATACAAATAGACATTAACCGTCTGAGGTAACAATACATTAATCAAACTCTATCCATCCACGACACTAACATTTTCGTACACTTGTTAAATCACCCAACTAGCTTTTGAACAATATCAAATTTATTTGATCTATAAACAAAAAAATCAGCATAACTCGAAAATCTATAACATAGAGTCATATAAAATAACCAAATTTCAATAACAAGTATTTTGCAGCTTATTCGAAGTCTATAACATAGAGTCCAACAAACGTAGAAAATCTACAAGTTTAAAATTCAATATTATGCACAATCCTTATGACCATGTAAACATATTAAACAAGGGTCTAAATCCCTATACATTCCATTACACCAAAATAGTTGAGACCTAGAAAAAAAAAATATCTGTTTACCTTGGTCGTTTTCTTGAACCTACTGTCATACGATGCGAAATTATCTCCAACAGCATCTAAAACAACTTCTTCTGTTCCCTCGGCAGTGGCCTTTTCAACTATACCATATCTTTTCTTCTGCAAGAACTTAATCAGAGCCATGAGAGTATTGTGGCTCATTTTCTTGGACTCAAGTGCTGCATGCTCATCAGATTCCAATAGTTGTGGTGATGGTAAGGTTTCCATATCATCTGATAAACCTGATGAACCTCTTGAGAGATATGAAGCATCCCAAGAAATGTCCACCAGCTTCTCTGGCTCAGGAATTATGGTTGTTTTAGGAAGGATAATAGAGGGATACAACGAAAGCACATAGGTTATATCTATCTGAGATGCCAAGAAATGCTCCATTGCCTCCTCATAGCTTTCATTATCAAATAGGTAGTGAGCGTATCTGAAACACGGTGAGATAAACTCATTGAAATCAATTACTTTATTAAATTATACTTATCAACAAAAATATATTAGATTAAATTATGCATACAATGCATATTGATCTATGGCCATTGAGGATTCCTTAAATATGCTGGCTGGTTAATATAACAAAAAACTTGCACAAAACAAAAATAGGAACAAAGATCATTATAAGTAAGTTTACGACATTCTATTGTTTTGTTAAGTAACTATGAATAGCATCGCCCGTATATTGTATACAGCTGGAAGTTGCAAGTCAATGCTTCATGTTGGAAGAGGGTAACATCAACAAGCCATTAGATAAATTACTTCAGCATTATCAACCTAGACCTAGATTTAACGAACCAAAATAGACACAAGACTTTATTAGGCCTCTAGATACATCAAGCCCAGTAGGAATTTGCTTACCAAAGCGTGCCCTAAACATCCACATGAAACTTAGACGATACGCACTCTAAAGGGTATATTGAATTCATGATATAAATTCTTTAAGTAAATGAGTTCTACATAAATGCTTGCATGACAGATATATAAATTAACTCTAAAGAAGTTATGATCATAAATCAATATCTGTTTAATGAATTAGTAGAGGATTAGATTATTTTATGAAAACATCCACCTTATATGAATCGACCCCTCCTTTGCAGCTCGAAGGTTTGAATCTTCTGGGGGAAGCAGCTTACACAAGGCCAAGGCTTCATCGAAATTGCCAGATGCTGTTAGTTGTACAATCTGCAATACAGTTGAAAACTCTCTCAGCACTTCCAATGCATAAAATTATCGTCTGTTTTTTAAGTTAGGCATATATCATTGCTAAAGGCATTATGCAATTAAACCTATTTGTGGGCATAATATAATGACAAACAGAAACAGGACATGATAGATTTACATGATACATCTGGAATTTTAAGAATGGATAAATTTTGTGTCAACATGTCTAACTCATGCATACACTTCAAAAGAAGGCAATGCATGTGGACTTAATGGTATTTAGAAATCAGCCTCACGGCAGATTTAGAAATTTTCCTGAGTATGACTTATTTCACAAATCTGCCCATGTATACTCATGAATGGTATTTAACATTTGTAGTTCAAGTTAGGTTAATAACTACTGTAACTTTTTAACTTGGTGGGGTAAAATTTGCAGGAACTGAGAATTAGGGCTGAATTGAAAGAGCTCCTTGACACAAGGTTTTAATAGCATGAGGGGAAAGGCTTCAATTGGAGCTGCAAAGAAGCAAGAAGGAAGCCACAATTGATCATAAAATAATAATGACCTAATTAACAAGAACTGACACTTGTTCTTGGACCAAAAAGGCATCTTGCTTGGTCTTGCTCTAGTTTAGGCTTCCAACGAGGAAGCTTCATATCTAGCTTTTTTTTGTCAGTAAATACGAGGAAGCTTCATATCTAACTAAGCAGCATCAATACCTGTGCACCGAGAGGAACAGGGAAGAGCCCATAAACAGAATTGTTTAATGCTACGATTACGGAATTGTTGCTTTGGCCAAGATGACGGGCATTTCGTAGAACAACAGTCTGTATCAACGGATATGGATCTCGAAGAGATCGAATCTGAACAACACAAGTAGAAGAAACTGAATATGACACAACTAAATTCAGACAAATAGGTAAGTTGCTCTTGCTTAGCAAATGTTCAGGTTACCTCAACATATCTTGGTAATAAAGCTATTGCATATGGCTTCTGAATGACAACTTCTAAAGGGGCCTCTGACCAACAAATTCTACCTTCCTGAAGCAGCTTCCCATTTTGGTCCACAAAGACACCAATGTTCTCCTATAGGCAGCAAGTTACATTTGCAGCATTCAAAAATCAGAGTAAGAATATGATCATCACAACCTAAATGTGGCATTCACACAAAGGAAGGAAATAATTGCCCTCCATGAAAATATTTTATCTTTAGCATTTGATTTGTGTAAATGTATGATCTTTATTTATCAGAAAGTGTAATGTATGTTCTTTTAATGATGTGTAACCTCACCGAGGCAGGGCCCTTTGAACACACCCTTAGGGAGTAAACCCTGGATACACAACCCCACCCGTCAGAACCATGCATCAGTGATAATCCAGGAAAACTCCTAGTGCAGAATTGAACCAAAGATGTCTGAGTTTACAGGTCATCCCAAGCCCGCCCTTTGACCACTAGGTTGTGTCCTTACGGGTCTGTTAGTGTACATGTGTGTAACAACTATAAAATATGCATTCAATTATCAATGCATGTCCAGGAAAGCAGAATATAAACGGCAACACAGAAAAGAATACCTTCCCAAGAAGAAGTTCTCCTGAGGGAAGAGAGATCACCAAAGGCGGGGCTAACCTCCCAGAAGGAAATACTTCAGACAACGCACCATTTGTAGCGTTCAATATTGTGTATTCTTTTCTAATACCCAAACATATATTCTCACCGCACCATGACATCGACTTTACCGTATCCGGCACATTATATTCTTTCACCTCTACAAATCCTCGACCACCTAATCAACACACAAAATAAAGTTATTTCTTTTTTATCGAAAAATGTAAGTAGGTGCCGTTACAGGGGACAAATAAAGGCCATGTTTTTGTATTTTTCTATAATATGGGATCGTATTTTCCACAACAAACAGCTGACCACCTAAAATTCCATAGTATTGGCATGTTCTCGCATCCTTTCTCGCACTTTCTCGGATACACAAAAAAAATCAAATTCAAACATATCTTAAGCAATTAATTCGAGCAAGAGATAACATGAATTCATGGAATTACCGTCGTGTCTGAAAATACAGACCCTCTTTTGCCTCGCGAAGCACAAGAACCCTCTCCGATCGTCCCAAGAATACACATTCGCGCCCTTCGCCTTGGTGATGACAGCGTTGGTCTCCAAGTTCGGGAGCTTATGGAAGGCGATCGACTCCGAGAGCGAAAGAAGGAGCTCCCTCGACTCCAAGACCTCCATCGCGAGCAGGGGCTTCCTGGAGAACCCAGAGAAGTTTCTCTCTAGAGCGTACGGTTCCTTTCGCAGCTCATGGGCATGTAAGTGGTAATCGGACGGTGGAGAGCGGTCGGAGACGGAGTATTCGGGAACGTAGATCTTAAGGGATCCATCGGAGCAGCCGAGGAGGAGCTTTGAACCATATGATTCGACGGCGTCGATTTTGAAAGGGCAATTGTTGAGGAGCTCGAAGGAATCATAGGCACTGTGTACCATCTTCTCGTCGTCAATCCCCTTCGGACGTTTTCCGATCGGAATTTCCTAGTATAATTTATTAATAACGAGCAGTAACGAAACGTTATTATTGAAGCAATACGACACCGCATGCTCCTTCTTTTCCTCTTTTCTCTGTCTTTTTATTTTCCGGGCTTTTTCCTTTTTTGTCTCGACGCGGTAGAAAATCAATTCAAGGAATATAAGATAAATCTAGGAGTTTTAATAAACGTATAATTCATGTATTTAAAATGTTATTTTGTTTTTTTGGCTCAACTATTCCTAATTAAAAAGAAGATAGTCGCAAATTTAATACAAAATAAAGTAAAGGGTTTTTCTTTAACTAAATAGAGTAAAGAGTTCCAAATTTTATCTATCAATATTTCTACCATTCTTACCGAACACGAGGGTTTACTCACTACAAGAAAAAAAAAATGTTCGTTTGTTAAATACAATTAAATTAAAAAATAAATACAGTTTTAAATCAATGATTTGAATTAAATAGACTGGTCTAACCAATTTTTATAAACGATTAAAACAACACATAAATTAAACCATACTATAAAAATATATTACTATAAATAAAGTGGCTATTTTCAAGATTATGCAAAGCCAAGTTACCTGACCTAGAATTTTGTTTACATGTCATGAACAAAAGAGTTTGGGCAAATCGCATAGATAACATGATTAATAATTGTAAAATACTCTAATTGATATTGAAAAATTCTGTATAATAGGTTGCCCTCTAATAACATTTTAAAAAAGAATCAAAATGCACTATGGGGCACTTTTGGAGGCACATTTAGAAGGCAACAAGCATTTTTCTTTTTTAATTAATAAATAATCTACAAGAGTGATGAAAAGTCAAGATATAGAATATAACATACTTCGTATTTATATCAATAAATATCAATCAAAGACATTTAGAACTATGAAAGAAGAACCCACATGATGCAAGGTCCTCCCTTCTCTGAAGGGTGAATTTTTCTCTTTGTTTAGACAAAAATTTGTCTCTTAGACTTTTGGTCTGTAGAGGTTGTCATGGAGGGAGAGTTAGAGAAAATGTGGACAGTTTTTAGTCTCACTGGTCAGGAAAAGCAGGAAGTTGTCCTATCTCTTTTAACAATTCATGAGCCTATGTCAAAAGGAAAATCTTGTCTTCTTACTCTGGTGATTGCTGACAAAAGTGTGAATAGGGAGGCTTTCAAGTCCACCATGTTTACAGTCTGGAAACCTGAGGGTTGGATTCGGTTTAAGGAGTGGGGGATAACAAAATGCTAGTGGAGTTTCAATATGAACAAGACAAGGCAAAAGTGTTATTGGAGAGACCTTGGACATTCGATAGGCTATTGGTGTGTTTATAAGAGTTTGATGGGAGTACTCCTCCAAAAGATATCCCTTTCTCAACTGAAGTTTTCTGGATCCAGGTACATAATATGCCTCTTGCTAGCATGACAAAAGAGGTGGAAAACCAAATTGGAAAGGGTCTAAGGAAGGTGTTGGACATGAAGTTGATGTTAGTGGATTTAGGTGGGGTAAGTTCCTGCATTTAAAGGTGGACATAAACATTACACTACCTTTGATTCGAGGTATATTTTTGTTTGTTAATGGTAAAAGAATTTGGCTACCTTTCAAATATGAAAGACTTCCAATGTTTTGCTTTCACTGTGGATTCATCAAACATGCCAAAAAAGTATGTTCTACGATTGTTCAAAAGCTAACTTCATTAGAAGAGAAAAAACCTCAATATGGATTATGGCTTAGTGCCACCCCTTCAAAGTTAGTTGGAGATTCATCCTGGAAGTATGGTGGAGACGGAGTTCAGCAGCCTCATCACAATCGGCAGCAATGGAAGTCCAGCGAGAAGGCCACTAAGAAAAGTGTCATGGTGAGCACTAAATTTCGGAAGCCATCTAAGGAACCAATTAAGGAATGTGTGAAACAACAGGAGGTTCAAGTCTGCATTGGCAAGTTTCCTTACCTAGCAAAGGTCTCAATTCAAAAAAGAGAGGGAATTTCAAATGAGATGTTGATTCCAGATACTGAAGATCTTGCCTTAACTGACGGTATTTTAAGAAAGAAAAATCAGACTTTAGAGGGGAAAGTTGACTTAAGGGAGAGGATCTCATGGAAGATACTGAAGGTAAGGGTCAAGAGGATTCAGTTTATCCTTCTGACACGCTTAACAAAGGCTAGTCTATCTCAAATCAAGTTAGTTCTCTAGATCACTTCATTAATACTCAAATTTAGGTGCTAGCTAAAACAAAAAACAGGCCAATTGGTAGAGAAAAGCTCGTGATAAAAAATTTCAGTCTTGTGATTCCTCTATCACCCATAATATGCTATCTACTAATATTGGAGTCACCAAGAGGGGGTGTAATCTGTTTGAAGTGGAGGAGGATTTCAAAGGATTTACCAAGAAGGCAAAAATAATGCTCTTACTTGGAGAGAGCTTAAACCAGAAAAGAATGGTGGAGGCTGCTTGGCAGCCCCACCAACAGTAATGAGTTGTCTTAGCTGGAACTGTCGAGAGCTTGAGAATTCTCTGATAGTTCAAGAGTTTCACCTTTTGGTGAAGAATAAGAGACCAAGTTTCATCTTCTTGATTGAAACTAAATGTAGTAGAGAAAAAATTGAAACAGTGAGAACAAGATTAGGCTTTGATCATAGTTTTGTGATTGACAGCAAAGGCCTCCGCTAGGTATTGCTTTTTTGTGGAGAGGGGATAATGATGTGGAACTTGAATCATACACCAAGAGTCACATCTCTTTAAGAGTAACTCATCCGTTAGTAAGGAAGGACTAGTTCTTAACTGGTTTCTATGGAAACCCTCTGACTTCTAGGAGAACTGATAGCTGGAAGCTTCTTAAAGCTATTAAACCACCTACTGGTATGGCATGACTTTACTTGGGAGACTTCAACCAGATTTTACACCAGCATGAGAAGTTTGGCGCAGGTATGAGGCCTTACAATCAGATGGAAGATTTCATATTAGTTGTGGAGGACAGTGGCTTAAGTGATTTAGGCTTTGTGGGAGACATGTTCACATGGAGTAACAATAGAGAAGGTAGCAGTTTACTAAGGCTAGATTGACTTTGGCAACCCAAGCTAACAAGATTTGCTTCCTTTTTCTCCTGTTAATATTGAGGCAGCCCAAATCTCAAATCGTGGGCCTATTATTGTCACTATGGCTTCTCAGATAAACAATTTAAATATGAAGCTAACTAGGCACTAAGAGAGGAATGTTTGCAATTAGTGAAAGAGGAACGGAAGAAACCTATGCTGGCTTCACACAATTTGGCAATTGCTACAGAAGGCCTCCAAAGAAGTAAAGTCTATTTAATGAACTGGAGTATGGTGACTTTTGGGAACTCTAAGAGGACTATCAACTCCAAACTTTCTCAGCTCTCGAGGCTTCAAAAGACAAATAAATGTGAGATGGGTGAAAGAATAAAAGTGTTAAAAAAGGAGGTTGACTTGCTTCTTGAAAATGTGGATGTTAAATGGAAACAGAGAGCTAAGCAAAGTTGGCTCAAAGAATGTGGCAAAAATACTAAGTTTTTCCAACAATGTGCAAATCAAATGAGGAAAACGAATATCATTCACAAAATCCTTGATGATTTAGGATCAATGTTTAAATCTAAAAGCCATTAGTGCTCAATTCATAAGTTTTTTCTGGATCTTTTCAACAGGTCATCCAGAAGGTATTGAGAAGTGTTTGAGGCATATGCAAGCTGTGGTGACTGATGATATGAATCGATTATTGACAATGAAGTTCACAGTTACAGAAGTGAATGAGCTTGTGTTCCAGATGATCTCTCTTAGTTCACTGGCCCAGATGGTTTTCCTCTTGCTTTTTACCAAACTCATTGGGATTCTGTTGGAAGAGAAGTCGCTGAAGTTGCCTTATATGTCCTCAACTCTGGTGGTATGGTTTCTGATATCAATGACACCTTCATTGCACTTATTCCTAAGATAAAATCTCATACTAAAGTGTCTGATTCCAAGTCTATTAGCCTCTGCAATGTCCTCTATAATGATTTTAGGTCTATTAGCCTCTACAATTTCCTTTATAAAATCATTCACCAACTCAACCTGCTTTTGTTCCAGGGAGACTAATCTCAAATAATATCATTATACCTTATGAAGCCATGCATACCATGAATAGCAAATTATTACGCAAATCAGATTATATGGCCTTGAAGCTCAACATGAGCAAGTTCTTTGATCATGTAGAATGGGCATTGTTAAAAGCTTCCATGAGAAAGATGGTCTTTGCACAGGAGTGGATTGGCTTAGTGATGAAGGGGGTTGAATCAATTTCTTACTCTATCTTGATTAATGGTATTTCTCAGCCAATTTTCAAACCTTCTCGAGGGATTAGGCAAGGTGATCTATTATTACCTTACATGTTCATCATTTGTGTTGAAGCTTTGAGTTCCTTATTGAATAATGCAGAGAAGACAGGTGCTATCAATGGAGTCCCGTTGGTGAGAGGCAAACTTCATATTAATCATCTCTTCTTCGAGACGACAATTTACTTTTTTGCAGAGCCAATTATCTAGAATGGAGCAGGTTGATCTTCTTGCTTAACACTTATGAACATGCATCTGGACAAAAAATTAATAAGGACAAGACCTCAATACAATTCAGTAGGAATACCTCGAGAGAAATTCAAGATATTGTATTGAGCATTGTAGGGATTAGATCAAACATGTCCTATGAAAAATACCTGGGATTACCAGCCCTGATTGGAAGAGCTCGATCTAAGTCTTTGGAAAGTATCTTGGGTAAAGTCAGACATAGAATCAGCAACTTCAAAGTCACGTCTCTCTCACATGCAGCCAAAGAAATTCTTCTTAAAGCTGTTGTTCAGGCCTTGACTACTTATAGTATGACAATTTTTAAACTCCCTCATAACCTACTTAGAGACATTAACAAGGTGATGCAAAATTTCTGGTGGGGCCAACAAGAAAAGGATAGGAGAATCCACTGGATCTCATGGAACACAAGGGGAAAATCTAAGGCAGTAGGAGCGATAAGTTTCAAAGAGTTGGAAAGCTTCAATTTGGTCATGCTATCTAAACAAGGGTGGAGGTTACTCCAAGAGCCTCATTCACTTGCTTCCCAAGTGTTAAAACTGAAGTATTTCCCAATGGTTCATTTCTTTCAAGCCAAATTGGGCGGAAAGCCTTCCTATATTTGGAGAAGCATCCTTGTTGCTCTACCTCTACTAGAGAAGGGCACTTCTTGGAGAGTTGGAAATGGAAGAGAGGTTCATATTTGGAAGGACAAGTGGATTCCAAAATCCACTAATTTCAGAGTTCAAAGTGCAGTTAAAGATCTAGATGAAAATGCAAAATTCCATGAGCTAATTGATCCAGATACTAATCACATGAGAGTTTCTCTAATTGTAGAGATTTTCTCAAGGGAGGAAGCTGAGAACAACATGAAGATTCCAATTAGCTATACCAATAAACCAGACAAACTGATATGGAATGGGACTTCCAGTGGTCAGTTCACAGTGAGAAGTGCATACCACTTTCAAAAAGATTTGAAAGAACTATAAAAAGGTCAATCTTCAATCTCCAACAATAGAAGTGCAGCGTGGTCAATTCTATGGAAGATGAATTGGTTTGGTTTTTGCTTATATGGGTGATTTTAATTTTTGTTAGGTTCCAGTTCGAGACACCATATTCACTTCACTTCGTAGGATCTGATCTCCACTTCACCTTTGTCTTATTCCTCATGTCTCTAGGGGTTCTGTAGCCACTTTACCTTTGACTTGTTTTTCTTTTTTGTGGGTATTTTGGCAATCACCTCCGACTCCAACTCCGAGAACTCCGACTCCAATCAGAGTCAGAGTCGGAGGAGGTTTTGACCTCTGAATCCAATCAGAGTCGGAGGTTGAAGGTGAGCATTTTGACTCCGTCGAAATTGGAGCCCGCCCCTATATATGGATCAACATACGAATACATTTGCAAATCTATGATTAGAAAAACTCATCATGAATCACGGGTAATGATTTTTCCTCTTGAATAAAATTTTTTTGGTGCACTGCCAAAATCTTTCATTACATAGAAGAGATGGAAAAAAAATACAGCAAAAGAGGAAGTTGGGTGGCAACAAGGTCCATCTTTGGAGTGTAGCGAAGATTAGAGATTGTGGAATTATATGCACAGAGATGAGTATCAAAATGTTTAGTAATTTCCAATTAAACAGATATGCCGCTTCAGTTATAATATCGTTCATTTCGACTCATTGATTGAATGAATATGCACATTTTCAGATAATGTTTAGAAGCATAATGTGTTCTCAATATTTAGCAGTTGTTAAGTTATAGGTTTTGGATTCCAATTAGTCCACCCTAGTGTATAGCCCATAACTACCTTAATGTAAATTTTATGTAACTGACTTTGGATGAATGAATGTCTTTGATTTATTAAATTAGATGAAAATTATGTTGGATATTTCTAAGTACAGTTTATTTTAGTAATTAATCATTAAGTGACTGACCTGAAATAAGATAAAATATGTGTTACTAAGATAAATTAAGTGTGACAATGAAGCCCAGGCAAAAGGGCGAAGGAAAAAAAATGAACCAAAGCGGCTTTGTGAAGAAATTCAAACTCGCTGCAATAAAGCAAATGTAACTTTAAGACATTATTAGCGGCGATTCGTGATCGCCGAAACTGACTCTATTCTGGCAATTTATATGCGCTGCAAATATGCGTGACTTCCATGCACATACTATACCGACGACCAACTAAATCATCGTGATTAAGTTTTTGCGGCGGCGTACTAGTTTTTGCGACGATTTAATGTTCGTTGGAAACAACTTCAACTGCTACGAAAATTAAGATCGTTGAAAAAGGTCACAGATAATTGCAACGAATTTGGCCAATTATTAGAAATATCACTCAAGTACAAATACAAATATTTTTAAACTAATCATTACAACTTTTTGAGTAATGTTATACACTACACCACTATCCTACTTTCATCCCACTATGTAATATGTGGCATATTTATCACCATTAGATGATAAAGAATCATCTAATAAATTATCATTCAATAATGATAAATGTGTCACATCATTTATAGTGGGATGAAAATGAGATGGTGGTGTGGTGTATAAAATTTTCCGTTGATTAAATATTTGACTATTTTATCTTTCAACGTGAGCACAACATGCACTTTTACACAATACATAGCACCCAGTTCAAGCTCCTCATAGTCAAAGATCATATAGGATACTTCTCCAATTTAAAGTGAAATAAAATGATATGTGCAATTTTAAACTAGCCAAGTCTCACACACTGATAAGTACAATTTCTTGCATCATGAGTTTTAAATATGTATTGCTTTAAAAAAGGAAAAAAACTAAAGAGACTTGCGCATAGTTAAAACTAATATCAGCCGAGGAGAAAATCATTTGTTGAAGATATGAGATCAATTTTGCATTCCAGGAACAAACAATTATAATATCCCAACTTATACAGAAAGTGTCGGGTGCCATTTTTTGACGTGCTGCGATCAGGGAACCAGGACCCACCTGCGAGACAAAGCGAGGAAGATAATAATCATACTAATAATAATAATAATAATTTAGAAAGGAAGATTTGTTTGGATCTTTGAGGTAATCTGAAAATTGTTAGCATTTGGTTCGAATAATTTGGATTTATATTTAAATTCCAAATTAATTATTAGTGAAAGAAAAGGATATCTTTGTCATGCTGGAAAGAAAAGGATATCCAAGCAAATATTAGTGAAAACAAAGAGAACTGACATGTTCGTTCGAAGTCAGGTTTGTGTTTGTCACCCCTTGTGATCCTCAGCTTGAATTTTGCATACATTCTTCTGTTAGAAAAAAGAGTATCTGAACCAGCAAGCTTGAGAGAGAGAGAGACAAGTTTGTGACTGTTGATCTGAACTCTCCTACTTCGCTTGTCATGTGTTTGACGAGCGTCAGCCTCTTATATATCCAAAGTATAAAAGTTTATTAGATACAGCACAACCTATTTAAAACTGAATTACACGCCACACAACTCCAACAATGTACGTACCATTTATGCCCCCCAACAACGAACTGATCGGAGTAGAGTAATTCCTCATCTTTCAGGGCTGAAACTGAAAGTTTGTTAATCCACCATGTGAAATAAGTGCTTTGAGGTTCATTTATAATTGAAAAACACTCCCCCTTGAAAGTCCCTTTGATAACAAAGACTTCAACCCCAAAAACGCAAGTATCATCAACAAGATAACCATTTGAAGGATCCTTCAGAGTATCGTGCGAAAGTAGATGTGCGAAACCCCATTCAGTCTTCAACTTATGAAAGCGTCTTACACTCCCATGTGCATCTATATAGGTCATCAAAATTAATCAGCAGAAGTGACAGTAGTTAAATACCAAATCCCAATTCAATAATATTATATATGCAGAAACCGCACTCCATTACAAAAAAAATATTTATTTTTTATTAGTTATTTCTTACGAAAATGATTATTTCTTGTTAAAATAAATCTGTCTTCATTGTAAATAATCATTATCGTCACAAATATTCATTTTTCTTATAATTCCCACGTCGACAATCATGCTTTAAAATTATTTGTAACCCATGCAAGTCTAATAATATTTTCACAATATATAGAATAATACATGAAAAATAAAGATTGAGAAAGGGTACACAAGTTTCTCATGCATACTACTTTTAGAAAAAAAAAATTAGAAAAATGATCATGTACGTACCTCTTTTTTTCATAAAAAAATTTTAATATTCCAAAAATGTACTATTAGTTTTGGAAGTTACCTTGGATACACAAGTACTTGTCTCTGATTTGATCAAACACAAAGAATTTTATGTACGTGTTAACCTCCCAGCCATGTGAAAGCTCAGGATCTGTATCTTCAATTGCCAGGTACAAAGAGATGTGACCCTTCTCTTCACCATTTCTATCCTGATTTGGGTGGAGTACCAATTTCCTAGAAAAAAAAAAGTAGAATGGTACCATCTTTTTTACTCAAAAACCCAACAAAAAAATGAAAACAATTAATATCTGAGAGGAGATCGGAGAATCTACAAAATTAACGTACCATTGGTAGCCGCCAACTTCAAAACTGGGCCGATTCACATTTATCAATTGTCTTTACAATGGAATAATTCTTGATTTGAAATGTATAATGCGCTGGAGGAAGATTTCTGGTAGCTGATCTTACGACTCCTACGATAGATCAGAAAAAGAATATTGGCATACAAAAATAAACATATATATATATATATGCTAATTAATATTCCAATAATTCTATGTCCAGTAACATATATATTGATCATCATCTACCGGAGTCAGAGTTAGACAGCATATGATCTGTGATTGAATCCTCAAATTAGCCAACGGTTAAAGAGGTTCCAACCAATGGAGGGAAATGTTTTGGCAGTGATTAGTATAATAATCTATATATCCCGTATTTAGCATTTCGATGTAAGATACATATATAGAAAATTGAGTAAGATTTTGATTTTGTGTACGCAGTTTATACATGCATGCTGCATGCACTTAATTAATGAACACGAACAGAGGCTAAAACAAATCATTCTTGCAAAAACACAATTTAAAAAAACCTGTTCCTTGAGATATACATCAAGCATGCTAAAACTTATACATTTATATTTGCTTTACAGAAATATATATATGCATTTGTGGAGAGAGAGAGAGTACCATTTGCATCAATATCGGCATGGCTAGTCGAATGGCAACTTTTATCTTCCATATTGTTCTGTGCGTGAACTCCTATTTTCTTTGTGGTCAGTTGAATTAATGAAGAACTCGTCTGATATTTGAGCAAGCTCAAAAGAAAATTATGACCCGCTATGCAATATGAAGATCGCGAAAGGAGTTTATATAATATTTATATGGGTGCATGCATGGGGGTACTCGATGGCCTTTTGTGTTATATCTCTCTCTCATAAAGCTCAAGGGGAGAAAGGAGATCAACTGATATATTAATTAACAGTACTGGATCGAGCTGCATGGAGTCTGCTGAGAGGGGCGTACGTGCTTCTACGTACATTGAATAAAAATTAAAGAGACCGAGATTATTAATTGTTTTGGAATGAAGTAGTTCTGAGAGACTTACAATTTGGGATCAATTAAAGAGATTGAAGTTGATAGGGTGTATTATATATAGAGATCAGAGCAAGTTTACCTGCTGGCAGCCCTGGGGTAGAGTGATCATCGAATTCATGATCTGGAGCCTCGAAAGTTGTAACAGTAACCGCAGAACAAGGAGAAGATCATGACTTGCTTGTTTATATTGATCTCCAATCAATAGTGTAATTTAATTCATGTATTTTGCACTGATCATTTATTAGATATTAATTCATGGGAGCTCAAAGGACATGAGGAATCCTTGATTCATGCATGAAGGAGTTGCATTAATGTATCTGCATGCATGCGCCCGGGGTGACGAGTCTGATGATCATAACGCTTTATTTTTCTCAAACCAAGGTAATAACTTTTAAGCTTCCCGGTAAAACTGATCTTTATTATATATTTAAAAGTTATACAGTGTTATTTGAAAACTTTTATATTACACGTCATCCACGTGGCATAATTTGATTTATCAGATTTAAATTTTAAAATTTATCTTCTAAATCAAATTATAACACGTGGATGATGTATAGTGTAAATTATTCAAATAGAGTTTTTTTTTCTTGAATATGTAACACTACTTTCATTTACAACGTGAACTCAACATATATATATATATATATATATATATTGATATTTTTTACAACACAATATTTCAATGACCTTGTACAATAATTTTTGGTCGCCTGTTTGGTCGACGAGAACGTGGTTATCAAATTCATGGAAATTATCGTTGTGTATTTTTTGAAAATACAGACCTTAATCTTTTGCCTATCGAAGCACATGAAGATTGTACTTTCTTCAAATATAAAAAATTTTGTTTCAATGATACGTTTATATAATATATATATATAGGCATACTATATTGACTTTAGGGGAAAATAAAAAGACTTAAGCCCTGTTTCGATACAGTAACTATTTCATCTCATCTCATTTTATTATTATAATTTTTTTAAATTCCATCTCAAAATATTATAAACAATTCAATTTTTTTAAATCTCAAAACAATAATATTAAAAAATAATATCTAATAATATTTATTTAATTTTCATCTAAAATTATCTCATAGTAGTCCTTAAAATAATAATCTATTTAATCTTTCTAGTTTTATAATGAATTTATTATGGAGAAAGTAAGGACAACTAGACTTAGCAATATGGCATGATATTTATGTGACATAAATGACACTAGTTATATAGATAAAAGGTAATGTTAGATAGAAATCACTATAACAGTATACATTTTGTACTTACTGCATAGTTACTTTTAGTTGATTGTTTCTAATACTCATTTAAAGAAATATATGATTTAAATAATATCACATCATATATATATATATATATATATATATATAAATACTTTTAATAATAACTTCCATCAATGCAGGTAAAGCCAAAAATATCGTTACTTGAAGCCCATTGCTGGGTTCTATGAATCATGGGGCCAACCAAAACCATCACAATTACGCGATAACGCGCAATATTTGCAGCTAGTGGAAATCCTAATCCGACAAACCACTGCCAGTCTGCCACTGGTTAAGGTTAGACGCCGCCTGTTTTTTATTTTGGCACTGGCGCAATACGCGCAATAGACGAACTAGCAACACGTGCTGCTTACTCAATGGCGATCTCGAGAAGAATGTACACGTGTCGGTCTCTGACAAAACTTTAAAAAAATGATGTAAAATTACGCAAAATATAATTAGTAATGCTAGAGAAAAGTCATTATAACAATACACATTTTACACTCACTATATGGTTGTTTCTAGTTGATTATTTCCAACACTCACTTAGAGAGATGTATAATCTAGATAATATCAGATCATGTTTACAAAATGAGAAAAGATATTTATAACCGTGAATTGTATAACTATCGCGTAATCGTTTTGAAAAAAATAAATAAAATATAGGATCCATATGAAAAAAATTAATTTTTTAATAATAAATCTTTTTTTTTTTCAAAACGATTACACATTCACAATTGTACGTAGAATTACTCCTACAAAATAGATACTTCCAATAGTTTGCTTCAATCAATATTTATTCCGATATAATTCACCGTTGGGAAACTCGAGTGACTAGACCAGTTGGTCCGTGAACACTTCAACGAAGAAATACAGACAGAAAAAGAGAGAGACCGTGAAGAGAGAAGATGACGTTGGGTCTGATCAACGCCAACCCCGTCGTTCATGCTAAGAAGGAACGGGTCGCTCGTACCGAAGATCCTCATGGAGACGATGCCGTTGATCCTCTTGAAATTTATGATATCCTTTTTTCTTTCTCTCTCGCTTTTTTGTTTTTATTGGGTTTTCTCTTGGGTTTCCATTTAGTAGCTGAGCTCAAGGTATTGGGATCGGTTCTGTGATTTTTTTATATGGAAAGAAAAAATTTGGAATCTTTGACTCCGATTGGTAAATTTCGTGAGGGATATAAGAGATCCAGAGCATCCATACTCCTTGGAACAGCTCAGTGTTCTTTCGGAGGAATCGATCACCGTCGATGAGAAGCTCGGTCGAATTCTGTAAGCATTTCTCTGAGTTCCAATTTCATTTTTTGATGGCGGAAGTCAATTTCGGCGAGGAATCGAATTCCACTGATATTATTTGTACCTTGTTGATTTTTAAATTTTGGTGAATTTAAACTACTTTATTGTCTGAAATTTATTTATTTATTGTTTATTTAAGGATAACTTTCACACCAACCATCCAGCACTGCAGTATGGCAACCGTAATTGGTCTATGCCTGAGAGTGAAACTGCAGCATTGTTTCCCTCCGCATTATAAGGTCAGTTTGAGTATTCAATTGCCGAGGCGAACTCAAATTTCTCTGCTTCTTTTTGTAAGACCTTTACCACTTTTAAGAACATAAGAACATTTTGTTGATTTGTTATAGTCACTGTACTCTTCTCTTTACTTGTCCCTAGTTTTAATAGTAGTGAGTGGTTCATGATAAATGCAATCAATACAAGTTCTTTGAAAGCAAGTATGTCTTCCCACTTTACTTACAGAAGTAGAATATCATAGCTTTAGTTAGATCATCTTTATATTATGGTATAGGTAAATGGCCTCTTATCTGATTGTGGAAAGTCCTGTCATATTTTTATTTTTTATTTTTTTCCTCTGATTGCTGTTTTAGGCATAATATTGAAGCTATGGTAATTTTTGAGAGAATAGTTTGTAATTAATAATGAAGAGAAATTTTATTTTATGAGTTTTAATAATCAAGAGAACGGATGGGGGGTATCATCTGCATGTCTCAAAGCAATGCCCTTTTAGCATTGGGTTTCTTTTGAGAGAGAGTTGGAATGATAATAAAGGATCACATAGGCTTTCTTTCTGACTTGTGATATCACTATCTTGCGGTGCACGGGACCGGGGTTTACTCCTGCAGGGATGGGTCCGAAGGGCCTGCCTTGGAGAGGTTCACCGACATAAAAAAAAAAATGTCACTATCTGATATATTATTCTTGCTATTCATCATTTGGTTGACAATAAATATTTTCAGGTAGACATCAAAGTATCTCCTGGATCTCATGCAAATGAAGAATCAGGTGATTGCTGGACATTATGTTATTCAGATTTAATTAAAATTTTGTTCTTTTTCCAAGAAGTCGGGTGCTATGGAAATCTAGCCATTCTACCTTGAAGGGCTTATTGACATGCAAACGCTCCTATATTTTATAAATCTGGCATCTTGTGTTGTATCATTGCAGGAAACTGAAAATTCCATTGAGAAACTCTCAAGGTCATAGCCGAATTTGTCAATCCATATAATCAACCCTTTTTTTTTGTCAGACTACATATTGTCCCTGAAGATGTCTTTGCTCTGATGCGATTGTGACATGTTCAACCTTCACTGAAAAATCATGCATTATTACTTTATTTTTTAGTATTCATGCTGCAAGAGAATTAATATTCAATCCTGGGTGTTATTAAGATTTCCTCTGTTATTTTAATATTCAATCCCCAAAGCTAATACAGATATTGTGTAATATGTCCTTTTGGTAGTTAATAAGCAGTTAAATGATAAGGAACGAGTTGCTGCTGCCTTGGAGAATCCCAACCTTCGCCAACTTGTGGATGAGTGTCTCTACTCCAATGAACTTTGACGAAGTACGCTTTTGCACTGTACAGGGTGAACTTCACCAGTTGCCAAATGCAATAAGAACTGTTCTTTCTTTCTGTATTATGATCTACATTTACTTAATGTTAGAAGCTCTTTGCGTATGTGCTTACTATTTGTTGGGTCCGATGGATGTAACCTAGAACTGCATGCTGATAGCAGACTCCTTGATGCACAAAAAGCCCCTATCAATATAAGACTCTGATTATCGTAAGTGGTTGACCATCTTCAATTGCAAACAAGATCATTCTACACCCTACACGCTGCACAAGTCTATACCTTAAGATTTCGTTTTCTCGTCAGTTTTAAGGTCGTTTGTAATTTAACAAGCCAGCTAAAGCCCCAAACATGATTTTACTGATACAGCTTTCTAGTCGGATTGTAAATATGAATGTCTTAGGACCCGTTTGGATACGAAAACGGTTTCATCTTATCTAATCTCATTATCATAACTTTCATTTTACAATCCGTTTCATTTTACAGAAACAGTTTCAAATATCAAAACAATAATAATACATAAAGAATAATTTTACATACAATCGGAAAATGTGTAAATGGCGCGTAATCGTTTTGAAAAAGAGCGGGATTCACTATTAAAAAATTAATTTTTTTCATATAGATTTTATGTTTTATTTACTTTTTTTCAAAACGATTATGCGGCGGTTGCATCAAATATATTTTCTCATAAAAATAATATTTTAACAATATTTTATTTAACTTTTATTTAAAATCATCTCATCTCATCGCACTATCCAAACGGAGGATTAAAGTTTTGCAGTAAATAATTTGGCCTTTATAAACCACCACTTGGATCTATAATTCACAAGTAAAATCACAAGGTTTCTGCCAAAAAATACATACAGCAAGCGATACCCTCATTTTGTAGCTCGTGTCAATGGCCAGTCATGAGCCAATACACGTGTCGATGAGTCGAAAATATGACCAGAAAGATCTTTCACCGAGACAATAGCAACTAATAGATTTGTATTATAGGAAATGATAAAACATTAGTTTGCTTTTTTGGAGGTTGGTAACATTAGGAACAAGATTAGAATAGAAAAAACGACATTTTTATTAACCCCAAGGTTGATACCAAAAGCCTGCATCTATAGAAACTCAGCTAGCAGGAGATGCAATGCGTTTGCGCTCCTCAATGGCATCCATAATGTGGTTGGGCTTCTCATCAAAACCCCAGAACTTAGCAGTTTTTACATCATCCTGGGCCATCAATCGGGAGAACTCCTCGTGGTCATATTTTAGGGTGGCTTTTCCTCCAAACTCGCTCGGAAGGTTTTCTATATCAAAATATGTCTTCATGAGCTCTATACTATCTTTAATTTTGGGGTATACAAACTTCACCTTCTGAGATGTCTTTGTATCCACGAAGTACTTGACTGCCTAAAAAAATTAAAAAGCACAAAGTTAATCAATGCAAAAAGGAAAAGATTAAATTGAAGGTACAACTGCCTCTATTCATCCTGCAAGCTAGAAAAAGAATTAGCAGATTCATGTCCAGAATTGCAACTAGAAAAAAGGAGAATGAAAAAGGGAAAAGAGAGGAAAAATTACTCTCAAGAGAGAAAAATAGTGAAAAAAAAACTGTTCCAATGGATGGAGTGGCTACTAGATTGACAGTGGCACACTGTCAATTAGGTATGGCACACTAAGTGCATAAATAGAGAAATTAAGACCGAGCTAAAGCAACACAAGTAATGCAGGTTCTAATCAATCCGAGTATGATACGAATTAGTGGATGCTTCCAAAGGGAGGAGAAGCAATGCCAAATGCAAAATGTACTTCGCCCAAGATTGAAGAGAAGTTCTCCAAGAATGACAATAGATTTATATATTGGCTTGCTTCCATGCCATGATTGAATGAGCATACCTTAGTTTTTCATGAAAGAAAGAAGAAGCAGTGATTGTCACACTTCAATCCAAAGATACCAAAAAGCGAAACGTTTATGTAATGGAAAACGAAAATGAAAACCAAGCAGGTGATCAAACCTTCCAAAATGCCTGAAAAATCCTTGGTGGACTGTACAGAAATACAACAGCAAGCCTCTCCGGATAGTGGTTTTGCAAGATGTAAATAATGTCACGGGCTGTTTTGACAGTGACATTGGTGTTCAATGAGAATCCAGTGAAATCTATCAACCACGACATTTGTTCTTGACTTTCAGGAAGGTTAAGGATAGAATTTTCCAAAAGATAGACTAGATGGCGAACATTATCTTCTCCTGATGTGGTGTTCTGACCAATAGGAAAAAAATGGGTAAGAGGCTGATTCACAAAAAGCCAAGAGATAGTGGCACACCTTATGAAATAAAATTGTGGTACCAACCTGCATCCCTGGCCTCATTATAAGAACAGTCCTTCCATCTCGATCATGAAAATCTGCTCTGGACACCTTGCCAGTCTCACCTTCATGGGCTACTTCATGCTGCACAATGACATTTTTGTAAGGGGAGGCTTAACCAAAATGAAAGGTCGTGAAAATATTAACATGATAACATCAACAAGCGCTACAAGTCATAGCCTCAGTCATCACGTACATGTCATGCAGAAGGTGATACATGTATTAAAGGTATTAATTACAGGTTATCGCAACCAAGATTTAAATACATTTTTCATCTGAATTGTGTCATTTTGGAACTGACATGTCTACCAATGTTGAACTTGAAACAGTACTAAAATTGATTCCATCACAAAAGTTTTACACCTCAAGCAGGGAAAGGCTTATCTGCAGACTGCAGGGCAAATAATGTTTTTGAAACAAACAATACTGAGATTAATGAAAACAGTAAACAAGATTGCCGGGAGCAAACATCTGGTTTCGAAATAATTCTGTCTGTAAATTTATGCTTAGAAGCGGAAGATAACAACATCTATATGCCAGGACATTCTAACATTGATTATCTATTAAACAAGAACACAAAGCACACCAAGTCAAAGCTGAAGTAATTAAAATAAAAGGTCATAAAATGGCATTAGATGTTCTTCTAGTTTTTCCATGTTGTCGAAAACATTTAGTCAATAATTTATCGTTCTCACCCAACGAATTTCTTCAGGCTTATAATTAGATCTCCACTTGAGTGTCTCTTCCAACATTTTCTTTGCCTTATCAACATTCCAGTTCCGAGCTTCTAAATATCTCCTCAGGCATGCATCAGTGCAGAACTTCAAACTACGTCCAGATAGAGGTCCAAGAGCAGCCCTGAGTTCGCTGACCTGTTCGTAAATATGCCTCAGTAAGTCGATATGTTCAACATGTTACGAGCAATCGCACTCTTTTTGGATAGAAGCACCGTAATAGGGAGAAAACTTGGTCATATTCAATAAAAAGGAACAAGAAAAATCAAATATAAACATCTTAAAAAATTGCATTCTGCCCTAGAATGTCTGTCCAAGTAGAAGATTACTTTCACATCTTTCTGTGAGGAGTCATTCTCCTGATGAGTCTGAGAGTGCCTTCTCAGAAGATACATGCTGACTGCCAAAGGAGTTCACCTACAGGAAATAACATTTGACCAAGTCAACATAAAAAGTTCCTGTACAAACAGTTTTACTGTCTTTGGCAAATGTAATAATTGAGTCCACAATATACAAACAATCCGTAGCAAAATTGTATTTGGGACATTGAGTTGGAGAGAGTACTGAAGCCATAAGCTTAGACAACAAAAAAAAGTGTTAGCTGTAAGCAAAATGCTGCCAGATACTGAAATATCTTATCTATCGAAATTCTATATCTCCATTAACCATGTGTACAGAGCACACTTTCTGATATCATTCATTTTCCACCATCAGCGATTCGATGCCATTTCACTCAATGTTGTCCATATAACATTATCTGGGATTAGACCAAAATTTTTGCATCTGTCCAAATATAAGTCCTCAAGTCATCAACCATGCATAAGGAAAGAAGGATGTTGGTGAGAACACGGTCTGGCTATGAGGAGCCCCCTCTCTTGACTAGCCACATCCGAAAGCAATCCACTGGCTGTGATGCTTATTTTAAGGTCTCTTTGGTCAATCTTTCTTTCTTCTTTCTAATTATTGTAATATAATAATCAGGGCTACTCCTTTTACTAATTAATTTATCAGCCTACTCGATTTGAATCCGTATGGGTCACAGAATTTGGTTTTTCTTCATTGCAGCGGATCCAGCCAGTAGTGCCATTCCGGCCTCTGTCTCTCGAGAAAACAATGATCACCAAGATCCTTAAGTTAACAATCAAGAATAATCGCAGCGAGGACCAGAAAAGCAACTAATAAACCCCCAAAACTATCTCAAAGTGGACCCGATTAAAAAAAATGCAGCCATGAAAATCACACGAAACCAAACCTTTTCGGCTTATTTATCAAATAACAAAGACGATTTCCGACTCAACAGAGACTTTTGAAATCCAATTCTCAAAGAAATATATAGACATCCTTCAGGTGCTTAAGCAACTTCCTGACAACTAAGAAAAGATTCAAAAGATCTAACCCATAAAACGCATAAAACGTAAAACTTTCAACTCTATGCTTGATCAGAGAAACAACAAATAAATAATGATCTAGAAAAGGCAAGGACACAAGAGTAAGTGAAAGATCCATTCCGAACACAGAGACAAGAGGTGCGCATGCAGATTAACATACAGGAAAAGGCTCAAAGGATTGTGTATGTATATGCTCTTTCAATACGAAACTGTTTGCTGGTAACGTACCTGGCCTGCGAAACAGAGGAGACTGAGAGCTAGCTAGCTCCTTACGAAAACTTTATTTTAGACAAGAAGATCAGAGAAAGGCGGGGGGGTGCGTGCCGCGCGCTTCTTTCTTGGATAGTTTTTTATTTCTATCCTCACGAGGATGACGCCGGCATTGAATTCTCTCGCCGAGCTAGCTAGGGGCAAGGCTCGTGAGAGGAGCGGAGAGGGAGATAATTTGAGTAGGTCTTGCTTTTGATTATATAGTGTGGGTGGGAAAGCACGCTACATAACTGGTTCTCGGTGGACTTCAACGTAGGCTTATGCTAGTTTTATGCTTTAAAGTGGGGTATAACCAACCGCATAACCTCTACACTCGTCTCCGATTCCACACGAAAATACAAGGAAGAAAGAAAATAGAAAAATGATATTTTTGTGCAAGCTTCCCCAATATTTTTTTTTTTTTTCAGATCGGGTAAATCTTGAGTTCATATAAAAATTTAATTTATTTTCGGTAGATTTTATTTTTTTATATATAAAAAAGATGTTTGTTAATTTATGCATATATTTTTATGTATTTTATTTTACGCATAAGACTTAGGAGATGTTTGGATTCAGAGATGAGTTGAGATGGCTTGTAAATAGTAAAATAAAAGTTGAATTATTTATTATATTTTGTGTGGAAATTTGATAAAGTTTAATTATTTATTATATTTTGTATGAAAATTTAAAAAAATTATAATAATAAAATGAGAAGTTGAGTTGAGGTAGATTTTGAATCCAAACCTCTCCTTAATAGTTTTTTAATTGTGTTTTTCACTTTGATTGATCAGTATTTCGTCATCCTTCATTTAGCTCGGTGTCAACTACCGCATCAACGTCAACCGAAATTAAATATAAATCACAACCACAGGTGTCAAGCACTAAAAATACAAAAAGGAATAGTGTTAGGAAAAACAAATATATTTTGAATAAAGAAAATCAATTTAAAAGGATAGCAAATGAATGGACTTTATTATCTCACAAAAACAAAGAATGGACTTTATTATAAATAGCGACAAGTCTAAGGAAATAAAAGATAATAATGAAAAGCGTTTTTCCTTGGATAAAAAGTCAAAGTGTTTGACGCGCGAATAGATTCAAAAACCAGAATCTATTTTTGACTTGGTTAAGCTGTTTGGGATCAAGATAAAATTTATGAGTAATATTAGGACGGTTTGGATATAAGAAGTATTTCATCTTATTTTATTATTATAATTTTTAAATTTTTATACAAAATATAATAATTAATTTAATTTTTTATATATTAAAATAATAATATTAAAAAATAATATTTTATTCAACTTTTATATCATCTCGATTCACTATCCAAACATAAATTTAAAATATATAACTCTTATCTTTTATGATAAAATAGATTTCACTAAAAAATAATTTTCTTTACATTTTTTAATAAAAAATAAATATACTATATTTAAAATGTTTACAACTCATTAATCAACGTCAACTTCTTTCATTATTTATCTTTTTCGAATTTTTATTCGGATTCTAATTTCTCACTCCTCTCGTATTTTCGATTTTATTTTTAATCCAAACTTGTTTAGCTGACTCATTTCATCTTTATCATTATAATTTTTTTAAATTCTCACATAAAATATAATAAATAATTTAATTTTTTTCAAATTTAAAAATAAATTTTTCAAACTCTTACACAAAATATAATAAATATTAAAATAATAATTATATTAAAAAATAATATTTTAAAAATATTTTATTCTACGATTTATAAACATCTCAATTCATCACATTCATTTACGAATTCGAACGATTCCTAACCCTTTTTGGAGACTTTATCTCTGAGTAATCAATATTCAACGCGTCTAAGCATCGTAGCAGGTGGGGAGTTTTCTAGACGTACTCTATTATTATTATTATTATTATTATTATTATTATTATTATTATTATTATTATTAAAATAATATTATTTATATTTAAGAAAAATTTATAAAATATTTTATTTTTTTATATGTCACGTTGAAAATTATAAAATTTAAAATTTAAATTTAAAAATAAAACTAATAAAATAAATCTTTTAAATAAAAATTATAAATATATTTAATACTACTCTTCTTCTTATTATTATTATTATTATTTGAAAAAAAAAAAACAACGTCCTCTATTATTGAGGAGTAATTCTACGTACAATCGTGAAGTGCGTAACCGCCACGTAATCGCTTTGAAAAAGAGTGGAGTCCATTATTAAGAAATTAATTTTTTTCATGTGGGGCTCATGTTTTATTTATTTTTTTAAAAATGATTACGTGACACGTAATTTACAGTTGTAAGTATCTTTTCTCATTATTAAGATAGAGGGTTTCACTTTCCATGAGTTGACATCTCAAGATCTCCAATATCTCCAGCGTGTCCTAGACTCCTACAAATATATGTCGCACGCAGAACTCAACAAACATTGTAATATGGAATTTCCATTACCTCGTGGGAATTCCTTTTTACGTGGAACATCAGGATTGACTAATGAAAGTATTTGGTGAACCAGTCATTAGAGCATTCGCAATGGACAAGTTTAAAATTTGGCTAGAATCTTACATTTTGGCTATTGTATTAACTTTTGACTATTTGAGTCCACATTGGACTAGCCATTTTAAAGTCAAAATAATATTATTATATTATATATTTTAATAATATTTGACAATTTTTTTTTTCATATTTTGTAAATATACTTCATATATTTTAATAATATTTGATAAAAAAAATTATACAACAATTCTTGAAACTAGCAAACTAATTTTTGCTAACTTTTTTTTTTTGCCAACAAGTAGAGTCATTAACTTTAAGTTGTAGTATGGCAAGTCACTCGGATGCATATTAACTTTACGCACCTAGATTGCTACATACATTCATAGCATTGTGAGATTCACAAACCAATTACTTAGTATTAACAAAAAAAAAAATTAAGAAAAACTATGATAGAAAATAAGTATATTTTGCTATTTATATTTTTATATTGTGTATTAAGCTAATAATGATAGAAAATAAATGTACCCTCAATTAGAAACTTTATCATAAAAGAAAAGTAATTTGACAAGAAAAATTACCAAAAAGGGAGGGAAAGGGAGGGAAATTGAGAAAAAATAATAAAAAATTCATTTGGTCCTTCAATAGTGTATCTCCAAATATAGCTAGGTGGGGAAAGTTACTGTAGCTCAAAACTAAAAAATATGGCTATAGCTAGTTCAATGTAAGAATTTTGTGATCAAAAAAGGTAAAATTTGCACTTGGCATTCAAATGCTCTTAGCTGCCAACGTTCTAGTTCTTTTAAGTGATGTGTCGATTACGTTACCCGAACAAGAAAATAATAAAACAATATTGATTTAGGGCCACTTCGGTTTTTTTTTTCAACGAGTATTCACAATGATTCATGTAAAATATATTTTTTTATAAAAATATAAAGAAAGTTGATCAAAAGACTCTTCTAATGGATTTTATATCTTTATTTTATATTTTGTTACAATAATCGTCTAGATGTAAAGAATATTGTTCACAACTCTAAAATATTTTTAATTATTTTTTCTCCTTTACAAATTCTGTAGTAATTAGAAGAAATATTTGAAATGTATATAAAATAATATAGAGAGAAAAATAGATAAACTGATATATAATTTATTGTAAAAATTAATATGTAAAATAATAAAAAAAAAATTTAATGATGAATTTTGAAAAATAAGATGAAGAAACTGTTGGAAATGTTCTAATTAGTTTTGAAAGTGATCTTGATGGAACTTTGAATTAACTCAGCTGCAAAAATATGACCAAATTCCCGAATGAAAGCAACTCGAAGCCTCGTTTTCCAAGCTGTTCTCTAGAAGTCAAATCCTCTTTGGGTTGACCCTAGACTATGCTGTAATATGTGGTGATTGGAATTTCTCGTAGATGCCTTTTAATAATGCTGAGTTGGTTTTTCCCTGTGTGTCCTGCACGTAGGGGTTGAAAACGTTAAATTGTAAGGTCCAATAACGGAGCTGCCACAATCTTCATTATACGGTAAGCAATAAATCCAGTCAAACATGCACATTAATTCAAAATCACGAAATATTTATTTCGTCGTATTTATTCTTCTTCGGTTAGGATGCAAATTATCGCATCAATTATTAGAAGTACATATTAAATAAATACTGTTAATTTCAAATAAAGTAGTAATACTAATGATTTAATACTCTAATAAAGAGATATAAAGGAGAAGCTATTAATGTTGAAAATGGAAGCTCAACAAGTGAGAGAGAACAGAAAAATGTATTAATTAATTAAAAAATATAAAATTTATATGAGAAAAATTAATTTTTTAACAATAGATCCTAATCTTTTTTAAAGGGATTAAGTGACGTTTACGCACTTCACGATTGTATGTAGAATTATTCTTTTCTTAGATGTTATAAAAAATATCTTTAGATTATTAGAGAAAAAAAAAAAGGTGGCACATGATGAGCTTAATTAATTAGATCTTTTTATTTTTTTTTTTCAAAAATAAAAACAAGTTCTGATCATTCTTCTTGACAGTTCATCTACAAAATATTATTGGTAGACTCCGAATGGTAAGAAATACATAATTGATAATTTTAACCCATATTTTCGATTTATATATAATTAATGTCAGTTTTTTTATTGCACTTCGTCAAAAATCAAATCCTAAGAATAACTTCATCAGCACTCTTTCATTTTTAATGCATATTAGGTAAGGTTAAGTAGTACTGCAGCATGTCGTCTTCTTCCAACCACAACAACAATTATTTAGGACCTATAAATATATATATATATATATATATAAAGTTGGGATTCGTGTTCGTTTGTTTTTAGAGATGAGATGAGATGAGTTGAGATTAAAGTTAAAAAGTTGAATAAAATATTATTAGAATATATTTTTTAATATTATTTTTGTTTTGGGATTTGAAAAAGTTGAATTGTTTATTTTATTTTTATTTTGGGATTTGAAAAAGTTGAATTGTTTATTTTATTTTGTGTGGAAATTTGAGAAAGTTGTAATAATGAGATGAGATGTTTCCTGAAAACAAACGAGAAATTTAACAAAAATTGAGTCTCTAAGCACTAGCGATGGTTTCTTTATATACATTTTTAAAATCACATATTTTAAAGATCGATTTTACATATCAAGAAAAACTCTCACATTGAATTATGTATTTTTAAACCAAATGATAATAAAATATTATTATTTTTTATTTGTTTCCTAAAATTATTTTTTTATATATATTTTACAATTAGAATCCACTTTGTATTATCAACTTAATATAAATTTTATGTATCAAAATCATTTTAATATAAATTTTATAAAATTGATTTTAATGAATAGGTGAGAGAAAAAATAATAAAATAATGTTTGAAGAATGAATAGTGCTTTATAGCCATGCAAAAATTTAGAGATGCATAAACTAATGTAAATAAATATAAAGACATGAGTAATTCTACATATAACCGTGAAGTGCGTAACCGCCGCGTAATCGCTTTGAAAAAGAGTGGGGTCTATAATTAAAAAATTAATTTTTTTCATGTGGGTCCCATGTTTTATTCATATTTTTTAAAGCGATTACGCGGCAGTTACACAATATACGGTTGTAAGTATATTTTCTCTAAAGATATATATTCAAATTTAAGATGAAGATGAAAATAAATAAGTCATTGCTAATGCTCTAACTCAAGAGGGGAGTCATAAAATATTTTATTAAGCATTTAATACCGTTCAAAAAATCTACACGAGCATCAATAAATAATCTATTTGTAGATATTATATTTTATATATTCAACACACCGTTGAAGCTTTTCACATTAATCATTTTAAAAAAATATCGATGTTTTGACTTTTTTTTTTTAAAATTATAAAGAGGAAAATATTAAATATATTTAAGAAAAATTTATAAAAAAAAACTTACTTTTTTACATGTCAATTATTAATATGTTGAAAATTATAAAATTTAAAATTTAAAAACTAAATTTAAAAAAAAACTAACAAAATGAATATTATAAATAAAATTATAAGCATGTGTATCAGTATTCTTATATGTTAACACAGTATGCAGCAATATCCTCACAATGTTACCTATACGTGCTTTAGTCTCTTATTGGGCTCATATACAATCCTTACATTGGGCCCTATAAACATCGTCATGAACTCATGATGATTCATGAAGGAGTCCAAAATCTTAGCGACTTAAATTGGGTCGTACGATAGATGGCCTGGATACTGTTTTAGCCTTAATGTTTACCAAAATAATAATAATAATAATAATGATTTTACATGAAGTATCTATCTCAAGATTTGAACCTATATCTTTAGGTTTGGCACCTTGAGATTTCACCATATTTACTTACTCTAGACAATAACTCCTACTTAATTTGTTACATCTACATCTTTTTTACTCTCTTTCCAAATCGTAAAGTTTAAAATATGAATAATGTTATATACAAGAGTACTGCTACATACCATCGGGTGGTAATCCCGCCGCGGCCTCGTGGCTGACTGCCACGTCAGCCTATAAATTTAAATTAAAAAAAAAACCCAGAAACAATACCAAACGCAGGAAGAGAAATTCATTTCATTTTTAGTACGTTTGAAGAAACCAGAGCCCCAAACCAGATTAGAGCTGCGCGCGGTCTTCGATCCCTCCCACAGTCTTCTCTTGCGATCTTCTCTTCTAGATTTGAAGTCTATTTTTCATCTGCATTTTTGGGTAAGAGTTCTTCATCTGTTTGTTGTTGGGTTTTAGTTTTCCTGGGTTGAGGTCTTCATATGCCGTTCTCTCTGGGTTGCTGAAGTCCTTTTTGTTTGTATGTGAAAAATTTGTGCTTAATGGTGGGTATTGAGGTGTTGGGTCTTCAAACCTGAAAGCTAACCTAATTTAATTTAATAAATGAATGAATCCCAGTAATGGTTACCTCACTTGATCACTACAGCCTATTTTGATTCAATAATCGCAGAAGAAAAAGGGTCTCATTCGAAATTAAGTTCGGATGTTATTTGGAGATTGTCATTTTCAGGAAAAGGGTCTCATTCGTACACAGCAGCAAACGAATGATGCATTAAAAGCAATGGATGCAGAGAGAGAGGTAACAATTAAGGAGTACAAACTCCTTTTGTAAATCTCAAACTAACTGTGTATTATTTTTAGAAATTTGCTTATGTTTTTGTGGGTAAATGAGATTGAGGCATGTGTCCACTGTCCATGGTGTTCTATTTGATGGCAGAAGCATTTTGTATCTTTTGCATGAAAGATATGTTTTTCCTAATTTTATGCAAGTTTATCTCCCTTTCAAAAATCTTTCACAATTTAGTCAAAATAATTTCTTTTTGAGATGTAACCCAAGTACACAGGAGGCATTCGAAAGATAAGTATATCTCTTTTGTATACTTCATTAATCAACAATCAATAAAGTTCACATTTTCTTATCGGGAAAAAAAAATCATTAATCAACAAGAAACTACTATGACTTTCTCTTAGTAATTTCTTTATGAATAAAAAATCATGATGATGTAGTAGTATATCCCCACCCCCCCAACCCATCCCCCACCTTAACTTCTTGGAAATGAAAACCAATTAGACTTGAAGTTGAGGATCAAGACCTTGTCTTTCCACCATCCCACAATATGCTTTCAAAATTAAAGAATATAATAATTTCTATCTAGAGTCCTGTTTCATTCTTTCATGATTGTAATGATGAAATCTAGACTGCGAGACACCATTGAGGAATTGTGGCATTCATTGCAACCAAAAGAGAGTGCTCTCGAGGCTTTGCAACAGTCGCTATTGGAGAAGGAACAGGTATGCATATCATGGAAATGGCTGAAAAGTTTTTTCTTTCCTAGATGTATAATCCTCTGCATGTTCATGTGTGTTTATGCATGTGGATATATCTACTATGTAATGTTTCTGTTTATGGTTGGTGGATATGTACCTTGGCTACTATTCTTTTTTGGACCAAATAATAGAACCTCAGGTATATCTTCAATTTATGTGCTAGTGTTTTATACTACCTCATGATTAAGATTAATTTTATTATATCTTCAATTTATGTGCTAGTGCTTTATACTACCTCATGATTAAGATTAATTTTATTATATCTTCAATTTATGTGCTAGTGCTTTATACTACCTCGGGTATATCTCCAATTTAGGTGCTAGTGCTTTAAAAAAAAGAGCCTCTAGAATGATTGGAACTCTACACCATTGATTGTCTTTCTGGAATTGAAGACCTTCCACTTCTTTGTCTACTTCTTTGTCTTGCAAGAGAATGGTTTTTGGGCTGATGCATCTGAATGTGTTTTGACCCCAAGAACAAGAGCTGGCCTTGGACATTTTGGATAGAAGTTAAATCTTACTGTCATTATTGCTCGTTTTCCACACTGCTCTATAAAGCAGTTGTCCTCTAAGTTCAGCGACCATGCCATGGCCTTTAGGACTACTTCAGCCATCATTTCCATCTTGACAGTATAATCGTGTAGAATATCTCTGTATTGTTTGTGAGCTATTAAGTTAAATTATTATACATGCATCAAGCTTTGAGCATGCCCTTTTAATCTTTTGTGCAAGAACACCCTAAGAAGGGTCGTCTAGGATTTTTTGCAGCAGTTAACCATTTCAATGTGGCTTCGAGATCGCAAAAGCACAATGGTTTTCTCAAAGTACGTTTGGGAAAACATGAAGAAGATATTGATGAAGATGATGATGACATTCTAAGATGAACCCCCATAAAACAATTAAATAACAGTTAAATAATGATGGAATAAAATTGAATAACAGCAAGTTTTAATTAAGTATTTTAACTGCCCCTACCCTAACATGAAAATATCATGCAACATGCAAGGGGCAGAAATGTGTATCCATGTACACAATGGCAGAAATGTGCAACATCAGACACCTTGAAATGTTGGGGTACATCATACAAGTGGGGTACAACATCAAGCATGTGTAACTATGTACACAATTGGCAGACTTGGTATATTATGCACGTTATATACATATCTATACATACATACAAATGTAATGTACAAAGATAAATAAAAAAGCGTGGCTATTCAGATTGCAAAATATATGTATATGCATATACTAATCATTTACACCAAATGAATATATGATAATTATAATGTCCTCTTAATATTAATAACCATGCAATGAATTTTTCCAATATGAATTTTTCCAATGAAGTCGGGATGTTTCCCTTTCTCACTTCAATCCAAACTAGAAACTTCTTAAAACATAGTTAACTGCCCCATTTAATTCTAATGTGAAGATAAATAAAAAAAGATACTGCCCCTAATTCAAATGTAAGGTACAAAGATAAATGAAAAAGTAAAAAATTCAAATTGCAAAATATATAAATAAACCGAATCAAAATCAAACAAAATCTCCAAATCAACTAATGAATACTTAAAATCACAAGTACAAATTTGATTCATAAAAGTAAAAGCAACAATCCAAAGAAGACCTGGGGGGTTAATCGAGCAGAGGGAGGACCGTGTCCAGTCGCGGCCTCAAGGGTGAAGACGACGGGGATGGAGCTTTGCGGGGTCGTGGAGAAGAGAGAACAGTTCGCGAGTTCGTGTGGGTTCTCGGCCTGAAGGCTGAAGAGGACGGGTAGATTAGGGTTAGGGTTCGTGCGAAACAGAGGGATGCAGGGGATGGAGCTTTGCAGGGTCGTGGAGAAGAGAGAACGGTTCGCGGCTTGAAGGCTGAAGAGGACGGATAGATTAGGGTTAGGGTTCGTGCGAAACAGAGGGATGCGGGGTCGTGGAGAAGAGAGAACGGTTCGCGGGTTCGTGTGTGTTTGTGGCTTGAAGGCTGAAGAGGATGGGACGGGTAGATTAGGGTTAGGGTTCGTGCGAAACTGAGGGATGTGGGGGAAGGGGTTAGGGTTCGTGCGTGGGGGAAAAAGAGAGGGATGGGATGCGGGGGAAGGGAAGAGAGGGATGGAATGCGGGAGGAAGAAGCGAATTCGAACCGAATTCAAATTATTACATACGGCATCGTTTAGCATTAATGCCACGTAGGCGCCGAGGCCGCAATGGAGACAAGGCACGGTTGTGTTTAGCATTTTCCTATATACAATCTTAATGTGTATAAATCTCGTAAAAGACTTATATACTCTATGACTGTACAAATTATTTTCCTCATAACAAAAGAGAGAGGCACATGAAAGAGTCTCGTAAGAAAGTATTTATTGAATGTATAGTGTTACTTGTGAAACTCGCACAAGAAACAATAAAAGTTATAAATCTTAAAATTTGGACAAAAAGATTTATAGGGATTACTTTGTCTATTGACTTTTCAATGTAAATCTCTAATATCACAATGTTAGATGTGATGCCATCAATTTGGATGACATTTTTTTGATGGATATATCAACTCTTCAAAATTAGGTTTGTTGTTGCCAATTCGGTTAACGTAGTTTTAATTTTAGTGATAAGTTCTGAGTTTTTTTCAGTTTAATTATTCCATTAACTTCCACTTATTTATAACACGCTATTGGAATCGATATTTAATTGAAGGAAGTGAGTGCAAATGAACTTTTTTATTTTTTTTTTCCTTTTTTTTTACTCATTTTCTACACATTTTTAAATATTTTAAAAAATATATCAATTCACTAATATTTATTTATTTGATCATTAAGTATAAAAAATAAAAAATAAAAATTCAATCGATCACTTTTATCAATTTAATTAGCATTTTTCTTATAACATGAGGTGTAATTACCCACTAAAACTGTTCTGTTTTAGGAAAAAGAAAAAGATAAAAAAATCTTCAAGAACAATAAGCAAAACAAATGAACAAAATAAGATGACTTTAAAAAATATGAGAAGGGGAGGTCTCGGTTATTCAAATTGTCCAGCAAACCGAGTCTGAACACTTTATTACAATTCCAATTTAGGCGTTGACCAAAGATGGAAAGCCTATAATTATCATCATATTATGAGACGTGGACAGTGTTTCTCTACCAACAATATTAATATTAATATATGTGATGCGTATCTTGTTTTTTATTTTATTTTTTTATTTCTAAATAAGTAGGAGATGTCGATCTTCAACGTGTGAAAGGATTGATCGATATTGCTCCCGTCAACAAATTTGTTGGCTGTCTAATTAATTGTTTTACAAAAGGAAAAAAAATTTGCAAGTCTAGTATTAACGTACTAAATTAATTTATATTGATGTGATACACCCCACAAATATGGAAAGATGTCATCTCAGTCTATATAAAAATTTTGAGAAAAAATATTTGCAACGGTAAATTGTACAACTATCACGTAATTATTTTAAAAAAAGTGAATAAAATATGAGACTCACATAAAAAATTAATAATGGATCTCACTCTTTTTTAAAGCAATTATGTGGCGTTTACGTACTTCACAGTTGTATATAGAATTACTCAAAAATCTTATGCACCAACACTATCATTCTACTATGTAAGATGTAGTACATTTATCGCAATTGGATGATTTTTTATTAAATGTTTCTTTATCATCCAATGGTGATAAATGTGTCACATCTTACATAGTGAGATAAAAGTAGAATAAGAGTGTAGGGTTGTACAAGAAACCGGAAAACCGACCCAGACCGGCCGCCTGAGCTCAGAATCGGCGTAGAACTGATCAGCGAGCGGTTGAATTTGCCAAAAACCGATGTCCAGCGATTCAATCCCGGTTTGATCCTGGGCCGGACCGCTGAACCGACCGAACTGATAAAATATATTTTTTTAAAATTATATATATAAGAAACGACGTCATTTCACTTAAGTAAGTGAAACAGCGTCGTTTTAAGACTCAGTGTTTAAAAAAAAATATAAAGCAAACGCGCCATTTCCCTCTAGGGTTTTAAATCCCAGCACATTTCATTCTTCTTCCTCGTTTCTCCTTCTTCTTCTTCTTCTTCTTCATCTCTCTCTCTCACCATGACTTCGCAGTTTGGACGTAGCGGCAAGGTCACCTCCGTTGCAATCGAAGATGTCGACGAACCGACCGTAGTTACACCGAGACTGATATTGACAATTTTCTCCCCATTCATCGGCCGGTTTCGGTCGAGATTTATATTATTTTAAGGAATCAGTGCGGTTTCGGTTTTGGACCAAAACAACACCAATACCTTAGATTTTCACCCCTATAGATTGTGACGTATAGCACTACTCCAATCGGTATAGACAAATTTCCATAACTTTGGCATTATAATATTTGATTTCTAAAATGATTTAATTTTAACCTTGTTATACAAATCAAATTCTACATATGAAGTTGTAAGTAGAACTCAAAAAGTATTAAAACTATAATATAGGTCTTATAATAAGTGACGTGTTTTGCTAATCAACATGTATATTATGACAGTTCATGTACAAGAGTTTAATACAATATATAGTAAATCTTAATTAACATGTCACTCTGACTGGTCTCATTGAGAATTTACTAAAAATCGCAACCTTTATCAAATGGGGATATCAAATCGGGCCGTTACAAATACAATTAACTTCCACACATAGAAAAGCCCAACATATGTCCCGTGTGCTAAGTTTGGTGAATGGCGAGAAGTAAACGACGATGAAGTGAAAACGAGGAGCCATTTTATTTTCTATTGCATATGCTTATTGCTTAATATGTTTATAGGTGCGCGTGGACCGGAGCGTATGCTCCTGTAACGATTTCAGATCTTATAGAATTTAGGGAACGTTCAAGTTTAGTATGAAGGATTACTCTTAAGTATATGAGTACTCATGACTTATCAAATATGTTAAATAAATTAAACTGGTAAGTTTTATAAAGATTAGGTGGGTGTTTATATCTTAAACATTAATAAACTTGAAAATGACGCGTCAGATTTTAGGAACTCCACAACACATTACTTTAAAAACTCCAATTTTATAGAGTTTTTTTGTCCAATATTATTTTTTAACTATCGGAACCAAGAAATTCTATCAATCTTGGACCAAACTAATGCTTAGACAAATTTTGAACTTCTAAGTTCGTTTGTCTAGTGAAATGGATATTTTTATATTCAGGATTCTTCTATATATATAGGAAAGAGGGTTTTATTTTACGACAAAATATGAGTTTCCAATCGGAATTGGAATAATATTTATAAAATATTGATCTCTTAAACAATTATTTTTATTTTAAACTTTAAAAATAACATGACCAACCAATTAGGCTGTATTTGAATGTTGAGTTGAGTTCAGTTGATCTCAGTTCTTTATAAATAGTAGTGAGTTGAGTAGTGAAATGAGTTATGTGAGGCCCATCTAAACTGAGTTTAAAGTGTGTTTGAATGTTAAGATGAGTTTAGTACTTTTTATGGGAAGTTGAAAAAGGTTGTGAGTCCCACATATAAAGATGTGTTAAGTTGAAAAAGGTTGTGGGTCCCACGTATAAAGATGTGTTAAGTTGAAAAAGGTTGTGAGTTCTACATGTAAAGAGGTTTTGAATTGAGATAAGTTTAGTAATTTGAGAGTTGGGTATTTGGATGTTAGATTCAGTTTAAAATTAAATTGAACTCAACTGAGTCTTACAACCAAATGCAGCCTAAAAGTAAGTGGCAGCTAGCCGCCTATAAATGCCCATGAGAGTGGCCTAAGCAACCTCCTATATATATATATATGGCCATGGGTGTTTCTACAATTAAGTATGTTTAGATAGTAAGATGAGATTAGATGATTTTAGATGATAGTTGACTAAAATATTGTTAGAATATTATTTTTAATTATTATTATTATTTTAGAATTTGAAAAAGTTGAATTATTTATTATATTTTGTGTAGAAATTTGAAAAAAATTGTAATAATAAGATGAGATGAAACTGTTTCTGTATCCAAACGAGGCAATCACTCTCTATGAATACAAAAGAGATAAACTTCATTTGGATGCATAACTCAGTTGAGTGCATTTCATTTTTAAACTGCTTTGAACATCTAAACACATGTTTCATCATCTTTTGAGTGCAGTTTAAATGTGAGATTATTGGCTGGCCCCACACCTGACAAAGTTCATATTTTAGATTATTGATAGACCCCACCTGACAAACCCCCACGTGAACCTACTTTGGCTGCAAGTGCAACTTCCATTATTTGTCTTTGACTTCTTCTTTTTTTTCTTTTGCTTGCAGGTTTGGCACGGGAAGTGGGACAAAGGTGTCAGATGAATAGTATTGTTTAATGGTGGGACTCAATTATTTTACAACTTTCCATAAATATATGTAAACTCATCTTAACATCCAAATACACTTTAAACTCATTTTAAGTGGATCTCACAAAACTCACTCAACTATCTCAACTCACTACTATTCATAAAGAATTCAGTTCAACTCAATTCAACTCAATATTCAAATGCAACCTTAAAATACAAATTTAAAGATGATGCATGCATGCCGAAATCATGTTGAAAAAGTTTGTTAATGTGAATAATGAGAATAGAAAGAGAAATTAATTTAACTTCCATATATACTTCATTATTTTTTACCTCAACTCGGCCTCCATTATAATTTTTTAGTTTACTTAATTAGACTTCAATGTCATTTACCGATATGTTAACAGCTAAATTTGTGAACAAAAGCTACAATATTATTGGTATATATATATGTGCGAGCGCGTAAAGCAATGGATGGGGTTACCATCTAGTTTTTGAAGCAAAATCTCGTCCAACATTGATGACAACAAGCCCATAAGATGATACTCCCTAGTCCTAAAGGTTCTTTCTTGCTTCTACCCCTGAATAAATACTCCCATTGGAAGATTTCATTGGATTCACACAGCCTCTCCCTTGTGAATCTACTGAAATCCTCCTTTGATGCATCGAAACTAGACCGATAAAAATTTACTCACTTTATTTTTTGAACTACTTACAATATTATTACTAGATTTTTATCATTTTATAGAAGAAAATTCTATTTATAAGATGGCGTAAATAATTCACCTAATAAAATACTTACATGATATAATTTAATTTAAAAAATTAATTTAAAAATTTAAATCTTACGACATAAATATTACTATTTAAATGATATAGAGCGTATACTCCACACTCCAACTTTAGAATATAATAACTCTTTATCAATAAAAAAACCTCCCTATATTTTCAGTCTTATAAGAAATTCGATCCCCACGTTCATTTTGGAGGTAAGAACCAGAAAAACTTGACTGTTTAGATTACTCTAAAGTTATCATGTTGAAGAATCCGTGCAGTGTTTTTTTTTTTTATTTTTTTAAAAAGAAATATTTTAACTATAAAATACGTTATAAAAATAAATTTATATATTGACGTGATTTAATATAAAATAAATAATTTTGTTATAAAATACTAATGTTATAAATTATAAAATTATTTTTATTATAAAATAAATTTAATATATTATATAAATTTATATCAGTTTATAAATTTATTTTTTTTTGTAAAACTTTGTTAGGTAGCATACTCTTTAAAAATAAAAATCGTAAGCGAGATCCGCGTAGTATTTTCTTCAAGTTCATGTTACGCGGCACCGTGTAGGATTTCGTTCTCCTTAACTGGATGACCCCACTCGTATATCAAGAAAGATAACTAGTCGTCACGAACCTTTTCCGAGCTTCTATAACAACCAAAGGGTCCCTCGCTCAAATCGTATTTCACCGCAACACCAGAAACTCAATCGAAACGAAACGCGCGACGAGGCTGGCTAAATGGAGCCTAGCAGAAGTTTCAGGCTCCAGAGAGGATCTTCCTTACGAATCGTGAGGTCGTACTGGTCTGCGCTAGTATTGGAGACTATACCGACGGAATGTGCCGGGATCGCCAGCTACGAGAGGCTCTCAAATTCCATGAGGCTGAGTAACGAGTACAGTATCAGCCAAAATAATAAAAAAGACAAAGATTGGGGGCTTCTCGGCAAGGTCTTCAGCTTCAGAAAAGCCTTCGCCAACGTAGAAGCCAAACGGGGGCCGGAGAATGTCAAGAGGAAGAAGCAACGATCATCGTGGCTTCCCGATCCTCATAAGCGGTGGCCTGTGCAGGGGTGGTGATGTAATAACTAGAAGTCAAGAGGGTTAAGAGCGTAATTTACTGGCGTCTCCGTCGAGACATTATGACGCAGAAGTTGGGGAAAAGACTCAATTAAATTAATTTAAAAATGAGCTGTCCTTTCTCATTATGCTGTTCTAATACATCTGTCAATTCCACTCTTTGTAATTGTTTTCGTTTGATTATTTAGGCTTCGTTTGGTTAATGAATTCAATTGAGTTGACTTGAATTCAGTCTAATTTTAAGTTAAATTTAACATCCAAACACTCAACTCTAAAATTAATAAATTCATCCAACTCAAAACCTTCTTACACATGGGACCCACAACTTTTTCCAACCTAAAATATCTTAACACGTGGGACCTACAATTTTTTTCAATTTTTCATAAAAAGTACTAAATTCATCTTAACATCCAAATACACTTTAAACTCAGTTTAGATGGAGTTCACATAATTCTCTTTACTATTAAACTCATTACTATTCATAAACAACTCAATTCAGTTGAGCTCAGTTTAACATCCAAACGCAGCCTTAATTTATTGATTTGAGGCTCAAATTAATTTTTTTTGTGCAATTTTTTTAAGGGACATGAGCCGTTGTATTGGAGGGTTGAACCCCATATCATACACCCAAAAATCCTTAGGGACCATGATCATGGGTGGGCCAATCGGCCAGACCATTGGTTTGTTGATTTGAGCTTATTTAATTGAAAATTGTTTAAAAAGTTAACTATATATTTATAGACGGATCAATTACTTCCATAGATATCTATCAATCACTAATTTCAACATTTTATGATTTGAAAAGATTGTCAAATGGGTACTCTAATTCTCTACGCCACATATTACTTACGTAATATAATTTGATTTAAAAGATAAATTTTAAAATTTGAATCTTCTGAATAAAATTTTATCATTTAAGTGATGTGGATAATATATTCTACATACTATTTTGATAATAAAATAACTATAATCAAAGAATTAGGGCTGAAAATCAAACATATCAGTGCACGGTTTTTGACCGAAACCGCACCGACATGTTTTTAAGATGCCAGTACTAATCGAAAATGATCAACAGGAAGAGAGAGTACCAACCGGAATCTGATGGTCGGTATCGATCGATTCGGTAGTTTGAAGGTCGGTTTTTTAGCCTTATGATTTCTACTTCAATCCCGACGTGCTATATTACAAGTTCACAAGATTCACAATCGTATTCAAAATCAAAGATCAACCTACTCAGAAACCAAATCAAGCTCATGCACTAGAGAAACCAAGAAAACAAAACCACTCAAAACCCACAAAACAAAACCCAACACAAAAAATCACTCGAAGTGCTAGATTTTTCCTTGGGCGGCGAGATGAGAGATAGAGGACAGTTAACAGATGAGAGGCAAATAGAGGGAGGTTGGTTTCTACTCTTCAGAATGGATACCGTCAGTTGGTGGAGGGACATGTTGCATGGCATTTGCATGGAGAGAGTAGAGAGAAAGTCTGAAAGAGAGAAAGATAATCGGGAGAAGAAGAGGGGAGGGGAGGGGAGGGGAGGGGGGGGGATTGAACCCTAAATCAAAATGACGTCGTTTGATGTATTAAACCAAACAATATTGTTTTATTTTAGTTTTTTTTTGTAAACGGTATGTATAAAACAACGTCGTTTAACTCACTTAAGTGAAACGACATCATTTTACATACGATATATTTAAAAATAACAATGCTAGGGTACATATCAAATGTGCACCCCAAATATGCACACCAAAGCAAATAGTTTTATCTTTTTTTTTTCACTTTTCTTTTAAGCATTTTTTAAACATCCTTAAAAATAAAGGAAAAATAAAAAAATACAAATTAAATAATAGTTACTTCCTTAATCATTAAGAAAAATAAAATTAAAATATATGAGTAGGCACATTTTGTGGGTATATTTGGAAGTCATACTATCAGTTTTCATTTAAATATATATATATATATATATATATATTATCGGCCGGTTCGACGATTTGAACTTGATTCATACCGCGATTGAACCGGCCAACGTCTGTTTGAAACATTTTCTACCACCAGCCAACTGGTTCTCTACCGGTTCCAGACTTCGGTAGTAGGTCCATGTCAGCAACGGTCGGTCTCATCGGTTTCTGTACAGCCCTACAAGGAATAATGCTAGACATAGTTTTATGGTATGTAAGTCCCTCGCACTGCCTTTAAAAAAAAATGAAGTTCACCATTAAAAAAATAATTTGTCTATGTGAGTCCCATATTTATCTTCTTCTTTTTTCAAAGGGAGTGCACAGTACTAGTACTGCGCACCCTATTTACTACTATTAGTCCTATTTGTTAGGATGATTTGAAATTACGTTCTATAAATTTAATTTGAAATCTAAAATTATAAGCAATTAAAATTTGATTAAAATCCAATACTAAATTTTCAATTTGGTAAATATAATCCTTAGTTTTGTCCCAAATGAAAATTTTAGATTTCAGTAGCTCAAATGTAAATCTTCAATCCCAGATTCATCCATCTAACTGTATTACAAAAGTTTGTAAAAGGGTATTATTACTTATGATCAAAATCATGACAGAGACTTGAAGAAGCGTTTAATTATAAAGTGTAGCAAAAGTTGAATGGGTCATATGTTATTAAAAAAATTTACAAGTTACATTCTTATCCTACTCTTATCCCACTATGATGGACCGATGGTGGCATTACTCTTTACAAGGATGATGAAAAATGTCACGTTTTATGTAGTGAGACGAAAATAAGATAGAAGTGTGGTTTATAACATTACTCTTTACACTAACTTCATTTCACATTACAACATGATTTATGACTTATTTCAACTGTCTGCTGAAAGGCGATTGAAAGGTGGAGTTTGTGAGTCTGTTTCTTCCCGCGCTTATAGGAGGAAAAGGGCGGAGTTACTACTTGCTACAATGGGTAGAGGAGGATTGATGGAGGAGATAGAAGAGGTTTGGAGTCGACTGAGGCTAAACGAAGAAGAGAACACACCTATTGAAGTTAATGGAGAGGAGGAAGAGTGTATCAGGAGAAGGGGAGAAAGAAGCTTAGTGGGGAAAATATGTTCGACGAGAAGGATCGGAAGGGAAATAGTAAAGGCGACGATGAAGAAGATATGGAGGGTGGGAAAGCCTCTAGAGTTTGTGGAGATTGTCTTCAATTGTTTCGCCATAATGCTAGCATGCGCAAGAGATAAATCCAGAGTACTGGAGGGTTGTCCCTAGCTCTTTGATAATTTCTTGTTTGTACTGAAAGATTATGATGGGGAAATTCAGACAAACTTGCTGGATTTTAATTCTGAAAAGCTTTGGGTTCAAATGTATAATCTCCCGTTAGGATATATATATGAATAAATGGATGGGGGAGCAGATTGAGAATTCGATTGGAAGGATTATTGAAGTTGATGTTAATGATGATGGAATGGTGTAGGGCTGCTGTTTGAGGGTGAAGATTGAGTGTAATTCGAAGGTTCCACTGGCTCAAGGTAGAACAGTCAACAGTACGGGTGGTAAGATATGGGTGCCTTTTCAATATGAAAAGTTAACAAAGATGTGCTTTAGTTGCGAACGTATTATTCATGGTAAGGATGGCTGTATGGGGGGAGGGGATCTAGATGCAGCACAATATGGTACCCTGGTTGAGAACAAGGGTGGTGAATAGAAAATAAAATGAGAGGAAGGGTAAGAATAGCCATGAGAAAAGAAGTGATGAGGGAGTAGGGTAGGAGAGGATGGATGGTATGAAGGGGGAGGGACTGAGGAAGGGAAAGGAGCCTGTAGATTTGTCTAAGGAAGTAAAGGGTGGGATAATGGCAGGAGAGGAGGAGGGAATTTTGATAATGGCAGGCTTAACTGTTAGTGGAAAGCTTGGTCCAGATGAGGAGGAGGGCTCAGGAGATGCTTTAAACTCAAATTTTCCTCAAGCAGAACAATTTCCAGAGGAAGATTGAGTGATAAGCAAGGAACCAATTGCCAAAGAAAAAATTACAGAAGGAAAAAAGAGTTGGAAAAGGAGAGCAAGGGGGAAGCATCAGACAAATGTGGTATGTCTCTCAAACCTTAACTCAAAACGTTCTTTAATTGATGAAGATGTAGATATGTTGATGGATGTGGGAGGAAAGAATGCAATAATGAATGTAGGTGCAAAGCTTGTTGTGGATCTCTGTAAGGTGGTGGCTGTGATGCAACCCCACCTGACATTATGAAAATCATCAGTTGGAACTGTCGAGGGCTTGGGAACCCTCTGACAGTTCAAGATCTTCATCTTATAGTGAAGAATAAGAAGCCCAATGTGGTTTTCTTGATGGAAACTACGGTGAATGAAGGGAGGTTGGAAAGGTTAAAGGGGAAATTACAGATGGATGGTTGTGTTGATGTGGATTCACTGGGAAGAAAATGTGGTTTAGCCATGTTCTGGAAGCATGAAGAAGAAATAGAGCTGGTAAATTTTTCAAAATGGCATATCAGTGTATTGATTAAGAGGGAAGGGGAAAGATGTGAGTGGATCTTTACAGGATTTTATGGCCACCCTGATGTGAGTAAAAGGAAGTTAATTGGGATGCTGGATTGAATCAGAAAGAAGGTAAAGTAGGGACTAGTATTGTTGCAAGGGATGATAAAGGGGAGTTATTGGTATCTCTCTACTGCTCGATAGTAGGTTGCTACAGTCCAGTGTTTGATGAGTTTCAAGCTTTGAAGAGAGCAATGAGGCTTTGTGCAGATCTAAATATGGAGAATGTAATTTCCTAGGGAGATGCCTTAATTGTTGTGAAAGCTGTAAATAGTGAAAAGGAAAGTTGGGAATGGTTTGGTCAAACAATTGAATATGTGAAAGGAGTGCTGAAGAATAGGCCGAGTTGGAAAGTACAGCATACATTTAGGGAATCTAACCAAGTTGCACATAAGCTTGCAAAAATTTATTTTTCATTAGTTGAGCAAAGGATCTAGATGGAGAGTGTTCCATCAGAAGTACAAAACTCTATTATACACGATAATTTGTATACAGTTAATTCATAAGTAATACAAAGGAGGTTTTATTTCAAAAAAAGAAAAACTTTATTTCACATTAGATTGGTGTCAAGTTACGAGACACTTCTTCTTCATCCGACTCCTTTACTAGAGCTTTAATAAAATCGATAGGAATAAGTCAACCAGAGCTTCACCGTTCCTCCGCTTTTATACTAGTTTATTTGAAAATACAACTATTCTCAAATATTCTTTTATATCTTCTTCTTCCCAAAAATCACTTAAATAAAAAATATTTTCAATTTTAAATCTTTTTATCAAATCATTACCTAATCATTAAAACTTTCTCAACTCCCCAACAACACAAAAAAATATTACCACTTTTAAATTTTAAAAAAAAAAAATATTCAAACAATTTTTCTATTTTATACTATTTTTATTCAATTTTTTTCTCTTATTTCCACATGGCCTTATAGGCCAAAAAGACTAATCAATTATATAATTGGAAATATTATAAAGAACAATAACTTCTTCTTCCCAAGCAATGTGAAATCTCATACACCACCTACCCTTATGTAACTATGTTTATCATTATCATAAGAGGTATCACAATCTCCTCCCTTAAATTCCTGATTCTTTTTTGGGCCAATCTATTGTAGTTGGCATAGCTCAAGTTCCACATTTTTTGTTAAAATAGGCTCGAATACTATTTGTAACATCCCAATAGAAAGCCCAAGTCACATAGCCTATACTCCAAAAGAATTAGTCAATAATACAATTGGAATCTCACTGGAACCATTATAAATGGCAAGAAATTTTCATTCCCAAATAATATGGGATCTCATACAACACCTACCCTTATCATGCTATAACAAATATGGTCTTTTTTTCACGAATTTTTTTTCCAAGATATACTATCGTGGCAAATAATTAGCTGATGACATGAAAGTTGTTTGTGGAAAAAAATTAACCCTTTTACCACGAGATCACGTCGGCAAGTAAAGCTTTGTGAGGAAAAACGTTTTTGCGGCAGAAAAAACATTTTTGCGATGACTTTTTGTCGCCGCAAATTAACTTACCCGATTTTTTTCTTTTTTGTGAGTTATTAGTTTTTGCAGTGAGGTTATTATCTTTTGCGGCAATAATAACCCACCGCAAAAACTAATAAAATTAAAATCATAGGAAAATGCCTTCTTTTCTCCATATTCATTTCTTCCCCCTGATAATCTCTCTCTCTCTCTCTCTCTCTCTCCCCCTCCCTTGCGACTGCGAGTCTCTCCCCCCCACCCGCAACCTCACCCAAAGCCAGTCCCCCCCTTGCGCACGACCTCACCCAGTCAGCCACCCTTTTCCATTTTCCATCAAAAAGCCTTAGCCTCCAGAACTCTCATCTCTCTTTCTCTCCTTGCGAGTCTTTCTGGCTCTCGAGTCTTAGCACACTGTGGACCTCATGGTCCTCACGATAAGCTTCTCTCTCTTCTCCCTTCCTCTTCTCTCTCTTTTCTCCCATCGTCTTCTCTATCTCTGAGTTTATTTATGTATAATTTGGTAGTGGAAATGAAGAATAGAAAATGAGAATCTGTGTAATTTGTGATGATACAGTTGTGTAAAATTTGTGTAATGTTTTGATGATATGGTCGTGTGCAAGAGACCGATATATCAGGACGGGTGATGGTTGATGGTGGTTATGAAATCACTTGGCATCGATCACAGCTAATCAAAAACCCTACATCGAAAGCACTTGGCCACCCCGGGGATGGTGATTGTCACACAACCATTATAGATTACAACCTGTCCGTCTATGTGGGTTGTGGTACTACCTATATATGATCATGCACATAGCTTTTCTGATTTGTAATGAAATATATGTAACTATTAAATGATAATGTTATGGGTGATGAGGTTTGCAATAATTGTAACAATTTAATTTTTTTTTTTTTAAAAAAAAAAAACCTGTGTTAAACACACTAAAAAGTTAAAAACTGATCTAAATTGAGGAATTTAATAAAAAGCATTTACAGATATTATGCAAGACATTGAAAAGCATTTTAGACATGTTACGCTGGTTGTGACCAGAACATTATATACGCATTGAACCTGTTCCATGTGCAGTGAATCTGCAGCATAAGAAGCAAGTCAGTAATTCAATGTGCCAATTCCTTAATGATAATATGCATGACAATATGTAGAAAAATCAGGTCTGCTCTTAGGCCCGGTTTGGATTCAAGAATCATTCCAACTCATCTCATCTCATCATTACAACATTTTCAAATTTTCACACAAAATATAATAAACAATTCAAACTTTTTAAATCTCAAAACAATAATAATATTAAATAATAATATTCTAATAATATTTTATTCAACTTTCATCTAAAACCATCTCATTTCTTCTCACTATCCAAACCTCACTATTATTATAGGCATATGAAGATGTATTTTATTTCAGTAATTAAACTGAACACTTGGAGTTGAGTTGAAAAGATCAAAGTAGGCAATAAGTTAAACACTGCCTGCATATGGTGTATTTGGGTGGGAAAGGAACATCAGAAATTGAAAACTGAACAAACATTGGAGAAGCTCAGAACTTTAGTTTTCAGTACTCTCTTGCTTTGGACAGCTTCTATAGACTCTAGTGGGCTAACTTTTCATGATGTTTTCATATATAGACAAGTGATTCTATACATCATGTGTACTTGGGTGTGCTTTTTATCTGAGAAGGTACTTCTTTGAGATGCCTTAAGCTCGACTGACTGACCTAGCATTCTCAACAACTCAATTTATCAGTGAAAATTCTCGGTATACCTTTTCTGCAGGTCTTTGAAGAACACTAATAGAATATCTGCTAATGACAAAACTAGTAGATACGTGAAGTTTTATTGTGTTGGTGCAATGGTGGACTTACTCATTTATTTCTTAACTTTTTTTTTACTTTAATGGTTGTGACAGCTAGACTAAATGGCACATGAGCTAAGATTATAAGAAAATATTGAGATAAGTTCCTAGTGGCATAAGTAGATTTCTGGAATTTTAGAGAATATGTAAGAGTATTGAGTTGACTTTCTTTGAAATGACTTTGAGATATTTAACTTTGGAAGATTATCGTATCTCTAAATTTTATATTTTATAGATTTCACGTTACAACATTCACTACAGATTCCGGAACGTGATAGGACAATTCTAATTTTAAACTATATAGACTTGTAAAACTACTTTAGCTGTTAAAGTGTTATTTGGATTGATTGAGCAACTTCGGTTTGCTAATACATATATACCGCCACAGTTATAACTGATTTTGAAGAACCCTACCTGACTATTTATTCTCTGTTTGCTAATACATTTCAGCTTCTTCCTTGATTCGAACTAGAAAAATACATAACATGACTAACATCTATGCTATGTCTAGTTAATTGGTAGATATATATATATATATATATATATTAATTCCATGCAGATTCAACTCTTGACATTTGGCATTTTTCATGCATCACCCCAAGTTTTTTTTTTAATGGGGACCATTAATTATTTGTGATTAATGCACTTAATTAATTAAATCTATGTAGAACATGTTACAACAATCTCTATATAAGCTTCTCAGCCCATGTCACTTCCTCCACCAACTAAATCTTTTGAGTTTGACATAGTTCTCAATCACATTTGCCATCAACTCACAACTTGAATAGCCAGACTTAGGAATAGGTGTATGAAATCAAGGGAAAAAAGAACATGGACGTCAGGTATTGGCTCTCTCTGTCCTCATGGTATAGTTAGACAACTGTATATTGCTTTATGTATGGATTATGTCTCTAATATGCACTCTGTGGATATTCCATTGTTGATTCTTTATGCTGGTTTATTATTTGAAGTAGCTGTCATGCTTAGCTCCTTGTGTTCCTAAGATATTTTCTCTTGGTAAGTTTATTTAGATTTAAATGGATACCTTGTTCTTTGTGCTGGTATGGTTGGTAACTTATTTAGATTCGAAATTTTGTAACACTTCAATACCTTTTTTGAATTGCTTTGATATATCTGACCTTGGATATCAATTCTCCACTAATTGGACACTACCCAGATTATTATGTATGACATTCATATTGTAAACTTTAACTTCAGAAAATAAGGTGGCATATTATATGTTAATGCTACAACTGGGATGAAACTGAAAACCTAGTTTTATATAGTTCTCTCTATCTCTCCATCTTTTTGTTGTTATCTTATATGAAATCATACACCCATGATATGTCATGCATATTTAAAAGAGTATGTATGTGATTATCTTTTAGGACCTACTTGCGTCTCATTAGTCATAGTTGTATTCCACAAACAGGAGTAAGTATTCTAAAGTTCTACTATAATGATTCTAGTTATTCATGGAAGACAAAGTTATGACTTATCCTAATACATGCATCTCTGTTGGGCAAGTTTTAGTTTGAGGTTTCCATTAGTGTTTGTTCAATGGCTCTTAATTAGAGGTTGTAAACCACGTAATATTGGTAAGTGGGAAATATGTTGATCACCAGTAATATTTAAATGTGTCTTGGGAGGTATTAAATTGGTGGGATTGATTTAATGATAACTTGAGTAATGAAATCAAAGTGGTTGTATATGGGGAAGTTTTAACTAGCAATCATAATGTCCCAGATTCAATGTTTGTATCATCTTTCCCTACTGATTTGCTAAGCAAATATGTTCTGGTAGCTAGGTAATTGTTTGTTCCCATATGTTCCATTTGTATCATCTTTCCCCACTAATTGCTAAGCATATGTCCCTACTTTCTTATAAGAAATGTGACACAAAAATGGCTAATACATATCACTACATGGTTTTTTCAGGTAATTATGAGCCCCTAATATTTCTGGACTAAGAGGCTTTGTAACCAAGTATGAATGAAGATTATCAACAACCAATTTATGGATCACTACATGAATTGGAGCACACAAGAGCAGCAGTAATTTGTGTTTTAAGTAATGTGTCTAGAATCGGAAATATGTATACATGTGGTAGGCACACGGATTTTGTTATGAACATTATTGACCATGTTGGCTTCCCTCGTGTACTCCCCTATTTACAAACATTGCAGTAAAGCAACAGGCCTTGATTGACTGGCCAGTGGAAAGATGTGTAAAATTGTTCTGATATATATAATTTACATTTCTGATTTTTTTTGTTAAAGTTCTTCAGGTGTTGGTTTAATTAAGTGAATGGGATTTTGTTGTTTAGTTGAGCATTTTCCTATATTTGATATTCTTATGATGATTAGCTGGTATTTTGTACCTTCAATACAATGATATTATAGTAGTTTGATTGTAAAACTTTGTGGAAAAACTCGTAGTTTCTGTAAGCAGGTTTTTTGATAAAAGACTTTTTAAGAAGAGTAAAGCCGGTGGGAAATACTTATTTAATGACTTTTAGTTAATTCACACGAAATACGGATGTGGAAACAAGTATAGTTGCCACGATTATTATTATTCATGGGCCAAACGATAGTTTGCAAGCATTTTCCACGACATTGATTATGGGTAGAGCTATATTCCACCACTTTTGATCGTGGGAAATAATGTAAGGCAATGTCTGCATCTATTTGTCACAAAATTTTGGGTGTTTTATCTACTAATATTGTCGTGGGTAAAAGCTTTTTTTCTCCCATAAATAATCTTTTTGGGGGGAAAAAAAACTATTTCCTCACCAATTATATGACACGAGTCTGCTAAGGAACAAATTGGTGAGAAAAAGGTTTTTGTCACTAAGTCCATACTTTTTCCGACCACAATGCCTCCTAGGGAAAAATGCAATATGTTATAGTGGATCACTTATCATATAGGGTATCACAATATCCCCCTTAAATTCCTAATGTCCTCATATGGGCCAATCCACAATCCATCGTAAGTAGCACGACTCAAATCCCACATTTATAATTTAGATAAGTTTTGATACTATTTGTAACATCCCAATGAAAGGCCCAAGCCACATGATCTTATATTTCGAAATGACTGGTCAATAATATAATTTGAGTCTCATTAGTAAGAACTTATTCTTCTCAAGTAATGTGGAATCTCATACACCACCTACGCATTAGAATTGTCCTTTGATTTACGACAAATAGCCACAACGCACCACCATGAAGCCGTAGTTTCTAGACCTTTATTAGCGGCATTGCATATCATGTCCCTAAACTCAAGTGAATTCGAAGAAAATATTGCATATCCCCAAACTCAAATAACAAAGATATATTAAAGATGGTAAATCATTAGAAAACAAATTGCGCAATAAATACTATACTCAAATACTAATCAAAACATAATTATTATTTTATGATTTTTTTATTAACACCGAATGTATCGATTAATTGTAAGAGTACAAGTCATACTAGTCAAAATTGTAGGCCAGGGGGCTAGGTACCCATACCCGTACTTGGCCCTTGGCCCTCGCCTAGGCGGGCAGGGTTACCCGCCCGCATCAAATGGGTGGGGGCCACTCAACAACAAAGGTAGGGGTGGGGGGTGGGAGGGCCTTGGCCCTGCTCGGCCCATAATATATATATATATATATATATAGATAATATATGTACCATATATATTGAAAAACAAATCCTAATTATAAATATGTAACTTTTCTATCTCTCCTCTCATTTCTCTTCTTCCCCGTCGTCCTCCCTTCCTTTCTTCTCTCCTCTTCTCTTCTCCCACTTCCTTTCACGCCACAATGGTCGTTCAGTGCATTCATAATCCTCTCCTCTCTCCCTTTCTATCCTCTCTCCTCTTATCCCCTCTTCTCTTTCCCCTTCCATTTTATGTCTCAATGGCCATTTATCGCCTTTTCTTCTCTCTCATTTCTCTTCTCCTATCTCTTCTCTTCTTCTTCTCCTACTCTTCTAAACTAGTTTCTTTCTCCATTGTCAGGGGTCATGACCAAGTCGCAATCTACCACGGTAAGATCACGGCTTGGCCATGGGTCTCTACAACCCAAAACGACAGTTTCAGTTGTGGATTTGTATATTAAAGACCCCTGGCTGCTACGGTGGGTTTGCATGTTTTATGACCCATGGTTGCAACCATGGGCCAAAAATATCTGCCCATGGGCCACGGTTGGGGCATATATATATTTATGTAAATATAAATGTATACAAATTGTAAATATTTATATACAATTTTGGCTTATATTCACTAGATTGTATTGCATTAGCCTCTTAGGTCACTTTTTTTATAGGAGGCCAAGATAATACAATCTTGTGAATACCAGTCTAACAAATTTAAAAACTATGCTATTAGTTATTAGTTTTTAAATTATGCTTATATTTATAAATTTTAATTTACAATTTAAATTATATAATAGTTATTTTTTTTACCCAAAAATAATTTTTAGGCCCAATGGGCCATGAGTACCTTTAGACTAGCAGGGGGCGGGGGGCGGGGGGCGGGGCAGACATCTCATCCACCCCAACCTCTCAACACCGGGCCGCCCTCGCCTCACGGGTGCGGGGGTGTAAACACTACCCCTCGCATATGCGGGGGCAGGGTGTGGGGAAGGGTTGACTCCGCCCCAGCATATGCAGGTAGCATCCCTATTTATTGATTATATGCAATTTTGTTGGTTCTTTTTGTAAAAGAATGTGTCATCGGATGTTGGTGGCATCAATTCGCCCACCCGGCAATTGGATGCAGATAATCACCCACTCCAATGGCCATAAGAATTGTTTGCACCCAAGGGTTGGACCTCAAACCAAGGAGCATACTACCAAATCCAAGGCTCTTACTGCTTGAGCCAATCCCTAGTGATTATTTTTTATTTTATCATTTTCTCCGGCATACTTCTGATTTTATCCTAGTCACTACAAAAAAAAAAAAAAACCAAATAAAACATCGAGTAACGTTCCAATCCTTTTTCAACAAAACTAGGAATTATGCCACAAAAAGCACCTGGAGAACTCAAGTCCTTTACCCCAATGCCAATGTTAAGAAGTTATACTTCACCATTTGTATCTTATAGTTTAGGCAATAGGAAATTATAGAAAGAGTTCCATGCAACACGTTGACATAATTTCTTGATAACTTTAGAGTTACTCGAACAAGACTCATAAGCAGAAAATAAAAATGTACAATAACTGTTTCAATAAAAATAGCCATGAAGACGGACTACATATCAACTTAGAGTAACAAATATTAAGACATAATGAAAAAACAAGTGAACTTTGGAGAAGCCATTACATTCATAGATGTTTCATATGGGGGCATATTAGAGAGAACAAGCAAAATGAAAATCAATCGCACAATAAATACTGAACTCAAATTGACAAATACTAGTCAAGACAAATTTTATTCTTTGTTTTTTTTCTCAGGCAAAGTTTTTTATTTTATTATCGTCACCACAAAAGACATATAATAAAACCTCAAGATCCGTTAGGTTCAGCAACAGGACCAGTACAACTTGAAACAACTCTTCAAATCTTAAAATTTTAATACAATAGGATGTTAATCAGATCCTATACCAGATGTTGACATAATTTACCTCCACTCTCACAAGATTTTGTCTCAACCGTAAAATGGTACAATAATTGTTCATGGCACTTCCCAACTAAAAACTCAACCAACAAATACATTGAACGATTAAAATAAATGCTCACAATAATTGTCAAATGCAGTTCGGGTACTAGCTCATATTAACCTGAGTAAGAACTTCGACCAGTACCCAGTAAGATCCAAGTTTTTAAAACCCAGAAATCCGGTACCCAGATTACACCAGGACTTACAATAGTGTGCTGTTGGCCCCAAAACCATATTACGTTGGAATGAAGGGGCTAGTGGCTGAACAAACAGACATAACCAAGCGCACAATGATCTCATTGCGGAGTTCAAAAATAACGAAGCACAAACTGTTCCTGCGAAGAAATAAATTCTGCCTCCATCTCGCTGATCCACCCCAACCTGGGCATCCCTACCCACCCTTATGCTCCATTCATATGCAAGACCTGTTCTGTAGTCCTCAACCCCTTCTCACGTGCGTGGACTTTGCCGCCAAGATCTAGATATGCCCCTTCTGCTACAAACGCGACCACTTCCCTCACTACTCCATGATCTCTGAGACCAACCACACCGGCAAGCCCTACGAGCAGTATATCATTGTGCCATATTTTCTCCCATAAATTCCTGGCCCTCATTTTTTTCAATCTTCGCTCTCGCACATGTTTTTGTTCATGCTTGATACTTGCATGATTGACAAGGAGATGGTGTTCATCAAATCAAAGCAGCATTGGAACAAAGAAACAAGCCAAAAACCTCAAACCAGAATCCCCATGACGTTTTTAGCACAGATAGAATAAAAAAACAAAGAGATAATGTGAGTGAAAATAGAAGGTAACTGTATGCAAAGAGAAAGAGCCAATTAAAGTTATAAGTTGCTTGAAGTTTCAAGAAACTGTCAAATTAATAAAAAATAATGTCATCAAACATAATTTCCGAGGTCTACACAATGTATACATTCTCCAAGGAAATAGCTAACCATTTATCATCAAATAAATAAGAAAAATTAAATATGCCCACAAACACCATTATATGAGGTGTATACTCTCTGTACGATGTTGCATTGTACATTAAATAGTTAACCACAAGAAAAAAGATAATATAGATTTTTAGAACCCCAGTTGGGCCGTCATCACCGTTGCTCATCTGATGCCTCAAGATATAAAACCTCGTTACTTTCATTTTCTCTGTGAAAGCCACAAGAGAGAATACATATATTCAATTATTTATGTATTTATTAATGCATGTAGCATAACACTTGAATCGAGATCTTTGGTGGAGTTGACCGTGGACGACATTGCCACCGTAACGAATCCTCGAAGCCGCCACCCCCTCGCCAAACCAGGAAGAGAATGAGATGGTTGAAGACAGACGAGGAGTGCATCACGGAGGTCTGGGAGACGTTGAGCCAGAACTTTTTAGCAAGATCAACGATATGTCCAAGATCCTTTTGTATTTGCTATCAATTTCTCCAGGGTTGGGTGACGTGATTTTCAGAGAAGATTTTATTCAATCCGAAAGTTGCATCGGAATCCGGAATCCAGTTATCAATATTCCGAGATAAAAAAAAAACATGGATCAACCCCTTAATTTCATATTTGTTAAGGTAGAAGACTAGTTGTCATTTTAGTGACAGAAAAGGGAATAGAGAATACATAGCAATTAATTGATAGCATATTTAGACATTGACAAAATTTTAAAATTTTGTCAATGTCTAAATATGTACTTTCACCAAAAATAAGCATGACCACTAGCTCAACATACCGGGCCTACTTGCTCAATGTCTATTTATTGTCCTGATGATTCATGATAACTCCGAATAAATTAGGCCTGATTTGGACAGTGAAACCGTCTTCAACTCATTTCATCTAATCATTACAACATTTCTAAACTTTTAAACAAAATACAATAAACAATTCAACTTTTTTAAATCCTAAATAAAAATAATATTCTAATAATATTTTATCTAATTCTAATATCAACTTAACTCACTATCCAAATCAAGCCTTAGGGTGAGTTTGGATGTTGAAGTGAGTTGAGTTAACATGATAAAATATTATTAGAATATTATTTTTTAATATTATTAATATTTTAAATTTTGAAAAAGTTGAATTGTTTATTATATTTTGTGTTGAAATTTTAAAAAGTTATATAATGATGAGTTGAGAGGTGTTTATGTTCCAAACGCAACCTTAGTCTTCCATCAAATTAAATTGCAAAGATTATTAATAAATAATCTTCTACCAAATTATCCTTGCTCGCGAATATACTAAATTGTAATCATAATGGATTACAATGCGACTGTTGAAGATAAATAACCATCACTAAAGTATAGAAGTCTGCAGCAACTCAAAAGCTATATTAGGAATCGATCCTTAACCAATGGCCTCATGCCGTTGGATACAATTCCAAGTTTTATGCGACCAAAACGATTTAAATACGGGTATACAAATTGATGATCTCAAAAGATTGCAGAAATGCACCAGACAAGTCCCGCCCATTACATAGCCGTGTCCTCTCAAATTGCTGAGGAGAAATGATAAACATCCTGAATTTGGGACTCAAAAAATATCTCAAATGATTTTTTTTTTTTTCCTTAATGATTAAAGAATATTTTTTAATGATATTGTTAATTTTTTATTTTTTTAAAAATGTTTATGATGATTAAAAAAATATATGAAAAAAAGAAAATAAAATAAAAAACTGAAATGTGCTGTTCAGAAAGTGTATTCGGGAGTTTTTTTTGGAAAGTGTAGTGCTGCTCATTGCTGAGATACGATAGATGACATAAATCATGTACGATCCAAACAAAATAATCATGTATGAGCCTAACAAAACAAAGTACAGAGCCTTAGCTATTTGGGATATATAATACATGACAGGCTCCAAATCAGGGAAACTATGCGAAATTCCTGATAAACGCTGGCCTCAACCTAAACTTATAAATATATAATCTTCAAACCAAAACATCACATGATTTAAAAATATCCAAAAACAAACCTAAACTTTAAACTCAAGATCACATTGTTAAAAATCAACCAAAACATGAATTTAGCTAAAGGCATCAATTCTTTGACTTATCTGAATATCTCTTTGCTTAAAACTTCATATATTTGAATATAACATCAAATATCTTCAAAATAATATTCTAACATGTATATAAAAGGCTTAGGATCCTCTAAAAAAATTATCTCAGTCATTGAAATAGGTTTAAATCACAAAAGATCCAAATTTTCTTAAAACAAAAACTATTTTTCTTTTTCCAGTTTCTAAGTTTCTAAATCTAATAAAATCTTTTATCAAAACCTTTAATCATGCAATAAATCCTCAACCAATAATCATATACACATGTTAAGGGTACTCCATAAAAATTTCGAACCAAGATCTATCAATTAGCTTGGTCAAAAACTCCTAAATATAACACTCTTGTTTATCGCCCAAAATGACCTTTCTGGTGTTTAAACAACATTTGACCGAACAAACAATCTTCAAATGGAACAAATGAGATATCCATGTAAACTAGACTCACAAAAAAAAACTTTCATGAAAGAAACTTTGTGAGAAGACACTTACAAGAGTTTTGAATCAGACGTGTAAAATAGTTTAGAAAAGCTACCCGAGAATGTCTTTTGTGTTCTTTACAAAAAAATGTAAAGAAGAGATGATTTGCGTAAGTGGGCTGGAGGGCTTCTTACACAAGTTATGGAAGATAAGACTGAAATCTAGCTTGAGTGTTGATCTTTTATACCCAATACAGTATACAAAAATCAGTCCAAGATATTTTCTCAAGGTGAAGTGTAGAATGGAAAGAGTGAGGTAGCGTTGTAGACTTCACTTCAAGTACCCACTAGGCCCTCTTGAGCAAATATGATCAGCCATGTAGGGGTACAATTACTTAGCCAATGAGCAATGCTAAGGTGGCCATACTTAGATGATTTTTGTGTTTCTCCTTACTCTTCGAGTAAATTAGAATGCCATCTATGACTACGACAACAAAACTATCCAAATAGGGCCTGAATATACTGTTCATCAAGTCCATGAATGCGGCTGGAGCATTGGTTAACCCAAAAGACATTACCAAAAACTCAAAGTGGTCATACCTTATCCTAAAGGCAGTTTTCAGCACATCATGTTCCTTAGACTTTCAGCTGGTGATATCCAGATCTCATGTCAATCTTTGAAAACACTACTGCTCCTTGCAGTTGATCCAACAAATCGTCAAACCTGGGTAATGGATACTTCTTAATCGTCACCTTGTCCAACTCTCTATAGTCTATGCATATCCTCGTAGATCCATATTTCTTCTTCACAAATAGCATACGTGCTCCCCACGACGAAGATCAAAGGCGGATAAAATCTTTTTCCAAAAATTCAACTGGAGTGTTATATTTTGGAGTTTTTGACCAAGCTAATGGATAGATCTTGTTCCGAATTTGACCACTTTAACATTGCTTCTTAGCTAAAGGGTACTTGAAATGAAGGGCTACAAGGTCACCTTACTCTTTCCATTCTACATTCCACCTAGAGGAAATATCTTAATCTGATTTTAGTATTGAGTAGAAAAGACCAACACTCAAGCTTCATTTCAACCTTATCATCTTCAATAACTTGAATAAAAAACCCTCTAGCCCACTTCCAACCCAAATCATCTCTTTTTTACATTTTTCTTTGAAAGAACACAAGACATTCAGACAGCTTTTCTGAGCTCTTTTGTACACTTGATTCAAAGTTATTGTAAGTGTTTTCTCACAAATTTTCCTTCATGAAAGTTGTTCATTTGTAAGTCTAGTTTAAACGGATACCTTATTTGAATAGAAAATCAAATATCTTCAAACTAATATTTTAACATATATATAAAAGGCTTAATATCCTCCAATGAAATTATATCAGTCATTGGAATAGGTTTAAATCACAAAAGATCCAAACTTTCTTAAAACAGAAACTATTTTTCATCTTCCAGTTTTTGAGCTTCTAGATATAAAAAAATCTATCATCAAAACCTTTAATCATACAACAAATCCTCAACCAATAATCATATACACATGTTAACAGTACTCCATAAAAATTTTAGAGCAAGATTTATCCATTAGCTTGATAAAAAACTATAAAATATAACACTCCACTTTATATCCCAGAATGACCTTTATGGGGTTTAAACAACATTTGACCGATCAAACAATCTTCAAATGGAACAAATAAGGTATTCATGTAAACTAGACTCGCAAAGGAACAACTTTCGTAAAGGTTTGTGAGAACACTTACAAGAGCTTTGAATCAGGCGTGCAAAAGAGTTCAGAAAAGCTGTCCGAAAATGTCGTGTTCTTTCAAAGAAAAGTGTAAAGAATAGATAATTTGCGTGGAAAGTATGTTGTAGGGCTTCTTACACAAGTTATAGAATATGGTAAGGCTGAAATGAAACTTGAGTGGTCTTTTATACCCAACACAATATACAAAAATCAACTCTAGATATTTCCTCTAGGTGGAGTGTAGAATGAAAAGAGTGCAATAACCTTGTAGCCATCACTTCAAGTACCATCTAGACCCTCTTAAGCAAATCTGATTAGCCATGTTGGAGTACAATTACTTAGCCAAGAAGCAATGCTAAGGTGGCCAAATTCATGAGCTTAATGTTAAAGTGGCCATACTTAGATGATTTATGTGTTCCTCCTCGCTCTTCGAGTAAATTAAAATGTCATTTATGAATACGACAACAAAACTATCCAGATAGGGCCTGAATATTCTGTTCATCAAGTCCATGAATGTGGCTGGAGCATTGGTTTACCCAAAAGGCATCACCAAAAACTCGAAGTGGCCGTACTTGTCCTAAAGGCAATTTTCGACACATCTTGTTCCTTGACTTTCAGCTAATGATATCCGGATCTCAAGTCGATCTTTGAAACACTGCTGCTCCTTGCAATTGATCCAACAAATCATCGATCCCGGGTAACGAATACTTATCCTTAATCGTCAACTTGTTCAACTCTCTATAGTCTATGCAGGTCCTCATAGATCTATCTTTCTTCTTCACAAATAGCACAGGTGCTCCCCACAGCGAAGAACAGGGGTGGATAAAATCCTTTTCCAAAATTTCAACTGGAGAGTGTTATATTTTGAAATTGTTAACCAAACTAATGGATAGATCTTAGTCCGAATTTGGCCTACTTAGCATTGTTTTTTGGCTTCAGTAATTGCACCCCCACATGGTTGATCATATTTACTCAAATAGGACCTAAAGGGTACTTGAAGAGAAGGGTTACAAGGCCACCTCACTCATTCCTTTTCACACTCCACCTAGAGAAAATATCTTGGACTGATTTTAGATTGTATTGGATAGAAAAAGACCAACACTCAAGTTTTATTTCAATCTTATCATCTTTTATAACTTGTATAAGAAGCCATCCAGCCCACTTCCCACACAAATCATCTCCTTTACACTTTTCTTTGAAAGAACACAAAAGACATTCTCAGACAGCTTTTTTGAACTCTTTTGCACGCCTAATTCAACAATCTTGTAAGTGTCTTCTCACAAAGTTTCTTTCATGAAAGTTGTTCTTCTGTGAGTCTAGCATTAAGGCCTACGAATTTAGTCCCACGAATTTGGTCACCTTAGCATTGCTTCTTAGCTAAGTAATTGCACCCCCACATGGCTGATCATGGTGACTAACTGCAACATTCTATCTGAATTTCTTTTAAGCAACTTATAGGTGTCGCTGCCATTGAGGGCCAAGTGAACAGAATTGTGATATCCGATGATTGATAATGCAGTGTAATTGCAACCATTGAAATGCACTTATCTTAGTTAGAGGCATTCAGAATCTAATAAAAAACCCTATAACATACAACTACAATACTTTGTGTTGTATTATTTGAGGACAACCAGTCTTTTCACATATGAAAAATGCCAAAAAACCTTCAGGAGAGGTTTAAATTTAGAGATGAGTTGAGATAGGTTGAGATGATTTGTAAATAGTAGAATAAAAGTTAAATTATTTATTATATTTGGTGTGGGAATTTGAAAAAATTATTTTGGGATTTGAAAAAGTTAAATTATTTATTATATTTTGTGTGGAAATTTGAAAAAGTTATAATGATGAGATGAGATGAGATGAGGTGAGTTTTGAATCCAAACCTCTCCTGATTTTAAGAACTCCCACACTAGCCCACTTCCAACGATTTCCAATAAAACACAATTAATATTTATCTTTTCTATCTTTAAAATTACTAAAAAAATGTATGGTTCTCAAATTCTTCAACCTAAGATCATTTCTAAGGCATAACATGACCAATATGCTTTTTTTTTTATAAGTCATAACATGACTAATATGCTAATACTTGTTAATTGTATCTTGAGACCATTTATGGAGCACCTTGTCCAAGTAAAATAGCTTTTCCACGGTTAGATTTCCCAATATTGTATGTCCAAGTAAATATCTTTCTCTAAGACATAACTTCTAAAACCTTTTTCTTTTTTGATAAGTAAGATAAAATATAAATACTAAAATCTATAGTTGAATGAATTGAATAGCCAAGATATTGTTGTAAATAAAAAGGAAAATTTGATGGAGTATACATACCTCAAAAGCCACGTGGAGTTGCGAGTGTTGTAAGGTTGTTGATGTATCTCAGCTGTCCCTTTCTTCTGGTAAGTAAGAAATCATGGGCTTCGCGAGCTGAAATAGAGACGAACACAGAAAGAGCAGCACAGGACAATGGGACACAGCGGTGGGGAGACCCCAGGAAAACTCCCATGTGATCTCCCCATCAAATCAAAAAACGTTTTTTTATTATAGTTGTTGTGACCCACCATGTGTCATGGCGAAGGTCGGATGACAAAGATGAATCAGGACTCAAGCCCACTCAAACTCGGGCCTTTCGTGCCAACTAAGTCTTATACGTCGATTTACATCATCGAGTTACATATAACAGCAGAAACAAATGATCGTCATAGCAACATCACCTCAGATGTTGCATATCATGCACAAAGCTACTTTGAAGAATCTGCTACGACTGAGAAGCACCAGAAAAGTCAAAGCTATCTTAGGAACCAAACCTTCAAGTACTGTTTGTTGCCAATAAAATCATGGTGCTGGACACCTTTTCCACGTCTTCAACCTCCTCAAAAGAAAATCTAATCCCCAAAACGATTTAAATACAGGTATACACGATTGAAGATCTCAAAGGGTTGCAGAAATCCACCACACAAATTCTCCCAATTACACGTGTGTCTTCTCAAATTGCTGGTACAATGGATGACAGAGGAGAAAATACATATACGATTCCAAAACACAATAATAATGTACAAGCTTAGCAAAACAAAGTACAGAACATAAGCTGTAAGCATGCATAAACACAAGACAGGCTCCTAATCAAAGCAACTAGAAAAGGTGAACAAGCTATTGACAAAAGCTGGCCCTATGGGTGACTGACTAATTGCAACATAGTATCTGAATTTATTTCAGGAACTTACGGTGTTGCCGCCATGGAGGGTGTGATGAAGAAAATTGGGATATCAGATATGACGGATGGGGCAGTGTAATCGTAGTCATTGAAATGCATCTAACTAGAGGAGCTTAAATCTTTACTTTTCCGTACCTTATTCTTTGGCCTCTAGCTGTTGATTTTAAAAGCCTAAATTTTCAGGATTTCTCAGTTTCCACTGTAACGGCCTTGATAGGCCTAAACTTTGTATACCTTCTTGTGTACTTGGCTTTACCAATCCTTTATTAAAACTATTGTTTACTTATAAAAAAAAACATTAAATTGCAAAGATTCCTTTATTAAGATAAGGCATTCGACATTAAAATAATAAACCCTATAGCATACAACTACAATACTGTTTGCTTTATTATTTGGGGGGAACCATAGCTTTTTTGCATATGAATAAATCCAAAAACCCTCTACCATGAAAACACTATGTCAGAGTATTTGAAGAACTCCCCAAATAGCCCACTGCCAACAATTCCAATAAACCACAATTAATATTTTATCAATTCTATTTTTCAAATTACTAAGAAAATGCACTTTTCTCAAATTCTTCAAACCAAAATTATTTCTAATGGAGCACCATTTTCCGGGTAAATATCTTTTTCATGGCTAAATTTCCGAATGTTCTTTGTCCAAGTAATTATATTTTTCTAAGACATAACTTGAATGAATTGAATAGCCCATATCCCGTTGGAAATAAAAGGAAATTTTGATAAAGTATACCTCAAAAGCCATGAGGACTTGCAAGTAATGCTGCTGACGTAGCTCAGCTATCCCTTTCATCTGGTAAGCAAGAAATCATGAGCGTCGCAAGCTAAAATAAAAACGAACGCAGAAAAGGCAGGCACAGAACGACGGCACAAAGCGGTGGGGAGACCCCGGGCAAACTTCCCGTGCGATCTCCCCCATCACAACAAAAAACGTAGGACTTTTTTATTATGTTTGCTGTGACCCGCCATGCAAGCGCACCTGTCATGGCAAAGGTCGGATAACAACGATGAATCGGGACTCAAGCCAACTCAAACTCGGCCCTTACGTCCCGACTAAGTCTTATACATCCATTTACATCATCGAGTTACATATAAAGGCGGCAACAAATGATTGTCATAGCAACATCTTCATTATTGTGCTCACACGTATCATGCACCTACGGGCGGGGCCAGCAACCAGGAACTCGATGATGTAAAATCGTTTAACTCCGTGATAGCGAAGGTGTAAATTGCCTTCGGATCCAAAAGCTGCATGAACTGAACACCATCTCTTTCCAAAATTATCGACGTCCCTACAACGATCTGAGACAAAACAAAGGTACTTCCCGTCTCCTCTTGAATTTTACAATTTTCTAAGTCAAATAAGACCGAGTAGAGAGGGAAACATTCCAGCGAGGATAACTTACAATGATATAACGAGGAACAAACCTAAGAAAAAAATGAATCACATCCATCAAAAGTGAAGCGATTACTCGAGAGATCTGGAAAAAACAAGAAAAATAAAGCCGATTAGAAAGTTATATATTAGGGATCGATTCCAAAGTCACATAACTATTAATCAACGACAGAAGATAATTAAACCGCATCCGAACCTTGAATCAAATCTCTCGGAATGAAGATTCCCAAGCTAGGGATAGTCAAACCAAATATTTTGCAGAGTCAATCGGTTCAACCTCTTGAAGCTGCCGATGCGTAGCTCTCGAAGCGATCTAGCCGTATTTGAGAACGAAAGGCATGGCAGAGAAGCCATGTAGAAGAGATCTGCAAGAAAAACATGAAGGAATCGAGGAGGGGTAGGCGCAACAAGCGTCAATGATGGCGAGAAGCTTTCCCTTTTGTGGGTTTTTTTTTTTTTTTACAAGGCTTTCCTATTTATCATCTTCACCTACACGTTCCTACTTTAAGCTTTCCTACATATTTAATAAGAAAGAAAATTAAAAATTAAAAAAGGATTTTTTTATTTTTTTTATTTTTATCTTACTAAATTAATATAACACATACTTATTATAAGAAAAATATTTTAAAAAATGAGTGGTTGCAATTATATGACGCATTGAGTGGTTGCAATTGGATAACAACTTGAAGATTGACGGGTAATATGCGACCACGTGTAACTTGACACGTCGGTGTGCGTTGTTCGCACGCAATATTCTAGGAATTCTTCTTGCCGTCCGATCTTGTGAATACTACATTGACCGCATACAACCGACCGACCAAGCAACAGGCTGGCTAACAGCTTAAGGAAAATGCTACATGCCCCGCTGGGGGCTCCCGCTGGGAGCTCCCGCTGGGGCTGTAACATTTTTTTATATATATTTTTTAAAATTTATTTTTATATAGATATTTTTAATAATTTTTAATATTTTAAAAAATAAAATAAAAATTATAATATTATTTAAAAATATTTTCTTAATTACAAAGTATAATAAAAATTAATATTTAATAATTTATATTTTACTTTCTGATTAAGGAAGTGTTTTTTTTTTTACTTTCTGATTAAGGAAGTGTTTTTTAATAATTTGTTTTTTACTTTCTGATTAACGAAGTGTTTTTTAATGATTTTTTTTACTTTATGATTAAGGAAGTGTTTTTTAATGATATTTTAAATTTATTTTATTTTTTAAAAATATTTATAAGTGTAAAATATTTTTTTATAATTTTTTATTTTACTTCATGATTAAGAAAGTATTTTTTAATATATATGTTTTACTTTTGGATTAAAAAAATATTTTCTTAATAATATTTTAATTTTATTTTATTTTTTAAAAATATTTTAAAATATTAAAAAATCTATATAAAAATTATTTAAATAAAATATATATTAAATAATAATACAGCCCCAGCGGGAGCTCCGAGCGGGAGCCCCCAGCGGGGGCTGTAGCACCACTCAACAGCGTAATTCTCACGCATTTTAGGTAGGGTGCGGCTACCCTGCCACCCCCATCTTAACTGCGGTAATTTTTTTTTCACATTTTTTTAACATAATTAAATATATTTAAAAAATAAAAAAATACATCAATATATTTAAAATCATTTTCTTAATTACTAAGTAAAAAAAAAATTAAACGGTTAAATGGAAGTGTCAAATGAAGTGGACATAGTAGTGTTTTTCTTTTAGGTATTATCTGTGTGAAAAATGTTTTCTTTGTTAATTGTTATTACGCGTTACAATTAATCTCAACTCATTTTATCTCGATTCATCTTATTTCATCTGATTATTATAATTTTTTAAAATTTTCATACAAAATAAAATATACAATTCAATTTTTTTAAATATCAAAATAAAAATAATATTAAAAAAATATATTTTAACAATATTTTATTTAATTTTTAATATTAATATCAATTCATCACATCTCATATGTAAAAATAACCAACTCTAAGTTTTGTTTACGAATTACGAGGCTACAATGTCACGACTCACGTTGTCATCTCGTTTTTCAAAAACTCTAGATGCAAACGGCTCCTGCAGTCGCCATGCAAACGGCTGACGTGAAAAATTGAGCACGGCGTCGTTTTCAATTTTCCACGTTTTCACCGTTTGCCATTTCCATTTCCCCTCATTCCCCCATTTCTCCCTCCTTCTCTGTGTTTCGAGTCTTCCCCCTTCCTCTCCAGTATTGTTTCTCACCCCACCAGTCGAAGCCCACCGCAACCCTTTCTCTCTGTTTCTCACCCCACCAGTCGAAGCCCACCAGTGCCCTTCCACTCTAGCACATCGTCTTTGTGTCGCGGCGCGGCGCAGCGAGGTGAAGATCCAGCTGCAGAAGCCCATTGGCACCCTTCCACTCTAGCCCATTCGTCTCTGTGTTGCGACACGGCGAGGCGAAGCCCTTCCTCGGTGATTCCTTCCTTCCTCCCTCCCTCCTAACCCTAACCCAAACCCAGCCCATCCCCTTCATCCTGAAACCCTAACCCTAACCAGCCAATATCCCTCATCCCGAAACCCTAGCCCTAACCCAGCCAACCCTAACCCTAACCCTAACCAGCCCCTTTCCCTCATCCTGAATTCCTAGCCGTGACGCAGCTCATTAAGGAAGAAGGAAGAAGGAAGAGAGTCGCCCCTGTCCGGTCCAGGTTGAAGACAAGTATATATCATTTCAATTCCTTTTGTATTATGTTCTTTTATCGAGTTTTTAGTTTAGAAAAATCCTATTAGGCAAATATCAAAAAATTAAGTAGGAGTTTGGTATGTTTTTTTTTTTGGTAGAGCATGACATTTATTCATGCAATGCTGACTGGTGTTATAGATTGCTCACAGTTGGTGCAAACTTAATATGTTTCTTGTTATTGGCTTTGTGGTAAGACACTACATGTGATGGGCACTATAGTTACACATGATAGGGTAAACATCTCAAGTTATGCTCTTAACTTGTTCACTTGAACGTTTGAGAAGTTTCAAGCTCTGTGCAAAATGACTTGTAAGGAGAGTATGGGATTTGGCTCAATGGTCTATAGGACCGTTAGATAGCATCCTTGCCATGGATATATCCACCAACTTTTTTTTAATACTAAGAGATGTTATTTTGGGTCTTTAGTTCTTCCTACTTGTTGGAGTAATTAATGTTTAATTTCTTTCTCTTGTTGTTCTAAGATCATATTTTATTACGCTTCTCATGATATTTAGAATTTGTTGTGCTAGTTGGATGTCATGTATGTATTGGAGTCATAGATTTAAGAAAACATTAATTTCTTTGGTCTATATGCATGCATGGTAGGACACATTAGACTTCGAAATTCAAGGAAATTTTTAATTATATCCCTTGATAAGAAAAATAATAATGATAATGACAATTCTTGTTAGGAGTTTACAAATTATTCATTCACTCATATATAATATCATGATCATCTTTTTAGAAATTCATGCATGATTGGCCTCCATGCATGAATGCATATTTCGATCAACATATTTGATTAATTTCCAATTCAAAGACATGAATTTTAAGATGCTACAACGCACTTAATATTATTTTATTATTGGTGCATGTGAATTAGAAATAAAAACATGATATATATATATATATATATATACACGAGTAACTCTAATTATATACGAAAGAAAGTAGGTACTGATGATCATGATCTAGCCCTAAATGCAATGAATGTCTTGAGATTCCTGACATGCATGTTTGCTAATAATTGTACAAGACCATATGCATGCATGCTGATTATGATCATCAAATTAAAGACTGTTCTCATCAGCTTGGTCGCTAAGTTATGCAAATCATTCAACAGTATTCTTGCTAAAAAAGTGAGAAAAAATAATATAAATGAGATGCATAATATATATTTGTTTTTATAAGTAAATGAGATGCATAATATATATATTGTTGATTTGATCCTTTTTGTTCGATCTGGTTGGATTAATAAATGGATCATGCTAGTCGATCAACCATCAGTTGATTTTACTGTTGGACGTGACTGCTAGTTCATTCTTGCTATGCGTCGTGCTTTTTTTTTCAGTGCTTCCCTTTATGTATGTCTTTTGATATGTGTGCCTTTCCTTTCTGATTATGGTTCATGTTAGAATGTCGTCGTCATTACTGTCTTCTTCATCCGTTGGCAAACGTACTTTGGCATCGCCCTTATGCTTCTATGACGTTGAAGCTAATTTGAGATACTCAAATACTAAGGCAAATCCTGGACGACCCTTCTTAGGGTGTCCAAAGTACAACACGAAGGTATCTACAGGACTTGATTTTTTATATAAGTTTAATGAATTGATTAATATTACGTACGTCTAACATTTGAATTGTTTTTCTGTGCAAATATCAGGGATTACCACACTGTAATTATTTCAAGTGGGCAGATAGTGAGCAAGACATAGAGTTAGAAGAAAAAAAAATGAAGTGTCAAGGAAAACCGAGGAAGAGCTCCAAAAGAGACTCAGCGATATCGAAAATAAAGTAACTTAACTCCTTAAGATAGTAGATGACATCAAGAAGATAGAGATAGTGCTATATAGTATATCTGAGGAGGTTCGGAAAAAGGAGTCAGTGCTTCTTGAGAGAGAAGCTGCCCTAAGGCGTTCACGCATGTTATCCCGGATGTACTTTGGTGTTTTTGTACTTATTTTTTGCTATTTATACATTTGATAGTGGTTTATATTACATCTTATTCGGAAGTTGTAGGTTAAGTGTTATTAGTTATTTAGTGTCATAAGTTATTAGTTATTTAGTGCTGTAAATCTTTAGTTTAAGTGTTATTACAAAACTGAATTATTAGTTAAGTGTTATTTAAGGTGTTATAAGTTATTTAATTTGTATAATTAATATAAGGTGTTATAAGTTATTTAATTGAAAAAGCCACCTGAATTGTATGTACGTGAATAAGCCACCTGCACTGGTTGGCCAACAACTAAAGATTTAATACAATTGACCATTTGTCTTTGAAACCTGTAGCATGGCAATTTCGGGCTTGGCAATTAAGGACTTACTCAAACCTGTTGTATCACTACTAATATTAATATAAGTAACAATAAAATCTGCACACCCTTCCAAAAATAATATGAAATAGTATCAAAATACCTTCTTACAAAATCTGCACACCCTTCCTTCTTACAAAATACTTACAAAAACTCATCAATGCCACCAACCAACATTTCTTCTTACAAAATAAATACAAGTTAATGCCACTTAGCATACATAAATGGTAAACCTTGATTTTTCTTATTCTCGCAATCATCATTCCCAAGAGCAACATGTCTTAAGTCAAAAGGTTCTGGATGTCCCATTGCAGCTCGCATAGAACCCCATCTAGAATTAGGATCACGTCTAGCAAACTCAATACTATCGAGGGCTTCCTGTAATCAAGCCATTTATCATCATAAAATAATATTATTGATTTTTTAAGTCATAGAAATTGAACAGGCACCAACTGAACACAATAACACAATTTCCCATGACAATAACACAAAGTCCAATTTGAACCAAGCTATTGCAAATACTGATTGAATAAAAAACGTTATTACATAGAATCTTCTGTAGATCTTTGAGAACAATTGTTTTGAGGAAAGATAATATACAAGCAATAACAGATAACATAGTTTCCCATTATTGGCTATAACAGAGTTGCTTCATATTAGAGATCATGATATCAACTATTGCATTCGAATGTTACTAATATATATATATAGAGAGAGAGAGAGAGAAGAAAATGGTTATTAATTATCATGAGCCATTAGAATCTTGTTCTACTTTTCACAAGAGCTTGCAACGGAATTTAGTTTGAAATGGGAAACAACAATCAATGAAAACCTTGTATGCAAAAAGGTCTTACTCTTAGTTCTGAATGGGAATGTACCTGCATCATAGTTCTGACTTGCTGTTTGGAGGGTGGATCAAAATGTGGTCCGGGTAAACGCTTATTGACATCACTACCACAAGAAAAACTCATTGAAATAACTTTTTTTTAAAAAAAATATTGAAAATTAGTAAATAAATAAACCAATAAGCCAAAAGCTTCTTCTCTTACTTGAACACAAGTAGAACAGGTATTTAAAATGTATTTACAATGTATTGTTAACAAAATAGAAATTGAAACCAAATGGTTCTCTTTCACAGTGCAGCATCAAAGGTGGTTATATTGGTGGCGAGTTCCATTGATTACAAGGATGCATAAAATTACACTATAGGCATCGGATGTAAGTAACCAAGTATTATGGAAATATAAGCTTCAGCATCACAAATATTACACTAAAAGCATGTATAAAGTTATTAAAATTCTTTTTAAAAACTACTGCACTACACCAGGCAACAATCCAGACCAATTAATTTTTGATATGGCTCATAAATTACATTATAATACCTTGTGTATCTGGCCAAGCTTGCAAAGTCACTAATATTCAACCTTTTTGCATCGGTTGTGATCCATCACAATCCAGGGAGGTCCGGTCGTGCACCATCGAACCTAAAAAAATCTGTTACAATTAATATGAAAATATTAATGTCATTTAAATATTACAATTAAATTGTGTAAAGTTTAGAAACGTTACACTTTCTTGGCTACCCATCACTGTTTCTCGATGTTGGATTCCACTACTATGAAATACTGAGCTGTCTATGACAGTCTGTTTATAAATAACAAATTACTTAGTAAATTGTAAAGGGATGAAAAGTTACCATTTCAACTAAGGCGAAATCATTGTTTGGCTTATAAATAGATGTATTTCTGATACCTGCACTTGTTCAGGATTGGTGATATCCACTTCTGATTGCCCAAATAAATTTCTGCGCATGCCAATGGCTACTGTATCTCCAACATTGGAACTCTCATCTCCCTAATAATAACGTAACAATTAAAAAAAAAATTCTAAGTTTACATTATAAAACTACAAGACATTCACACGTTAAAGGAATCGAACGGTTATTTTTAATTCTTCCAATATTAAAACATTCACCTGTTTGGCTTTCCCTCTGACTTGGGCTTTCTTCTGTTTGGTTTTAACCTTTCGTATGTTTGTCTCCATCCTGGATGCTCTCCTCAGAGATGGGGGTCTTCCTTTCCCTCTGACAACAAGTGGACTCTTGACTTGTTGTAAACTAGCAACTGCAGTTGTGTCCAGTGTCATATAACCAGCATTCGAATCTGTTATGGGCAAAGAATTGTTTAAATATGACATCATTAAACAACAGAAATTAAGTAATTTTTTTCCTTCCTTCATAAGTAGGAATTAAGTACTTATAAAGAACTAAACAAAATAATAGACTTTAAAAATCATCGCATTCGAACCCGTGTGGGTCAAAGATCTGTTGCGTGTTTGCTCACAATAACATTCAGTCATCTCATTTATCCTCTTCTTTGCATCTTCGAATTGCTCATTAGAATCCGCCGCATATGTAATCATCCCATAACACATATTCAACAAAATTGAATATCTATTACCATTAGGCCTCTGATCCCCTGCGTCATAGCTACTGCGGATTAACGTGTATCGTCTCTTGATGTCCTTTCTCCATCGGTCTAAAATGTACCGGTTTGGCAATGATTTTATACCGTTAGATTTGAATACGGCCAAAATATGTCTACACAGTATCCCCCTCATCTGAAATAACCCATATGAACACTTAGCATTGTAGTCTTCTTCATTAAAGTCCACTGAATATGTAACCATTTTACTGAACTCCTCAATACAAACTTTATCTTCTACTAAATAACTCTTTATTACACCATCCGATGTAAGTAGAGATGGATCCAAATCAAGCACACCTATTACTTGTTGCTGCACTTTCCTAAATTTAGCGTTAGTATACAATTCTTGGAATTTCTTTTCAATTAGAGATCTCAATACACAAGGAATGACCTGGCTAAATGATTGGAATTCCGCATGATTTTCATTCTCAATTTTCTTCTTCAGCGTATTGTCAAACTGGTCGACAAACTCCTTCAAGTTTGTTTTTGAATGAACAAAACAGTCAAAAAAAGCATTCATACTCTCGCTACGTTGGGTTGTACACATTCCAGTCCAAAAGTGCTCTTTCAGGAAAATCGGTACCCAATGCTCACGCTCTGCATATAAACTTTTCAACCATGGATTCTCATGTAAGTCATATGTGTTAATAAACTCGGCCCAACATTTCTCAAACTCCTCAATAGTTTGTGTGTCGTACACACATTTCATTAGTCGAGTTTTCAGCCCACTTCTGTATGCAGCATATGACCCAAGCTTCTGAGAGACTTTCTTCAGTATATGCCATAGGCATAATCTATGTCGAGTCTCTGGAAAAACAGTAGCAATTACATTTTTCATTGCTCTGTCTTGATCAGTAATAATAGCCTTTGGAGATATATCGTCCATACACTGCAACCAGGTTTGAAATAACCATGTAAAGGTCTCCGTGTCCTCACTGGAAATTAACCCAGCTCCGAAAAGAATCGACTGTCCGTGATGGTTTACACCAACAAATGGTGCAAATGGCATCTCATACCTATTCGTCAGGTATGTGGTGTCGAATGTAACTACGTCACCAAAATACTGGTAGGCTGCCCGACTAAGTGGATCTGCCCAAAAAACATTTTTTAACCTTCCTTCATCGTCTAAATCCATCAATGCAAAAAATTCGTCATTCTTGTACTGCATCCTTATAAAATAATCTTGAAGTGCTCCAGCACCACCTGCGCCAAGTCGTAGATGTCGTGCTTTGTTGATGTAATTGCGACAATCATTTTCCAAAAATGGGAGGTTCTCAAAGCCACCTGCACCAACGACAAGAAATCCGTAACTCTTATTCAGTCGGATCCCAGCTAAATCGTTTGTGTCTATGACTCTTTTAACAGAGTCACTCACTTCTATGTTACATCGAAAGAAGCGGGATTTCATTGGGCTGAGACCGTGATTATGTGTATTATGGACTGTTGTCAACCGCATATTTCCCTCAACTCTTAAGGCATTAATCATTGCCTTACAGTCCGTTTTTCCCGTCAGAAGTGGGTTGGCGAGATTGGAACTCTTATTTCGAGCCTTCCCTCCCCGTGCACAACCATGGGTGACATATCTGACACTCTGATCCTCTGACCTCTCACTCATTTGTGTCATCACCCTAAACCCACATTTTTTACCATAATGCTTATAATAGCTAAACAACTCTTCAAATGAATTGAACTTCATCCCCGACTTTGGTTCCTCAACGATATCATCACCGTCCGACGATGGCACTACCTGTGGTGTACCAGTAATGCCATCGTCAGTTGGTGTACCGGTAGTGCCATCGTCAGTTTCCCGTTCATCTGGTTTATCCAACAAAATTTCTTCATCTACTCTAGCAGAAGTACATGGCGCTTCAGTTTGCAGACAATCGAGTCTATCTTCTTCACCAACTCCTGCGCTCGTTCCAGAGCTTGTACCGATAAATGGCATCGAAGGTCCCATCCCAAATTGAAATGGGTAACCAACGTTTAGCTTAAAACAAAAAAACTAAAACATTTAATTTGTTTCAAAAATTATTATCTTATAACTAAAAAACAATAAAGGAGTTGAAAAATCACCTGAATGTTGCTTGGATTATTGGTTCCATCTAGATATGGCAAGAAAGCTGGTGACCATGCAGGCACTGGTCCTAAATAACCGTGCATGTAATTTTGATAGTTTAATATACCAGTTTGAGGGATGTCCTAACAAAATAATAATAATAGTAATAATTATAATGTTAAACATTGAGCTGCAATTAATTTTCTTAATTATGAAACAACATACTGAGTTTGACGGATTTGAGCTAGATGGTGTTAGCATAAATGGGTGTTCTTCTCCTTTTCCCATGCTCTATACAAATTGTTCAATATCCAAGATCAGTCTTTGATAAGTTATCAAGAAAATTACTTCAATCAACCAGAAGACTAATATTGTACATACTGCTTTCAAGAAAAAAAAAAACTGATAAAAATTTGCTTAGCATCAAATACTGTTTACACATGACAGAGATGATTGATGCCTTTCTTCTCAACTAAAGCATCCACCGATTGTTTTTTCAGAACAATTCAAATTTAGCTAACGTACATGAGGGAACAGAATAATAATCCAGCACCCAAGATCATTGTTTAAAGATCATTCCAAACATTTTGTATATTTAACGACAACTAAACCATAATAATTAAACCACAATATCAATATTTAACCACTAAATTAATTTTTCAGCTAACAAATTTCCACATAAACAACTCCATGCAATGCAAAAATTTTGAATTTAACAATATCAAATCTAAATCACAACAGGCTGTGTAAGGAAAAAACTAACTAAATCACAACAGAAAAAAACCAACTAAATCATAACATGTGTGGAACAAAACAACTAATCTGTGGAAGAAACAAAGCACTTAAATCACAACAGCAATGGAAGAAAAAAAATAAGCAAATCACAACATGCTTCATTGTTTATCAGTGACCACAACATTTAATCAAATGCAAAGTTCAAATTTCAGATCAAAGTAGAAATGAAGATGACCCATAGTGCGACGGTATGGGGACGAAGATGACTCGTGAAACCGACCCACGTCGCTGACCCGAAACGCTGGCCCACTAAGCTGACCCGAGCTGATGGCCCACGAACCTGACCCAAAAGAAGCCCACGAACCTGACCCAGCCCAACGCAGACTGGCCTTGACCCAGCCCAACGCACCCACGTTCTTTGGGTTTTAATCTGCAGACCAAACTCGCTGGCTCGCACAAAGTGGGTGTTTCTCCAAATCGCCCGGCGCACACACGAAGCAGGATGAGCGAGAAACGAAATGAACCTGGGTCTCCGCTATTCATCTTTGTTTCGTTTCAATTTTTTTTTTTAACGGCTGACGTGGCATGACGACTGCACTCCGACTACACGCCGTCTGCATAAGACGACTGTGCATAGCAAAACTGCTCATTTTTACCTTACTTTTCAAATATAACATTTTTTATGGCTAATTATTTCTTTTTTTAAAACAAAATATAAAACTAATAGTGAATATCAATTCGCCAGAGTAGAATTAGGTCTTGTTTAGGTAAAAAATTGATTTTAACTTATTTTATTATTATAATTTTTTAAATTTTTAATAAAATATAATAAATAAATTAACTTTAGTGAATATCATCTAGCCAGAGTAGAATTAGGTTTTGTTTGGATAATAAATTGATCTCAACTTATCTCATTATTATAATTTTTAAAATTTTTAAATTTAATATAATAAATAATTTAACTTTTTTAAATTTCAAAACAAAAACTATATTAAAAAATTATATTCTAACAATATTTTATTCTATTTTCATCTCATCTTAACTCAACTCAGTATACAAATCTTTGCTTGGAATATAAATATCTTCACTCTTTTCGCATAAGCAAAATTAAAACATTGTTTGAATACAATAGGTCTCTCAACTCATCTCGTATCATCTTATCTAATCATTACAACTTTCTCAAACTTCCAAACAAAATACAATAAAATATTCATTTTTTTTTATTTTACACACTAATTTTTATAACGTATCATACATCAGCTAATATATTTTTTCTCATATCATTTAAATATTCGTTTTAATTTTTTTATTCATTTCAAATATATCCTCTAACTATTAATGAGTTTGCAGTATCCCATTTCTTTTGATATTTGCAATATCTTCTCTATATACAATGTGATATAATTTCATCATATACATAAGATAAAAGTACATAAGCCAAACAAAAATTATAAATAAAGTCAAAAGATGAAAAAATAAGATTATATTATGAAAATATTCTTAATAGATTATTGGATACATGATGAGAAACTAGTCTATGAAGTAAAAATATGAGAGAACATAGGGAAATAAGGATGGAAAGAGAAATTAAAAAAAAAAAAATAGATGATGAACTGCAACCACTGCATATAGCGGGTTTACTGTAGACAAATGGAAAATACATATAGGATACATAATCCATGGGGCATTAGTTTGGGACAAATATTTACACTTTTAGAAGAAAAAGTGTATTTTACATAACCCATTAATGCTATAAGAACTAACGTCTCCTCAAGTTGTCAATAGTAAAAAGCATATTTTTTTTTAATATCATTATGATCAACAGCAGAAAATATATAGTACGCGACGTAATACTAATCAAACATAATACTTAATAGTAATAGTTAGATCTTTTATCCAAAAATTTGGCAAACTGATGGTTTTATATATTATGATGCAAAATTTTAATAAAGAAAAAGAATTTAAGGGTCCACTTAGATATTTTAGCTTTTTCATTTATTTATATCTAGATAGAAAAATTCATTATCAACTCCAAGCAAACTTTTGCCTTGCCAGTCTACACGAGGTATAAGCACCTTGAAGTTAAGAAGTTAAGAAAAGGTGAAATGCAATTCGTGTAAATGAGAATACAAATAAAAATCCAACATGGACCTGGTGGTTTAGTGGTTTCACATAACATGAAACATAACGTACGTGAATGGTTGCTTCTTTTTTGCCAGAGCTCGTGTTCGTGGAGATGTGTTTGAGGAGCTCTTGTTCTTGGAGATGTGTACGAGATAAATGTATCAGAAATAATATATTATTATGAAAAAATTATATGGCATTTTGGCCGAGTAAAAAATCTTAAAGTTCATTTGGTGAATTTGATGTATGTGCATTTTGAGCTAGATAATATCATCCAGGATTTAACTCATAGAAACAGGGAGGAAAAAAAAAAAAAAACGAGAGAAAGAAAAAAGTGTCCCAAGGAACATTAATCAATACATAGAAGGTTTTCGGAAGAAACATATATAAGCTCTAACAGCTCCACTACATGAAACATAAAGAGTAGGAAAATACTTAATATTACAAGTAAATTACTACAAACTTACGTAGAATAGATCTAATAGATCCCATAAATCAACGTAAATTTATGGGTTTACTTTTAGCAGTTATCGAAAGAATATTATACTTTCCAGTCTAAGATTTTGCGCTGGTCTGGTGTCGTGCCATTTCCTTCTCCTTCACTTCGCTCCCCTGCGTCTTGTCATAAGCTTCATCCACATATATATTCAAAATTAAATGCCCAATGTTAATTCCATTATGATCACATGAGAATAAGCCATGAAAAACTAAAATCGTATACGCATATTTATTTACGAACTAAGCTAAAGTTGATGCAAGTTACCAGGGTGATTTTCATGGATACTACTCTCGTTTTGCCCAGTCTTTGGAAGAGACTGGTTCTCTCCATATACCCCACCAAATCCTTCCTCATCCGATCTGGTGGCGTACCCTTCCCCGAACGAATCAGACATCGTGTCCCTTCCCAAACACAACCACCAGGTTTCAATTAAACACAGTAAAACCTCAAAACATATTTACTTGATTAAAACACAGTAGAAGTTACCCATTTTTCTCATTTGGGTTCTTGCTGTCAGATTGGCTGCTACCCATAGTTGTGACCTTCCTCAACACTCCGATTACAGAATTTCCAGTCGCTTTTCTGCTTGCGTTATAAGGCAGAGCAGCTCCAGCCGATCTGATTGCGTGATTCATCTTTTGCGTATTTTGGTCTTCTAATGGTATACCCGCTTAAATAATATATACCCAACACTGAAAGAATTGCAGAAACCACAGAATCAGCAACGATGATGTCCGATTCTAAGGGACCTATCCTGGTCGTACCTTAATGTACCAGAAAACCTGATTTCTACGCAGTGACACGTGGAATGCGATAGATAGCACACGAGTCATGGTATTGGGAGTGTCGAGGGTTACGTGGGGCTTTGCACGTACGGCCTGATATTTTGTGGGGTAAAGCCACCCAAATGCCACGTTTAGGCCACCTTTCGTCGGCAGATATCTGAATATTTAAGTTTATAAGCTATATCGATGATGTTTTTGCTGCAGAAGCGATAAAAGCTGATGCCCACTTGCGCAGTGTAGGCCATTGTGATTTTTGCATCTGTTTATCGCCGCATCAGCTCGTGGTATTGACATCTTTCTCCGTTTTATAATCTTTAATTGGATCGTGGCCCAGAATACTAGATAGATATGAAGACAGGTTTAGGCCCAACAAGGCCATACAGGGCCTAGGATTCATTTCATGTTCTGCCCAAAAGCTTTGACCGGGCTGCTAACTTATTCACATATAAAGTTCGATTTTTTTTGTCTGCAGTAAAATGCTGTCGGTTCAGCTCTTCCACCGTTAAATATCCTAATCCAGCGAAAATAACCAGTAAGCATTTAATCCGATGAGAAAAATGGAAAGTTAATGGAGAGACTAATGCTATGGATCATTTTAATTATCATTATTCTCTCACTATTTTATTATGTAATATTAGATTATTACAAATTATTTATTATATTTTATTTGTAAATCTACTATCTAATGTTATATCATGAGATGATGAAATGATGATAAGAAAATGATGGTGAATAGATCTTTTCTAATAAAGAAGCACTGCATCCCAAACAAAAAGTAATGATATCTACACAACATATTTCATAATATATTTTATAATATATATTTTAACGTGAGAATATTTTTATAAAATAATATTATTTTAAAATATAATTATATAATGTATTATGAAAAGTGACCGGCGTTTATTTTTCTTACGACAAAATTTCAAATTTTAACGGCTACCTTCTAAAGTACGTGAAAATGACGGAAAAAAAAACAGACTAGTCTACAGCGCAGTCTACCACTGTTTGGGTGTAGCAACTAACAAGTGGTTTTAAAGTAAAAACATCAGTGCGGGCCCCACTGTCTCTCCTAAAGGGGGACCACCCGACCGTTGCTGCAATAATAGACGTAAGCAAACACGTTCAAAAACGTCGTCGAGGGCACTGATAGAATCACCCCGTACAGATGTCGCATTCATTCGTCAATAGCCAGACTTCACTCTGTCTTAATTACGGACACGCATACCGATACACTTCCTTTAAAGTGACGCCATGATTATCCCTGCGGAGGCTACCTACCGGAGTGGTCAGAGTCCGAATCTGTCGAGCTTCGTCACACTAAAATCTGATAAACTGAAACCGCGCGCAGAGGCAGAGGCTGGTCGTACTGATCAGTTAAACTGCCTCTTTGATCTTACTTTAAATGACTCTGCAGTTTTTGCGCAGAATCGCAGGCCGATGCTTTGAATTTGGTCACAGCTCTGCTTAAGGTGGCTGGCTCTGTTTGAATCCCAGTCTTTGAATGCGGAACACCTGGGCCCTCCGAAAGTTGAATGCTTTCAAAAGAAAATTTTACTACTGGCTCGGCCAACACAATCAACATTATCATCATTTGACTGCATGCAATCAAATCATGCTACAGCCCCACGGGGTGTAGTATTGTTTTATATGTATTTTTTTTAATTATTTTTTATATAAAATCTTTAATACTTTTACATATTTTAAAAAATAAAATAAATTTAAAACATAATAAAAAAATATTTTTTTAATAAAAAAAATCATTAAAGAATATTTTTTTAATAAAATAAAAAATTAAAAAAGATTTTTTTTATAATTTTTTATTTTAAAAAAATATTTTTAATAATATTATGATTTTTTTATTTTTTTAAAATATTTAAAATTGTTAAAAAAAAATTTTAAAAATACATAAAAATACACTTACTAGACCAACAGAAACTCCCAGCAGGAGCCAGCTAGAGATATCGCATTTTCCATCAAAATAGGTGAAAACCTTCTTCTTTTTTTTTTTCTTTTTTTTTCCTCGGTTCAACTTCAACCCCGGTGAAAATTTTGGTGACGGTGGAATTCGTATCTTCTGACGCAATTTGTAATTTGCATTTGACTTCCACCCCACAAAAACCGTTTTATGTTATCCCAACTCGTAAACAAAAGGGCGCAACCTTGAGCATCTTTAAAGCATTCACATCGGATTTTTTAAATTTTTTCTTAAATTTTAGTTAAAAATGACACTCCCTATAATTTTATCCTAAATTTTACTCATTTTTAAAAAACCTTCTACATCTCATTCTCTATCCTTTCTCTATTCTATTAAAATAATATTTTTCTATTATTTCTTTATTACTTTTTTCTCTCACTTCCATTTTCAAACTTAACTACTTAATATTTTTTTTATGTTTTGAACTATTATTATAGTGAATATTTTAAACAAAAATTTAAATTATTTTTTTAAGGGTTTAATAATATTTTTAAAATTATTATTTTTATATTTTAGTAATTATTTAAATTATTTTTAAAAATATTATTTAAAAGTATAATAAATATAAGTATAAGAGAAAATGTAGTTGATTGAAAAAAGAATTTATTTTATTTATTTGAATAAAATATTAATAAAAAATGATTTAGGGGATGAAAAGTGGTTCCATTTAGGGAACCACTGTTCATTTCCTAAATCAGAATCCTAAAATAGGGAATGGGATGGGAGGGGGTTTTTGAGTTTTTACCTAAATTTTTCCCTATAATTTAGAGATAATAGTGGTATGGGGATGCTCTTAAAACACGTTTTGGGAAATAAAATGAAATAATTTCTTTTTCTTTTTTATGAGTAATAGTAAAATAATTTATTAATAATAATAAAATCATTTGACTTAAATATTTTTTATTGAATTTTAAAAATAAGAGAAAAATAAAATAAAATTAAAAAACAGTTTAATTATAGTTTTTTTAATATTATTTTTATTTTAAAATTTAAAAAAATTATATTACTATTTTTATTTAAAAGTTTAGAAAAACTATAGTGATTAACTAAAAATTAGATAAAAGAAAGTGAAATTTTGAAATTAAAAAATATTTTATATTGGAGAATAAAATTCTGAAAAGTTTTGAGATTCGATGATAATTTCTAATCCCATCCAACTTCTGAAACAATCCATTTTTAAGTACGATGTCATGTATTTCCACCCATTGGCTTCTATACCAACGTTAATCAATATCATTAGAAATAATAAATAAATAACGATGAGTAATTCAGGGTTTGTTTGTTTTCGAATATGAGATGAGATGAGATGAGATTAAAATTAAAATGTTGAATAAAATATTGTTAGAATATATTTTTTAATATTAATTTTATTTTGAGATTTAAAAAAATTAACTTGTTTATTTTATTTTGTATTATAAGTTCGAAAATTGTAATGATTAGATGAGATGTTTTCTGAAAACAAACGAGGCCTCAAATTCTACCCCCGTCGCCCAAATTGGGGTTATTATAATTCATCCATTGATTCAAGAAAGCTCTAGAAATTGAGGAAATTGTCCAAAAGAAAATATTAGTTTGAAGAAGAAATTACATTACTAGCTAGCTAGGTTCGCCAACAAGGTATTCTCCATCTTCACACGTTTATATGAATAAAGAATAATGTACATCCCTCGTTGAAATCTGATTCATGAAATTTTGTTGTATTACTAATTTTTGTTCGTCTTAGCTGATGGTATAATTTTACAAATATAGATAATTAAGGGTGTCCATTGAAAATTCTTTAAAGTATAAAACAAATAATGGTGGAATAGCATATACAGTTACCCATATTGTCCATATTCTTCCTACCAAATCCTCCAATTCCACACTTCACATCTCTTCTGATGGTGTTTTATCCCAAGAATAATGCTAGTGCTCCCGCTGAGAGGTAGCATGTGTTTTATTATATGTTTTTTTTAGTTCTTTTTTTATATAGATTTTTTTAATAATTTTAAATATTTTTAAAAAAATAAAATAAATTCATAATATTATTAAAAAATACACTCTTAATCACCAAGTATTTATTTTACTTCGTTATTAAGGAAGTATATTTTTATGATTTTTTTTTACTTACTAATTAAGGGAGTGTTTTTAATGATGTTCTAAATTTATTTTATTTTTTCAAAATATTTAAAAGTGTTAAAAACACCTATATGAAAAATAACTTAAAATAAATCACAAAAAACACATGCTAGAGCTCTAGCGGAAGCTCCCAGCGGGAGCTGTAGCATTGCCCTTTATCCCAATAATGTGCATCTTTATTTTTTAAAGAGTAATGCTATTTTTTTATTTTTTATTTTTTATTCCTAATCAAACAAACTGAAATTAATGGTGCATTTTAGGTTGTTTCCTACATTAAACATTAAATGCATATATAAACTATTAATATTAATTATATATTAGTATAGCTATATAATATATTAGACTATATAATAATATCAATATTAGACTATTAGTATAGCTATATATTAGTACTAGTTATAGTGATTTAGTATAACTATAACTATAGTCTATATTAGAATATTAGTATTAGTTATATATTAGTATAGCTATATAATATATTGGACTATATAATAGTATATTAGACTATTAATATAGCTATATTTTAGTATTAGTTATAGTGATTTAGTATAACTATATCAGTATAAGTTTAACTATAGTCTATATTAGACTATTTGTATTAGTTAGACTATATAATAGTATTAATATTAGACTATTAATATAGCTATATATTAATATAAATATAACTATAGTCTATGTTAGACTATAAGTATAACTATAGTTATAGTGAGTTTGTTAATTGTTATATTAGTATTTGTTAATTGTTATAGTAAGTTTAATTTATTATAACTATATTATTGATAGTATTATAGTGATAGTATTAGTATAGTAATTTAGTATTCATTACTATATCATTATTTTATATGTGATTATTTAGTATAGTGATTATTTAGCTATATATAATATATCAGTATTAGTTATATATTATTATAGTTATAAATAAAATGTTATTAATAATTTAAATATTTTTGTGTTTATAGTATATGATAGATTAAATTTTCACCTTTAAGATTAAACTTTTATTTTATAAATTATAATAACACTTATATATAATTATATTAATAACATATGATCAAACAAATTACAAATGTCCATATTTAAGATTAACATTTTATGTTATAATATATAAATTATAATATGAAATTATTTCATATACAATTATATATTATATATAAAACTTCTATATATAAAATTTCATTTATAATTATATATTATATATAAAACTTATATATAAAAAATATTTTGTATAATACTAATTTTGTATAAAACTTATATATATATAAAACTTATATATAAAAATATTTTGTGTAATATTAATTTTGTATAAAACTTATATATATATAATATTAATTTTTCATTTTTTTTTTCCTCAACCGGGCCAGTCCGGCCTTGGAAACTATGAAACCGGGACCAGATCGGGTCTGGTCGATTTTACGGTTACAAGAACGGGTCCCGGACCGGACCAGTTTAGGTTCGGGACCGGTTTTGGACCAGTTTTTCGGTTCAAATTTACACTCCTAAATGTATTCTATCATAAAAAAAGTGTGAAAATTTCAGTTTTTTCTTTTATAAAATTCACATTTTTACAAAAGAGGATGTCCTAGTTTAGCTTCCTGAGAAAACTTTGGGCCTTCTGAAAGCAACCGCTTTATAAAATTGGAACAATAGTAGCCTTTCATCCCCACAGCCCACTTAAAAGTCTTAGGGCAGTTTGGGTAGTATTATTTATTATTAATTTTTACTTATTTTTATTATTATTTAATATTTTATTATTATTTTTTATTAATATTCATAGAATATATCACCTTATTACTCAAACACAGCCTTAAACTAATAGTGGTAAGAGCTCATTCATGAAATCAAAAAAAGAGAGCACTGCGGGAGCAATTTGATTTCTCAAGCGGCAAAATGATCGATGTTGGTGGTTTCACGAGCTTTCTCCATAGCTTTTTCTTCCAGCAGTTCTGTCCTCATCAGTACTCATTATACCCACAACCTAAATGTAACTTTGACGGAGAGAACAAAAAACAGAGAGAAGTGCTCATGTCTGATGGCCATTACACCACCTTAATTGTCCTGTCCACGCACAATGTCTTGTTTTAAAGCCAGGCAGGCAAGCTAACGGTAGTAGGCAGCCCTTCTCTTTATTACAAAAAGGAATGGAAAGTTCGTTGAAAAGCAAAAAGAGAACTCTTCATGTAGTGTTACGATGATAGGGAATTTGAGAGATCCTTGCTCTCTCATTTTGGAAGAATCCTTTTCCTTTAATGTCTTCCAAATATCTTGATCCATGTAAGAGCATTTTCATTGATTTGGTCAAAGTTAAAAGATGGCTAAAATTTAAATAATCTGTGTTAAAAGACCCCACATTAGATTGGGCATGTCTAAAATAATTTGTATTTCAACTACAGTGCTTTACTAAATATAGCTAACCACAATTACTTCATAAAACATTAAAATATTAGTTTCTCACTCCAAGCAAACAAATTAAGTTAATTAGAATATAATTAACATTTAATATTTAGAATATAATTATTATTAACATTCAATAATACTTTTTTTAATATTAATTTAATTAGAGTATAATTATTATTAACATTTATTTGGTAAAACTACAAAATGTGATAAAAATAAAATAAAATAATTAATTATTAAAATAATAGTATTTTATTATTATATAGAGAGTAAATGGATAATCTAATGTGAAGATTGAATGTAAATGGAATAGACAAATGTAAATTCATGTGATATTAACTAAAATTTGAAGATGCATTTGACCAATCTAATGAGAATGCTCTAATAGGCAATAAAATAGAGAGAAAAAAACAAATAAGACTCATAACCCGACTCACTCCAAGACAACTTTTTTTTAAGAATAAATACTAATAGAAGTTGTTATTGGGAGTATCTATTTTGCACGAATGATGTGACATCATTTAGACCACACATCTCCCCAAATGAGTGTTAAGAACAATCAACTAGAAGCAACCACGTAGTGAGTGCAAAATATGCATTGTTATAGTAGCTTCTCTATAGCATTACTCTTCCATTTTATATGCAATTCATTTTTGAAACCTTCTATATATATTTTTTTTTATTTTTTTATTTTTACTTAATAATTTAAGAAGGAATTATTAATTAATTTATTTATTTTTTATAATTTTTAAAAATGTTTTAAAATAATAAAAAAATATGAATAAAAAAATAAAAACAACATTTAAAACTAGGTTCAAATGAGCGGTGCTACTCATTTGCACTTCAAATGAGCGGCAGAGTAGCACCAACCGAAGCAAATTAAGGCTGATTTTCAGAACATTGACCAACGCCGTCCTACTCATCGCCACTTAGATTGACTGGGACATCCCTGCCAAACTCGCAGAAATGATCGTGATTCTCTCTAGGTTCTGCTTTGGACAAGACAATTAACTTTGTTAAGGTAGATGTTTTTCAAAAAAAAAAAAGACTTTGTTAAGGTAGGGGTGGGCTATAACTTGAGACTCCGATTGATGTAGAATCGGAACAATCAGGGGAAGAGCGACAAAGTTGAGAGGTAACGGAAACTGCCCTTTTAGTCCTGAACATGTAATTCTAGTTGTTAATGTTTTTCTTTACATGTCAGTAGCAACTTGAGAAAAGTTGTGGCAAAATAAAAGCCTACGGTTCTGGTACTCCGTACTTGGGGGCAGGTGGTCGCTGTGACCAAACACAACTGACATCCAAAACCACTACGAAGTTAATTGGACCTGGTCACTTTAAAGTCAAATAAATGCAAAATATGTGGTTTTACAGTGTTGGAATATTACAATGAGTTAAGAGTGTGCAAGCACCATTCGGCGTTAATTTAAATTATTGTCACGGGCTCTTGATGCAATAACTTCATCGATTTTAAAGTCTAAAAGGGGTTCGACACCTGCAGAGTTTAGGGTAGGGGAAATAGGTTAAGCGTAGGTAGGATATCAGGGAGGGATGGGTTGAAATGTAAATAATCTACAAGAGGTTGAAGTTTGGAGAGGACTCGTACCAAACCTAAGAAAGTGCATTCTTTAATTATATGGGACCCTCTGCAAAATAAGATTTCAAAGTACTCAAAAAAAAAAAAAAAAAAAGTGAAGTTTTACAACGACCACGAGGTGTCACAATCACTAGGGACCATACACGGCAAATATCATGCAGTCCACTGCCTTCCTTGTCATGCACTGGCCCATTGATTCATAGAGGCCTGAAAATAGCCTGGTTTCTGTCCCTAATTAGCTCTCAGAGAGAGAGAGAGAGAGAATGAAAAGTACAGGCATTAAGGCCATAATCAAGAGGAAAATTGACCAATAGGCTGAGAAAAACAAATACGATTGGAAGGAAAGGCAGCAGGGCCCTCACAAAGGACGACAGAAAATAGTGGCAATGGGGGATTGGAAAACAAGGACAGGTTAGAAGATTGAGAGAAACTACTACATAATAATACAGACTACTCAACCAAATTAACGTTCTTGGAGGCTTCAAAGTTTATTTATCTATCACACAAAGTAATTACATCCATGGAAAAACCTCTTATATACGTCAGAATCAAACACCAATTCAAGAAACGAAAATGCTTTTGCCCTTTGTTCTTTCTTCCATGCACTTTTTGTCCGAGCACTAGCATGTAGCACGTTTCTTCAAGAAATCACACTCCTGCATAGCTTATATTTAAGTTAAGTAAATACTGTGCACAGACCTGAGAGATAATGACAGACGGACATTAAACTACCTTCAGTTCAGGTTTAGAGTGACAAATCTTAGAGACGGCAATAACATTGACCCAAAATCTCGCAGAACCCCCCACGCCTTCACTCCAGAACAGGTCGTCCAAAACATGAAAATCAAGAGCCAAGCAAAAATAAAAAAAAGCACAGAGAGAGAGAGAGAGAGAGAGAGAGAGAGAGAGAGAGAGAGTCTCTCCCTTGATCACAAAATCTAGTATCAGTCTATAGGGCCATTGGAATCGAATTAAAATAACATGAAAGGTTTAAATTTACATACAGAGACACGGACACTGGGGAAAAGAAACATTTTTCCTTTATCCCCTTGATTTTCAATTCCCTTTTTTACAATTTGGCAGACTCAAGCCCCAAACATGTTACAAAAAGCCCAACCAAAAAAGCATAAAAGAACATTATGACGTTAATGAAGTCCCAAAAAAGAAAAGACATAAAAACTTAGCAAGAAGTGCAAGCTTCAATTGTTCTGGAAATGCAGTATTTTAATGCTATAGATTGTGATGAATACTACCTGTAATTTCACTAAGCATGACTAAGTTCCATAAATCTGTTCGTCAGTGGCGTATAGAAATACTAAGATGTTCCACATCGGAGAAAAAAAGACCTGGTGGAAACTATTACCGAGCTGAGGCCAGTACCCATCATCAACGCCACGACGAAACAGTCAGCAGTGGGACTTCGTTCCATGCCAGGGTGAAAAACCCAGGTGAAGATTCAACTAGAGAATACTTGGAGCTGTAGTTGTAGTTCCATAGGAGGATCTTAGCCTGACTCACTGCATAATGGCTGAGGGCTACGGTCTCAAAACCAGCACTTTCCATCAAAACCCTCCAGTGCTCTTTGTCCTCCATGCGTTCCCTCTTGGTTCCCGATTCCTCAGGTCCGATCACTCCGGCAATTCGACGGCCCAGCAATAGTCTCTCCACTTTGAACCTCTCCGCTGAGTCTCGGCTCAAGTTGGGCTCGAGCGATTCGAACACGGCCGAGTAATACCTCAACGCGTTCTTGAACCGCTGCAAAAACCCGACCCGGTTTAAGCTAACTTCGTATTCCCCCAAAGTAAGAATCTTTGGATTCAGGGACTTGGCCAACCGGAGAGCCGCTTCGACGGCGACTGGGATCTCGTCTAATAGATTGTACAGCTGAAGCATGAAGTTCACGGCCAAGACCTCGTCCGGCTCAAATCGGAAACTCGACTCGTTTAGCTCCTCAATTGGAGTCAGGATAGGTTCGAAAACGAAGTTCATGTCAAGAATATCGGCAAACTCGCGCAGCCGATTTCCGGTTGCCAATAGAGATGCCGCCGGAGAATTCCCGAGCGCTGGGGCCGGTATGCCCGAGATTCGAATCATAGTGGGCTTTCCTGTGGACCGGGTGGCCAGAGCTTGTAGAAGCGCGGCCCATTGAACCCCTTGAACGATGCCGAAATCCACTATGTGAATCTTGGTTGCCCTCTCTGTAGCTTCTAGGATTGCTTGGTTCGCTGTTAAATGTGCAAACTTCGAATACGGGCACGCATCGTTCAGAGCTTTGTAAGTCAGTGTGAAATCCTCGGAAGCGCTCCCTTCTTCACTCACAATCAAGCTTTTCTCTGCTTGAACAGACAGTCTGCTGTAGAGTGCCTGAGAGAAGTGATAGGCAACCCTCTCAGTTGGATCTCCACGCTCCGACACGAATTTCCCGAGTGCAATCAGGGATTTCACGGCACGATCTGGTTCGGACTCCGTAAGTCGAGCACAGTCAAGGAGCTTTCTCAAAAGTGGTGGCGCAGACTCGACTTCCAGAGAGCAGCTAGATACAGAGACCCCAACGACGTCGTTCTTGTGCGGGCTCGGTAGTGAAGTGTTCGTTGGCTTCGCGTCCTTAATTACCGCAGGTGATGGCTGTGGTTGTGGCTGAGGTGGGGTCCACGAGGGTACCTGCGGTTGAATAGATGGGCTTGGAGTCGGACTCTTCTGAGTATCCGAGAAGATAACGCGGTTGAGATCCGAGCACGGGACACTGAGTCGATTCGGGCAGGCGGTAAATGGATCCGTACCGTAGAGTCCGAAATCAGCATTGTTCGGCCAGGCGTCGTATCCTGTGGGCAGATTGGAACTATCCGTTGAATCTCCACCGCCCATTAAGCTATCCATCCACTCGTCAGAGTCGAACTCGCCACAAGGACCGCCACCAAACTCCGTAAATCTGAACCCAGTAGAGTGGTGCTCCAGGTTCGGAAACTGAAAGCCCGGTTCTCCGGCATCTGCTCCGCCGCCGACTTGAAAAGGGTCGGAGAACCCCGTACCCGTGAGCCCGAATCCCGAATTTGGAGACCCGGACAAGGTGTGGTGAGTATTGTTCCAGGGATTCAGGGAGAGAGGATTGATCCCCACGAGATGTTGTTGCTGGTGATGGTGTTGCTGCTGCTGTTCCTCTCGCTGTTGTTTCTGCTTGATGACCTGCTGAGCAATCGCCATGAGGTTGCCACTGTCCGCACACATATATGCCATTATCCGGCCAAATCCCGCCGGGAAAACTGCACTCACATTACCACCCAAACAAAAAGATCAGCAAGAGAGCGAGTATTGCGTGAGCATTTTTCACAAATTATATTTATAGCCAAGGAAGAAAGACACAGAAAAACAAGATTGAGGAAGAGAGAGAGAGAGAGAGGAGAGATTTGGGACGTACTGTAGTTTTACAGAACGAAAGCTCAACCCCAGAAGGAGGACGAGTGGTGATTAAAGTTGCTCAAAAAGAAAAGAGAGCTCCACACCTTTTACGCTCAGACTAGAAAAACAGTGAAGATAGAAAACTAGAAAAGAAATGATGAGAAGCTGAAAACCCCTAGCCCCCACTGCTTCTTTCTCAGCTCCTACTAACTCTACTCCCAGAGACCCCTCACTATTTGTATGACGTGGCTCCAAACGACAGCGGGCCCCGAACTCCTCGATATGACAACACCAGGTCATCTATGCCACGTGTACCACCACTTTTCTCCCCTCCCGCTCTGTTCGGGGTCCTTGATGTATATAGGTACCCGACCCCACTTCCCTACCTCAGTCATGACACGTCCATATACGGCGCGTCGTTATCGCCGTCTTCATGACGTCATCGCTCGTGATCTTCTCGGGAAGCGCTAGATAATCCTCACCGCCCATTCTGACGATCTAGCCAAATTCTCTCACAAACGGACCACGCCACTCTCGTTAACGGACTAAAATATATATTTTTGGGTGCCGTAGGTACGCTATTATTATCAAATTTAATTAGTATAATTTAATATTTCTAGTAAGTAGTAAATATTTAAATAAGGCATTACCTTATTTTAGGTGTTCATTTTTTCAAATTGGTGTAGCGGATATATTCCTGAAAATTTTAGATTTAAAAAATTAAAATCTTATAATTTAAGTTATATATAGCTTATTATTCTAACTTATAAATAAAAGAGTTCTGATTTTATATATTTGGAGTTTCAAATTAGTTTATTATATATACTTAGGCCTTCTTTAGATTTAGAAAATGTTTCGTTTCGTTTCATCTCATCTCATCGTTGTAATTTTTTAAAATTTACACATAAAAGGTAATAAATAATTCAACTTTTTTCAAATCTCAATTCAACATTTTCAAATTTTAAAACAATAATAATATTAAAAAATAATATTTTAATAATATTTTTTTTAACTTTTAACTTTTATTTAAAATCATCTTATCTCATCTCTGAATCTAAACTAACTCTTATAGGTAAGCTTTGCTATTCCATTTTTAAAAACAAAGAAAAATTTGAAACCTATACATAAAAATCAACTTTTATTGACAGATTCTATTTTCTTAAAAACAAATAGGTGAAATTTATACACTTTTAATACTATCACGAGATGACATGTATAATGACATTCATAAGATTAGATTGGATAGTGAGATGAGATGAGATGGTTTTTTAATATTATTATTGTTTTAAAATTTGAAAAAATTAAATTTGTTATTTTATTTTATATAAAAATTTTAAAAAATATATAATAATAAAATAAGTTAAAATAATTTCTGAATCCATACATCCCTTAAAAAGGATAAGTGAAAAATCAGTCTTATGAGATGACACATATTAATTAGAAAAAGATAAATAAAAAATGATTATAATGAGGTGAAAGTTGGGGGGCTAAAAAGGGAGAAGGGGGGAAAGGTTAAAAAAAAGCCGTAGTGAGTGGTCTATATTTTGATGAAAGTGGATGGCTTTTGGCAATTGGGGGTGTCCCTTCTTTTTGGGCGGCGAGTCGGCCCAGTCGGACCAGCTGGGGCCCATACGCTATGGGTACGAATGGGGGAAAGGTTGGGGTGGGGCCCGCAGGGGTAGTGTTTTGGGCCAACGGGAATGCAACAAGTGAGAAAAGCAACGGTGGAGGAGATTTTGACGGGAATAGATTACAACCCCGCGAAAGCAACCGCACACGAGTCACGGCTTCTTTGTGGTGGTCTCTACCATGGCCAAGACCCCCGAGTCAACTCGCAACCTCTAGATCATGAGACCCTACCATGATATTTTCTAGTTATTCTTTTCTTCTTTACTTATTTATATAATATACTATCGACTAATATTATATATGAATTTAAGATATGTAAATCAGTTAGATTGTTTGAATGAAAGTGGAATTCATCATGAAAAATTGAATTTTTTTTTACGTGCGCTATACTTTTTTTTCGAATAGTTTTCACGGGACTTGCATACCCTAAATTAATAAAAATCGTTTTCTTAATTCCTTTTATAATATGTAAAATACTTATTCCATTATTTCCAATAAAGAATTACATGTACACCCATATTAAATTGTACGTCATAATATCATTGGTTATATTGGGTTGGTTGAGTGATCTCAATCTATCTCATATAAATTATTAATGGGATCTTCTATTTTGTTAACTTTTTATAAAAAAATTCAACACATCTCAACATACTTCATATATTTAAACATATATCTCAACCTATTTATATTTAAACACATCTCAATTCAATTAATAAAACAGTACTATTTATAGATCAACTCAAATTATCTGAGATCGCTTCAGCATTTAACCGGTTTTTAATTTTTGGGTAGAAAATAATGTTGTAAAATATGAGTTCTTTTTGGCCTCTTAGACAGAAACTATCTACAAATCAGTGTATTAATATAATATTTATTGTAAAATCACTTCAATAACAAAATTATATTAATTAATTTGAAAAATCTTTACATCACTAATATGTTTAACATGTTAATAAATATTTTTTTTTCATTTAATTTTGTTCAGAGAAAAAAATATATATAGAAAGATAATTGGAGGCTGAATTATGTTGATTAAAAAAAAATAATAATAAATAACCCTTTGGCTAATAAGTAGTAATAGTACTGCATGCATTATTCCATTAAGAGCTAATAGTTTTGCAAAAGCAGACGTCTTAATCCGCCGTCACTGGTTGGATGATAAGACACGAAATCAAAGCAATCCATTCGTAGCTTATCTTCTACATACTGAAAGCCCCACCACTGAACTAAATCCTTACTTTTTTTTTCTTTTTTTTTTTTTCTTCTTAAATCTTCTTTCCACACTTCTTTAGCGAGTATGGTTCCTATTTATTGGCATCCAAAAACCCCTCCATCTCTCTACTGCTAAACAAAAAGAAACCCTCCCTCATGCAATTCCCTTTTGTTCAATGGCCACTGTTTCTTTAATCCCTGCCTCTTTTTGTTTAGCTCTTGAAGGTGATCATAAGCCAGCAGCTATGAGTTCCGAGAAGCATCAACTAATTTAACTTGTTCAATTATAGGCCAAAAGGTAGGGTTTAAAGTGTGTGCGCTACAAGAAAATTGATTATTAGTGAATAATTATTTTCGGCGAAAATGATTATTTCGTGTCAAAATAAGTATGTTTTATCGTAAATGGTCGTTTTTGTCATAAATAATCTGTAAAAAATGTTTATTTTTCTTATAGTGGTGCGCGCTATAGAATTCTCAAAACTACAATGAAATAAAACAATGAAAGTTCTAAAGTTCTGTAAAAAATAATGTTAAATACTATATTTTCATTCCTATAGGTAAAACGTCAGATTCTTATTACTATTCACTCATTTTTATTTAAAAAAAAATTTAAGGTAGATGAGTAATGTCATGCAACCATAGTAGGATGAGAACGTGGTATGTAAAATTCTCATTATCTTATACTTTAGTATAAAGGATATCAAAAATTAAATAACTGAAAAAACTACATTTTAAAAAGAGATTTTAGTCTTGATCAATTCACGAACCATACCAGTATTGGCTAGATATTTAGGATTATCCAACACAGCTTTGTTAAAAATTATGAACAGCTTGTATTTTTACACCACCGATCTAATTTAGGGCCAAAACTATAAACCCACCTGGAGGAAAAGATGCACATATATTCATGTATGTATGGTATGATATGGTATGGTATGCATGGAAGACATGGACGGTCCCTGAGATCAGAGAAGTAATGAAATTCAGTTGAACATTAAAGTAATGACAATGACCATTAATATAATGTTACATAGTCGATTCTTTGAAATGGAGAGAGAACCATGTTTTCAATATTGTTTTCTCGAACATGGGAAAAAAACTCGTTTTCTAATTAATATAGATCATATTACTCTGCTAACATATATTTTTGGTTTGAGACTTGGATTGAATTGAGATCAATTCAGTTCAGTCTAATTTTAAGTTAAATCTAACATTTAAACATTCAACTATCAAATCATTAAATTCATTTCAATTCAAAACTTATTTACACACGAGACCTACAACTTTTTTCAACTTCTCGTAAATACATTTAAACTCATCTGAATAACGAGGCAGTAGATTAGAGGTGGGATCAAAGTTGGTTTTGGCCACAAAAAATAAAAAGAAATTATATGAATAAGGGGTCTGTATAAACGTACGAAACCCTAATGTGAACAGTATTTAATTTAGTGTTGACATAAACACTAATTTGATATTGTCGAAGTGAGGGGTCCATGATCTACATAACAAACATGACTAGCATTGCCCAAAAATAATTCATCCTGATTTTGGGAACCCATAATTAGATTTGGAGTATAGAGTTTGAGATAAGGCATTATTATGAACTAATTACACTCTTAACGTATCTTAACAAATCTATTGTGTCATATCTGTACAGCAAGCTGCGTATCATTTTATAGGAGTTATATTCTTGATTTAACTTGCTGTGTCTTCTGGCTGTTGTCAATATTCTTGATTTTCATGTCTTATCCACTAATAATATATAATTAAATAATGCAACTTGTTTTTAAATATGAAACCAGTCTTTGAATCAATTACCATTATTATTATTATTAAATTATCAATATTTTTACATGATTTTAAACTCCTAAATGTCAAAGTTGATAAATTATGATTTATATAATCTATTAAAATTGTGCGACACCACTCTTTTTTTTTTACTAGAATTGGAGGATAAGTTTTATTTGTTAATTTCTTATTATTAGTTGGTATAATGTGTCCATTTTCATATTTTAGAGTGGAAAGTGTTAAAATCTTGGGTAATGATACCCTTATTACCTCATTACTCTTGTTTACTACCTAAGCTTACGCCGTTTTATTTTTTCTTCTTCTGTTCTGTCTTCTGCCCTTCTGCTTTGCCTTCGATCATAAGTTTTTATGTCTGACTATCAGAGATTCAAATCTCTTAGCTTTAAGAACATTCTTCTCAGTCCCTCCACCCATTCTGAGACTCAAATCTCTTTGTCAGTTTCATTTTCTTTTAAAATTCAAAACTACAATTTCAGACCCTACATTTTCACACCTCTCCTCTCCATCGTGAACCAGATAGAGCCTTCTCTCTATCATAGAAGGGCAGAAGGCAGAGCTGAAGAAAAAATAAATAAAGTCACGTAGGTTTGGATAGTAAACAGGTAATAATAGGGTAGTAAGGGTATATCATTACCCTAAAATCTTATACTTTGATGGCAAAGTACATAACTATTTGAGAATGGAAAGTAAATACTTTTCCAATAATTTTGAATTTTTTGGGAGTCCTGTTTTGTATTTAGAGGAATATTTTACCTTTCAAACCTAAGATTATTTATAAAATCTAGTTTCAACTGACATATAACATCAGACAAAGACAAAGTAATTAGATTAATGATAATATATTATTTGTCACAATTTGAGGAATTACTAAGTATATTTACCTAAGAAAAAATATTATATTTCATTTTGCATTTTATCATTTTTAATTATATTTGTTAGGGCTCGTTTGGATACAGAAATTATCGCACATCATCTCATCTCATCTCATATCATCATTATAACTTTCTCCAATTTCTACACAATATAATAAACAATTCAACTTTTTCACATTTCAAAACAATAATAATATTAAAAAAATAATATTTTAACAATATTTTATTTAAACTCATATAAAACCATCTCATCTCATCTCATCTCATAATCCAAACGAGCCTTTAATATAATATATTTTAAGTAACTGTCCAGGAACATATAAACTACTTAAAATCTATCACAAAGGATTAGGGATGAAAAACTTTAAAATAAAGAAATAGAATAATCAATCAAAATATGATCAAAGCCATTATAATATTTTCAAGTTAAAACAAAATGTTGAAGCAATTATTTAAATCTTCCTTTGTAAATGATGACGCAATGGTGATTTTTATCTTTTTTAATTTTTTTAATTTTTTAATTTTTTAATTTTTTAATTCATTCAAACTTGCAATGAAGTGGCGGCTTGATTGATGGAAAGGCTGCTTTTTTGAAAAAAAATAAAAAATAAAAAGAAATTAAATAACAAAGGTAGCGTAGTATACAGAAGGGCAGAAGCAAGTAGGCGACACAAGTGGCTTTTAATTGGAGTGAGGATAGAGAAACACGTTGGGTACATGTTAGTGGAGGACACTGTACCTTTGACAATCTGAATAAGCTACTCATCACTTCCTCTCTATAATTCTACCATTTCCATATATTTTACACCAACGATTGTACTCACCAATTAGTCACTCATCCACGACCATAATTTGCACTTTAAATCATACAACATTAATTTTTTCAAACATACCTAGGCCCCACTTTGCCATAGGTGACTGGTATTTGTCTGCCCCATGATTGTGATGTTTGTAATTTTGTTAAGAGAATTACTTCATCCTCACCAAGTCTATAAAAGTGATTTTACATATTCCAATCAGTATAATTTTAAATTTAATTATTTTTGGGCACGGTAAGACTAGAGGTGTAAATCAATCTGGTCCGAACAGAACCGAACTGAATTGAACCGATCCGATCACTTCTAGTGAACCGAATTGGACCGTTAGCTATCAGTCTGGGCCAATTTCAAATGGAGACCCAATCATACAAAAAAATCCATCATTTTTAAAGTTTACAAAAAAGTCTGAGATGCGTATTTATTAGTATATAAAAAAGTACACAATATTTATAATTTTAAATAATACAATTATTTAACTTTATTTGCACATTTTTTACTTAAAAATGTTTTGATAATTATATATTAGTTAATTGATATTAGTTAATGAATAATTATATATTTTATATTGTCAATAGTCATAAGTTATATGAAAATTAAATAATTTACTTATATAATTACTATATAAAATAATATATATTTTATAAAAATATATTTAAAAATATATATTTATAGTTCGGTCGATCCGGAGTGAAAAAGTTCCACTCCAGGACCGAACCGAAGAAACCCATTTGTCCCACAAATGGAGGACCAAAACCGACTAAACAAGTTTTCGGTCTAGTCCGGTCCAAACCGAACCATTCTAGATTTAATACGATGAAATTTGCGAGCGATAAATTCTTGATTCAATTTTTCTTGTTGTGGATAGTTTTAGATTGATAAGTGACAACTTCTTCAAAAATGTGTTGCACTCTTATCGTTTTTTTTCCTTGGACGATCAAATCTTCCATCCATCCCTTCTTTATGTTGCAAAAGGTTTTTCTATTTTCCGGTTGGTGGGTGTGCGTGGGGCCTCAAAAGCGGCCCATCTGTTTGCTAACGCCACATTGACTATACATCCATTACAAAGCACCACCCTGTTTGGTAACGATAAGGTACTTCTTCCACATTATATTATGTTACATACGAATTAAAATTAAAATTAAAATTGATTCTTATATTTATCGAAACAGACAAAAACTATGTAATAACTAAGTCTTGGGAGGGACCTACTATTGATCCCAGGGAGTGTACATACATAATCAGCACCCTAATTCATAATAGAGATTATTGAGTCAAGGGATTGAATTATATGATGTCCAACATCATTCACAAGTTGAACCATGTTAACCATTCCTCCAAGACAAATGAGAGAGAGAGAGAGGATCGACACGACATCGTTTCCTTCAAGATATTAGACAAATCATAGGTAGTAATAATACATGAAATAATGTTATATGTCACACTTGCATCTCATTGTATAAAAGGCAACACGTTAATCATTCTTGAATCATCTTTTATTTTTTATTTTTAAAAAAAAAATTGAAACGTTGATAGGTAATGCCACCTCACCATAGTGAGATGGATGCATGATGAGAATATATTATATAAAATTATTCAAAGATAATATAAATAAAAACAAAATTATATATAGAATAATAGAAATATTTATTTATCACACGAAGCCCAAGACGGCTCTTAAAAGTCCAAATGGCGATAACATGTTGTAGGCTCTCAGCAAAAAAACATCCCAAGTTATAAACCTGCTTGTCATATCTATGAATCCTGCGTTGCACTTCAAAGCATACAATTAATTATTCAACTTACAATAAATAAATACATAACCAACCATCATTCTCTGATGCAGCAGATGCAAATCGGATTCTGCTTGAGAAGGATCATATCCTTTCCTTTTAATGCACAGTTATTGTCAAAATGCTGTTACCACCTACAACAATTTTATTCATCCACTCTTATCTTGGGGGGGGAGTTATGCATATGCTTGTAAAGAAACACCATCCTTGCAGATTTTTAGAGCCAATGTATCAATATACACGAGCTTTAGGCGGGAATGACTCGATCTCATCATCTAATGTGTTAAGGTGAACTGGCCTGTACTCTAGCCGGACCTTCTCATTCTCCCAATACCTGCAAACCAAAATATATACAATTCAGATGACAGAAAAATTCGAAGCAGGTTGAATAAATAAATAGTAATGATAATTATATTCTCAATGAAGTAGTAATTTGATATTATTCTCAAATACATAATTCAAAAATATTTGATCATTGTTTCAGTTGTTTTTATAAAAGGAAATAATGTGATGCATGACCAGTGAGAAATTTGACGCGGAATGATTCTATGAATCCATATCATTTGAGGCTTTCTTTGTTTGGCTTTGTCATTCCCGTAACAGAAGTTTGGAAGTTCACGGCAGGAAAGGGTGTATATAATTTCTCTCCTCATGTTTGGATGTTTGAAAGGGAAAAGAAGAGAGGCTAATTTTTTTTTTGGTAAGTAAACGGTAGTATAAATAGGAATAGGCCAAGCCCAGGTAAGGTGCGGTAAAATCTAATTACAATCACTATTATTGATTGACCATCAGTTGAGGGCACTCTAGGTTACTGCAAGAAGTTCAATTTAGGCATTCTCCATTCACGTCAAATCATCCCAATTTTGGGAGGATAAAAATGCCAAAAGGTGGGATTTTATCCCTCCACTACAAGAATACATGTTAGTTATTCAACGGAACTCTGTCCAAGAGAGTGAACTGTGACACCACACCATATGACAACACTCTATGTCCAATTCTACTGCAACAATAACAACCAATATCCTTGATCTCAAATCAACAACATTCTTTCAGGATTTGATAACTTACCCCATTGTGTGTTTCATCCAGCTCTTGTCATCTCGTTTCTGCAGAAGAAAGAGAAACATAATTCATTATACATAAAATTAACACTAAAGAAAAACAATTAAGTTGAGAAGAAAAGTGACAAACCGGAAAATCTTCACGAGCGTGTGCTCCTCTGCTCTCTTTCCTGGCTTCAGCAGAATGCATTGTGATACAAGCATTTATCAAAAGGTTTTCCAACTCAATAGTCTCTATCAAGTCAGAGTTCCTGCCAAAATTTTAGAATAAGCTTACAGATAAATGATTAACTTTGCATGCAAAATGTTGATCATGAAGAGCCTTATCCCCACAAATTACCATATCAAACTCCGATCCTTCAATTTAACATCGTGAAAGCTCCCCCATGCCTTGTCAATCAATTGGCAGCCTGCAGAGACAACAGAGAGAGAGAGAAGGTAATGGTAAGGATACTCATTATTAGCTGATTCAAAGGTTTAATAGTATTATTGGTTTCCGAATCCGTGTAAATATCTGTGCAAGGAAAACTCAGTTCCTGTTAGATTGGGTTTCAAGTCCAGACTTCCAGCTAAGAAGGATAAAAACACTGAAACTGCAACTTGCAAAAAATACCTTCTTCTAATGTTTCCTGTGTGCGAAACACAGCTGCATTACTTTGCATTATCCGTTGCATATTCAACCGAATTTGTGAAGTTGGTATTGAGCCATTTGAATTCCTTATTTTGTCCAGCCATGCAATAGTCTTCTCACCAGCATCCTTCTCCAAAGGTTTTTGTTTCTCCCCTATAAGATTTTAAGTGGAGGCATCTTTAGTTTCTTGTGCTTATTTTACTTGCTAAGAAAAGGTTCCTCATGCTTATGTCATAATAACTCTCCAAAGTAACATAAAAACAAACTAGCCTGGTCTCTGAATCTCCGCAACTCTATTTGCACATGCTCGTCCAAATACAACAATGTCAAGAAGAGAATTTGCACCAAGTCGATTGGCACCATGAACTGATGCACATGCTGCCTCTCCAGCAGCCATCAATCCAGGAACTACTGCATCTGGGTCATCACCTTTAATAGTAACTACCTGAGAAACAAAAGGCATACCAATAAGAAACAACAAGACATTCATAGAAGAACTAGGCTCTAGGACAATTTATAATTGAAGAGGAACCACAAATATCATCAAGCAATAGACACTGTTTATTAGTAACAAATTTTAAGCATTAAAATTAACCTCTTAAATCGCTAGATTTAAATTTCATATGATCCATTTTATTTATATGTTTTTTACACTTGACAAAAAAAAAAAAAAAACTATTTATTCTTTATAAGCAAAGAAATGTAAAGGTGAAAGTGGAAAGGATTGGGGCCTTGAAATAATTTGTTACACCGGTGTTTGTTTTGTTTGTTATGGCTTGGGTTGTGCTTGGGATAGAGAAATACACAGCTTTTAAGGAGGGTAGGCTCCTTATTTTAAGATCTTAAGATGGTGTTCTTGATCTAAATCATACCTCGCCATGGTGATTAGTGGGAACTCCTCCCATGTTATAGTGCACCGTAGGTAAAACAGGAATGGGTTCCTTTGTTACATCAACGCCAGCAAATATGGCAGCAGTTTCAGAGATACCAGGAAGTCTCTCCTTAAGTACTTCAGGGGGCAAGTGATTCAAGTGGAGATAGATATGGTCCTTCAAAGGTCCTGTAGAAATTTAGAATAACAGTTACAAGGAAACACGAAACAACTTGTAGACATTTTAGAACTGAGCTGGTACTTATTCCTTATCAGTTAGGTTGTAGACATTTTAGAACTGAGCTGGTACTTATTCCTTATCAGTTAGGTTTCCTTCGAAACCTAAACCATTGCATAAAAATTGAGTTTTGCTACTCATCATCCCCACACACCACATACCACACTTATTTTTTTTTTTTTTTTTAATTAGTTTTATTCTTCCTAAACTAATTGAATTCTTCTACTCATCATCCATACACCACACATTTGGTAAGAGAAAAGAATAAAAAAACTATATATGGTGTGTGGTGGGAGGATGATAAGTAGAATTTTTCTAAAAATTATGACCGATTGCACAGTGTATACACAGCACACATGCACACACACTTGGACATTATGTATATATCCTACACGGAGAAAAAATGGCACAAGGATAAAAAACATAAATCTAGGAGCCTGTCATACCTACACCACGACCCTCCCGAATTTCCATAGTCATGGACCTGGAAACAACATCTCTTGATGCAAGATCTTTTGCTGTAGGGGCATAACGTTCCATAAAACGCTCACCTTCACTGTTCCTAAGAATACCACCTTCACCACGAGATCCTACAATTTGCAAATAAAAATGAAAAAATAGTTTAAGAAAGATCATTTGATTACATTTAACCAAGAATACTGTAGTTAAAAATCATAAAAACTGACAAGAAAACTACACAGTATGCAACCAAAAGCAATCCCGGATCTCCAGAATAACTTGATAATTACCAACCTTCGGTGATAAGGCAACCGGCACCATATATACCCGTCGGGTGAAACTGCACAAACTCTAAATCCTGTAGGAGGAATATAATCAACAGAGGAAAAATGGATACATATAAGGAATAAGAAGACAAGTAAACAAAGAGGTTGAAGATTGCGGAGTTACAACAAACCTCAAGTGGAAGCCCAGCACGTGCAACCATGGCATTGCCATCTCCGGTACATGTATGAGCTGAGGTTGCAGAAAAGTATGTTCTACCATAACCCTGAGAAAAGCATGACGTACAAAAATATTTTTGCTTAACTGAAATAAACATTTCATTAACAAATACACAGGAAAGAAAAAGGTATCAATGATTATAGTACCCCTGTAGCCAGAATTGTAGAAGCAGCCTGGAATCGATGCAATGTTCCATCCTCCATATTTAAGGCAATTACTCCTTGGCAGCTACCTGGATATCCAACATCAACAATCAAGAATCAAACAAACCTCCCCATACAATGAACAAAGCTTCTCTATCATCTGAGTTCCTATGAGTGCATTGCCCTTCTTTTCCCTTTTCCTTTTTAAGAAAAGGGGGAGGGGGGGGGGGGAGTAATTCCTGACAGTATATGCAGCTGAACATATCACCTTGAGGCAAAGACAGTGACAACATCTTAAGACCCATTGACATGCAAAGATCAAACAAAGTACTGATGCAATGTCATCCTCAGGCAATACCAAATAATCTCGACTAACGAATCTTTCCCTAAACTAGAGCATGGGTATGTTACAAGAAAACGTATGTATATTGTGACTATAGGAATGAGAACGGTTTGCAGTAGATGCAGCTAGAAGGAATGGGACAGTGGCAACACTTGTGAAACCACAAGACATGAAGATATTAGAAGAAATAACATAAAAGCTAGCTAGATGATTATGCTGCATTATCAACCAGGAAGCAAAACCAAAATTATTATGCTGCAACTTACCATCACTGTTCATTAATAGATCCAAAGCAAAATATTCCACAAAGAATTGGGTATTATGTTTCATAGCCTGGCCATATAGAGTATGTAATAAAGCATGTCCAGTCCGGTCAGCAGCACATGCACAACGATATGCCTGTCCACCTATAATGATATAAAAACAAAAGAACCCAAATTTAGACAATCTTAAACACACTCCATGAGAAAGACATTCAAAAAAAAAAAAAAAGATGGCTGCATCAACGTACCTTTTCCAAAATCAAGGCTTTGACCACCAAATGCACGCTGATATATTTTTCCATCTTCAGTTCGAGAAAATGGTAATCCATAATTCTCCAGCTCAATTACCGCTTTCGGTGCCTCCCTACACATGTATTGAATTGCATCCTGATCACCTACATGATACACAACGCCCTTTTGTGTTAAAAATACAACAAACAAGGATGGACAAATAGTTGATATAAGTATTGCAATGGCCGTGTCAGTGCAAGAGACCATGTGTCACCATTAGCAGTGAGAGCTCAACCATTCTGTACAATTTATATGGCTTCCTTACATAAAACATTTTGGGTTCTTCAAGGTAAACACCCCATTACATAGAGGAAGCACCATAACACTAACAGGAAAATACAGGCATGGCACTGGGAATTTATATTACCGAAAAGGGTACCTAGATGCGGAAAGACACTCCAAACAAAATGTGAAAGAAATCAATACAAGCACAACAGGCTTCTGATCGTCATTGTGATTCATAAAAAGACAGTAATTTGCTTGATCTAAGAACACTGCAAATAAAATGAATTGACTGTCTGTACAACCAGAAACATACCAAGCCAATCGCTTCCCTTGACTGTGTCATACATGTGCCACCTCCAGTCATCTTCGGTCATGTTGCCCAATGCAGCGTTTATACCGCCCTATACAGAATTGAAAGATTATAGTTAAGCAAAGGATCCAAGCGATTCACTTACATTAAAAATAATAAAATAATAAAAAAGAAAAGATCCATTCACAGCCATAATTGGTGAAGAAGAATGAAGAATTCATAACTGTCAGACGTCAGTCTAGAAAGCCACAAATATAGGAAAGGAAACCAAAGAATTGAATTATAGTGGCCCAAATCAATTACATGAACAAAAGTTATCAATTAGTTTATCCCAACAAGTGCATAAGATCAACTGCAAACTAACCCCAAGGGGTTGGCCCAAGTGGTGAAGGCCTTGGTCTTAGGGTATCACTCCCTTCAAGGTCCAAGGTTCAACACCTCATGGATGCAAACAATCATTTGGGGCAACACTTCCCGGTGAAAAGCCAGCGATTTAACCAGTTCCGTATAGGGAAACTTCTGAGGGTGCGGTGCATGGGATCGAAGTTTACTCTGCAGGGATGGGTCCAAGGGGCCCTGCCTTGGAGAGATTCCCCGACATTAAAAAAAAAAAAAAAAAAGGGATCAACTGCAGACTAAGCACTCCATACTTCCAATAGGGATATAATAATCAGTGTGAAAGCAGAATCATTGAAAAGGCTTTTGGTTGACCAGTACAGGCTACGACTTGGTTTACACATTACTTGAAGTAAGAATTTATAATCATCAGCGGGTCATTTAAAAATCACAGTCATGATCATATTGCCAAGAATGTGCTATTTATTATTTACAAGAACAATGCAAACAACCTCCCAGTGCATACATGTCAATGAAAATATTCCTACAACCGCTCTACTGAGAATGACAACCTCACGCTGAAAATCATATCTAAAGCAAAGACAGAGCAAATATCATTATACCATGAATAAATTTAGAACATCAAAGAGCTGGAAGAAACTAGCAGCATAATACAGGATCACATACACAAATCTTAGTTCTAGTATCTCATACCTGCGCAGCAACAGTGTGCGAACGAGTAGGGAAGAGCTTTGTAATGCAGGCTGTATTGAATCCATGCTCCGAAAGCCCTATTGCTGCTCTAAGCCCAGCACCACCAGCTCCTACAACAATCGCGTCATATGTATGATCAACCACAGTGTATGCGGAGCGTCCCCCCGTCTGCCACAAGCAAAAGGGATGTGTTAAAACCACTTGCAACCGCATTATAGCCAAAAATGCAAAAGTGAACCCCCGCATTGAAAAACATATAAAAAAATGCACCACTAGAATGTTCAAACAACTAAAATAATTATAAAATAAATACACTAAATTATAAAAAAAGAAAAAGAAAAATCGCAGCTGCGTCAGCTTAAAGCAGTGGAGAGCGATTAGATAACGATAACTCAAAAGAGAAAAATTCAACCGAGTCAGCTAGCTGTGTTGGACTCGTTTCAATAAATATTGATGCCGCTTGGAGCTCCTAACAGTGGAGCATCAGAGATGAATAAGCTTAGATTCTCTCATTTCCTACAAGTGCTCGGCAACCACTCGGAGAAAAAATTCGACAAAAACAAAAATCCATGCGTGAGCAAGAGGCAGATGGGTAAATGCTTTTTGAAAAAAATCAATTACAACGACGCCATCACGAAACTAATCTCAAGCATCGATCAGAATCCAAACAAATTCCAAGTGTGTCCATGAAAGGGGAATCGGAGAGAAGGAGAGCATTAACCCTAAGATTAATCATTCGACGTGCAAGAGGGGGAGAGATATCGCACCGATTCAGTGGAGAAAAAGCGTGAAATGTGAGATCTGAGAGAATCATTGGGGAGAGATCTCTTGGAAGAGGCCGAAGAAGGGAAGCGAAGCCCTCGAGAAACGCACCGCCACATCTCGTTTTAGATAAAGCTATCTCCGGCTGTTTTCTTGGCTTTGGAAGCGTTGATGCTTTGTACAGCTTCTATCTGTCTCCGTAGCTCTTTCCGTTGTGTGGGATGCAGTGCTGTGGAGGCGCAATGGAAATGGGAAGGAATAAAATTACTGGTTGAAGCCTTGAGCATGCAGCAGCCCACCTAATTATTTTTCTTTAGTTATTCTATTTTTTATGCCCATTCTAATATTTAAATTTTAAAAGAGCAATTAAATTAAATTATGTCAATAATTTATTAAATGTATTATTTATCTCTCTCTCTCTCTTAAAAAGCTTCCATTTCTAATTTTAGCCGGAGGCCTCCTTCTCCCTCTCCTGTCCCCTCTTTTTTTCATCTATACATTTTGTTAATCAAAATAATTCTCTTTTCTTAGTTTATTTTATTTTCTTCAAGATTAAAAAAGATAAAGTTACAGTTTTTCGACAACTCTCGAGATATACATATAGCACAAGAAGACTATCAGACCACAAATTGTTTGGAGGATAGGGTATTTTGCAAAAATCACTACACATAATCTTCATGCACCGCTCACAACTGTACGTAGTCCTCAGGTGCCACCCCTTCCGATAGCTTTTCTCAACATGCGCCAGATCACTGGAATCGCCACCATCAGATCTTTCAGATATGACTTTTATGGCTGAAAAGAGACAAGCGTTTTGCCTTTAAGCATCGTCACAAATTTCAAAGTCTATTGTAGTTGGTCTAAACTGTAATCTGTCTTTTTTCGCATCTATCTTATTGTTTTCCTTATAGTTCAGTAAAAAATGGAAACCATACCAATCACAAAAGAAAATAGTATACTGGTGGAACTCCAAATGTACTTATTAGTTTTTGAGAGAGTGGTTGATATGAAGATATCCCTGCATGTATCTGTTCATGGATGTAAGTTTCTCTGATAAATGAATGATGGCATTTTACCTTAAATATATATATATATTATTTATCAATTTGTAAATAAAAATTTTCTTTCTTTTATAAAAAATTATTTTCTTAAAAGACTTTTCGATAAAAATATAAAAATTAACAATTATTCTATTATCAAGCTGGTGTGTAGAATTCATTGTCTACAGAGAAATACTCTAACCACAAAGTTATTACATATAAGTAATCCAACAAACTAATGTAGTTTGATGTGATTTATCAAATTATAAAGTTACTTTTATTGTTAAGCAGATCTGACGGATCACATGAAAATCACGTCAGTTTGTGGGTAAAATGTATAATGCTAGATATAATTTTAGAATTAGAAACCATGCCCACTCTTTGAAAAAAGATTGGGTCCACTATTAAAAAAATAATTTTTTCATGTAAATTCTATAATTTTTTTTTTTAAATGTGCGACACTTGGATATCCTAACATTTCAAATATTATTTCTCATATTTTTTTCCCTTAAATAGATTTGGTTATTGAATTTGATGCCAATATAATTTAAACCCAATAAAATTATAACACTCAAATAATTAGATGCGATGTAATGTTATTCATATATGCGGCATAAAAGATGATCAATTAGCATATAGTAATATACCATATCATAAAAGATGAATAATTATAATTACAAGTCTTACGTAGACACACCCTTCACACCGATTCGCAAATAGACATGCGCTAAAACAATTTAATAGAATAAGTATTTTTCATTAATTGTTGATGCGTCCATATGCGGTTATTTTAGATGCCACATATGGGTACGTTTGGAAACCAAACCAAACTCAACTCATCTTAATTTATCATTACAATTTTTTTAAATTTTAACATAAAATATAATAAACAATTCAATTTTTTTAAATTCTAAAATAATAATAATATAAAAAAATAATATTCTAACAATATTTTATCATCTCAACTCAATTCAGTTCAATATCTAAACGCAGCCATACTGTCAGCCTCACCTTTTATTTTTTTACTGCATCCATATTTTCTAAAGGAAAATGGCATTTCTTTTGGATTTGATGACTAATATATTTTATTTATTTATTTTTAATATTTAAAAAATGATCACTAATGAATGTGTGTATTTTTTTTAAATGCTTAAAACGTTTAAAAAATATTTAAAAAAAAAATTGGATGCATGCCACCATGAAATATGCAAATTTGTAACGATCAAGTATATAACTTAGGGGTCGTTTGGATAGTGTGAACATTTCAATTCATTTCATATTATCTTATTTAATCATTACAATTCTTTTAAACTCACCTATAAAATATAATAAAAATTTAATTTTTTTAAATATCAAAACAAAATTAATATTAAAAATTAATATTATAATAACATTTATTCAATTTTTAATTCTCATCTCATCTCATCTACTTTTCAATACTCCAAATGGGTTATAGGCTCTTTTTTATCTCTCTCTATTTAAGCTTTTGGGTAGATGTTTTCGGCCTCAATGACGCTACGTATCATGTTGGTCACCACGAATGAAAAAACTGCCTGCGTCAAGCCGTGGACTGATCATTGATTCTTGATACTACCAACTACCAAGGGCGAACGCGCTGGCGCATTTTTAGTCATCAAAGGGTGCGATGGAGAGGTAGCCACACGGCCATTGATCTCGCCACCAACGTCTAAAGAAAAGTCCTACAATTCCTTGCGAAAGACGCAAGTATTTTGATTGTCATTTACTATACTCTTACTAAAATTTTATTTTTATTACTTTCTGGTGGTATTTATTCAATATTATCTTTATAATGAGTTTTATCATCCGTAATCACATTTGCACGCTTCCTTATGTGACATTTTAAATGGCCTTAACGTAAGACAGAAATAAAATTTATAGTTATAAAGTGTGTAAATACTGTGCACTCATTTTGAAAAAAGTGAATAAATATAAGGTCTACATAAGAAAATTAATTTTTTAATAGCAAATCCTACTCTTTTTTAAAGTGCACAACATTTACACAACTTATAATTGTATTTAACATTACTTACACACATATATATATATATATAAATATATTAAACTTAAGAATTATAAACAATATTCTATAAACACAATACAATGTAGTATATAACATTCTCCATTTTGAAATTCACAATGGTTAGGCAAACAAAATTTGGGATATAAAAATCCTACGCCTTCATATATAGCGGCATATTCTTTCTTTCTTCTACTTTTTTTTTTTTTTTTTTGTCCGCAAGTTAAACATAGTATAGATAAACTACACGGTTACAAGGATACAAGATTCAGTGAGGTGGGAGTCCCCGACAATCTTCCAAAAACAAATAAAAAACAGCACCAAAATAAAAATAAAATAAAATAAACGAGATAAGTCAAAGGCTTGACTCCAACCTAGTCCCACAAGGGGATGTCGCTCAAAAGCGGTTTTAACACAGTCTGATAAACAGACATAAACCTATGACTAAACGCCGTAGTCGAGAGGGGTGCGCTGCATTTTGTTGATCTGGTCCACCTATAGGAAACTATCACGACCATATCATCTTGATTGCTGGTTAGATAAAACATGAACATGGGGGAATAGCAACTAGAAGACCCAATACACCGGCAAAAGACCGCCACCGACAACAGTGGTGCGTGTAAGCCACACTGAGAAAGAAAGGAGTAGGCAGATTTGAAAGATCCGAGACCGCTGGCCACTGTGGTGCCGCACGTGTTGACTGGAGACCCCTTATGATGTGGAGGCGTGTAAGGCCTACGCACACTGTAAGCCACGTGTGAGCCCTACGTGCCACTGATCTTGACAGTTTTCTTCTTTCGTCCGACAGATCGGCGGCTGGGGAGATCATTGGAGAGGTGCGTGATGGTCGAAAAACGCCGGCAAGCAACATATCAAAACAACTTGTTACTATCACCGGAAAAAGTTCAAAACAACTGGAAATAAACCTATGAACTAGGCCTGGGCGATCGGAGTGGGGGAGGAGACAAAGCCCCCCCCCCCCCCCCCCCCCTCGAGTGGTGACGCTGTGATAGCTAGAAACAGTAAAAATAGGAAAAAACAAGAGAGAGAGAGAGAGAGAGAGAGAGAGAGAGAGGTAGACACACAACTTGTTTAATTATCATGTAGCGGCATATTCTTTTAAAAATAGAGTAAATGAGATTTTTTAAGGAAAATAGAATCAGTGATATATTTACTGTTCTTTTACCCATTTTACAATTAACCAATGTAATCACGTCATTTAATTAAAAATATACTTTAATTTTACAAGACTACCTTTTATTGGATATAAAGTGTCCAATAAAGTTGTAAAAGAGTTGTAACCTAATCATTTTTCATCTTGTTTTTATTAAAGTGTAGAGATATTGTAAATTGTAATTGAGGATAATGATAGGCTTACTACCTCCTACCATCAATTTACTATTACATAGTGTATTTGAAACTTTTATTTTTTTATTGATTTCTTTTAAATATTTTTTTAACATCTTTAATCATTAAGAAAAAATTAAAAAAATATACAACTTCACACTTCCTTAACCATTAAGTAAAAATAATAAAAATAAATAAAAGGAGTAGTAAATAAGTGGTAAGAGATAGTAAACCCTACAATTATTTTACAATTCTATTTAAATTTTAAGTAGAGGATAATTATGTAAAATTGAATATATTTTTAATGAAGTGGCTTATTTATATTAGGTGATTGTAAAATAGTTATAGATATATATCATTAACCAATAGAAAAACATTAACTTACCTATATTTTTACTAAATATTTAGAATGCCCTTATCCATGATCTAACTCCATAATAAGTTATAGCTCCTCCCTCCACCTAAGTTTTTCATAAATAAATGGTTCTTACTTTGGACTATGTGAGGCTCTCTCAATCACTTTGCTCCAGGGCCCATGTTTACACGTCCAAATGTTCATAAGTTTAGTCCACGACCGGGTTCATTTGGTGGCTACTGGACTGGACTTATACGGAACAGTTAGAGGAAAATTCTATATACTACCGAGACGCGTTTCCGCTGCGGCATCGCATCCGACGTGGTAAAAATTAAAAACGGCGTCGTTTTGTAACAATGATAAAGATTTGACACTATTATCCCATCATACAGCGAGAAATCTTTTTATAAATTACCTTGATATCCTATTTTCATCAAATCTTATAATGAGTTTTCTACTCATCATCTTTACACCATATATCTGTTAAGAAAAAAAATAAAAAAATAAAAGCAAGTGTAGGGATGATGAGTAAAATTTTTCTTATAAAATAGGACATTTTTCAAAAGTTAATAGGTAATATCACTCATCATAATGGAATAAAAGTAGGATAAAAGTGCAGCTTAAAAAATTTTTCCATAGTTATTAATGGTATGGTAAGGAAAAGATTTTCTTTGTGACTTGTTCATTGGCTGCGTTTGAATGTTGAACTGAGTTGAATTAAGTTGAGTTGAGATGATAAAATATTGTTAGAATATTATTTTTTAATATTATTATTATTTTAGAATTTGAAAAAGTTGTAATGATGAGTTGAGAGGAGTTGTGTGTCATATAATATTTATTTAACGTTTAATATTGTTCAAGAAATTCACTGCGACAATTATAAATGCTTTCAAGTCCTTGTGTCTTTCTCTCTCGAACACTTGAGTCTTGAGAGTTCGAGTAAAAATTCTAGATTATTTGAAGCTTAGGAGTGGTTCTCTTTATTCATTCTAGTGAATAGGTGATTTGAATTAATCACTACTGCTGATGGTTTAAACTTATTATTATTGTTTAGATACGTGTGAAAGTTTTGAATTCTATAAGTTAATAATAATATTTTTCCATTTAATCTTTGATCATTAAAAATTTAATGGCCATATACACATACATAACTTCATCATCAAAGATTCAAATTAAAAAGTATAAATGTAAGCTCTAAATTAAAAGCTATTAATGAAGAAACATGTGTAATTAAAACTAGTAATTTTTTATTAATAATTCTTTAGCTTTCCCAATTCATGTATTTCTGATATTTTAAAAATTTTTGTAAACAATGAACTCGCAAGTATTGAGTTTAGAAAAAACTAAAGTCAGAAAATTACGACTCTCCAATTTCTAAAGATATTCTGACATATTATATAAAGAATTCAACTAACATGAAAGTTAAAGAGTATGAAGAGAGAGAAGATCAATGCCCATAATCATATTTTGGAGAAGAGAAATACTAGAACCATAAAGAGATTTTATAAAAGTAAATCATAAATTGATGTGATTTCATATGATACGTTATATTTACTTTACAATAAAAATAAGTTTACAATTCAATGCATCTTATCAAACCACGTTAATTTATAAATTTATTTTTATAAGATTGTTTTGTGACTAAAAATTTCTCTATAGAGAAAAAATGTACAAATGTTGACATTTTCTAGAAGCTTTATTTATATATAACGATTCAAGATATGTTTTACTTAAGGAATTTGCTTTGGCATTTGGGAAATTTGCTTAAATAGAACGCATTCTTGATTGGGCTTACCTAGGCAAAAAAACGTCGAATAGGGCTCATGAGATCTAGCCCAGTCTTCCAAGCAACGAGATGGATCTAACTCAAGGCAATTGCTGTTAATCGAACGGCTCACTTGATAAAGTAGGAAATTGGAAATCGTTTAAATAAAACCCACAAATATTTTCAGGAAAAATGATTCATAATAAATAACAGTACAAGCCACTAGATTAAAATATTTAAACTGACTTTATAATTATTGATTCTAATTTTTCATTGGGTCTATATAGACCAAAGGTTTTAAGTGACCAATACAATAGAATAACTCGAAAGATTAATAATACCCTTACGACCTTTTACCATTGCTTTACTACACATCCTACGTATCATTATTTCTTGTTTTCTTCTCTACGCTTCTCTGCTGTCGGACGCTTCTGACTTTTGTCTGCTCACAGCCGTCCCAGACTGATTCTGTTAGATTGTCTGAAGCAAAATTTTCAACCTCATACCCAAAACAACCCCGAGCCGCCCCCCCTCTCTCTCTCTCTCTCTCTCTCTCTCTCTCTCTCTCTCTCTCTCTCTCTCTCTCGTCGCATTCATTTTCTGTGGGTTGCCACCGTCAAGCCCACCCCTCAAGCCCAAACGACGTCTAGCCCACCCCTTAAGCCCAGACGAGGTCAAGCCCACCTCCGCGATGCGCCTCCTGTGGTGAGGATAACTTCTGTCTCACCTCTGTCGTGCCTCCGCATCAAACTTGTGGTATGGAGAAATCACTTGAAAATTTTTCACAGTGAACTTTCTGGTGTATTTGGCACCAGTACAAGTGAATTTAATTTATTAATGAAATTATCATTTTTGATTGCGTTTGATCGTTTGGTATCATGCCAGCATAGAGGCGGGGCAACCATTTTTCTTGCGTCTGTTTGCATAACTTCTTTTAGTAGTTGTAGTTCCAAAAGTAAAATTTGATTATCAATGCAATATATACACTATATTTGAATTAGTTTTCAAGATAACAACGCTCTTATACCAAATCATTATCTTAAAGTTTGAACTATTTAACATTCTGCAAATCTTGAGATGTTGCCATAGAATGGATTTTTTTTCTATAAATATTTGGACATTTTAAATGCTTGCTTGTTGTGGTTTGACGAGGTTTTGGTCATGGTAAGTTCTTGAAAATCTGGCATTTATAAAATTATGTATAACAACAGCTGCATTGGAAGTGTGTTTCAACTAAGTAAGATTTACATGCATTGTGTCTAATTGTGAATCTAATTATAATATAAATCTAGTTATTAGACTAATTATTAGGTTGACAAATCTAATTGTGAGCATGGATTAATGTTTTCTTTTTGACGAGTAATTCTACATACAACCATGAAGTGCATAACCGCCGCGTAATTGCTTTGAAAAATAGTGGGGTCCACTATTAAAAAATTAATTTTTTTTCATGTGGGTCCCATGTTTTATTCATTTTTTTCAAAGCGATTACGCAACGGTTACACAATTCACGGTTGTAAGTATCTTTTCTCCTTTTTGACCCATAATTAAAGTTAAACCAAATTAATGCAAATGATAAATTTACAACTTCAAATTTGGCTGCTATGAAGTTCAATGATGATAAATACGAAAATGCATTAGATGTGTGATGTGTGTGTTTTGGCTGTATGTATGCCGTATTTGATGCATCATTGATTTTTTTCGACATGCTTTATGATTTTTTTCTTTGCAGGGTTATTATTATTATTTTTTCTTTGTTTGTTGTGTTATGTCTATGTAGGGGTGTAACCGGTCCGGTCCAGTCCGGTTTTGGACAAAATGTAAGATCGAACTGGTATGTACCAGTTTTGTATTTTTCAAAACCGATTACGCCCCTAAACCGGTACCTCCGGTTTTATCAGTTTCTGGTCCGGTCCGGTTTTTCAATTTTTTTTAAATGTAAAAAATATATAATAAAGTGTTACTTCTTATTATAAAATGTTATTAATAATTTAATATATATTATGCTTAAAGCATATGATCAATTAAATTTTTATCTTTAAGATTAAGCTTTTATTTTATAAATTATAACAACATTATCTTATATATAATTATATTAATAACATATGATCAAATAAATTACAAATGTTCTTATTTAAGATTAACATTTTATGTTATTATTTATAAATTATAATATGAAATTTTTTCATATATGATATATAATTATATATATTATATATAAAAATTTAACATATAATTATATATTATATATATATAAATTTTGTATAATATATAAAATTAATTTTTAATTTTATTTTTTCCAACCGGTCCGGTTCGGTTCGGTCCGGTCCGGTCCTGGAAACTACGGAACCGGAACCGGACCGGAATTGGCAGGTTTTCATAAAATAGGAACCGGTTTCGGACCGGACCAATCGGTCCGGTTCGGTCCGGTCTGGACCGATTTTCCGATTTCTCGGTTTAAATTTACACCCCTATGTCTATGTAGGATGTAACCAAATGTTGGAGCTGAGGATGTTGTTGAAGAGCCAAATGAGGAAATGTCATTTTTCTCGTTTGACGAAGTAAGGACATACCATATAAGAGCATTCACATCCGATTTCCTAAATTTTTTTTTAAATTTTAGTTAAACATGACACTCCCTATTAGGGGTGATACCCACCCCCTACGGGGCGAGGCCACCCCTCTCTCGCCCCCGTCCATGCGAGGGAGGGGTGCTGGGGTGAACCTCCATCCGTCCGCACCCCCGCATCCCCCTACTGGGCCTTTGGCCCAGTATAGTTTTCTGGGCCCTAAATGGCCCATAATTAGTTTTTGGACCACTTTGAGTCCAGAATTTAACTTAAAAAATATATAGATTTAAAAATTGAAAAAAATAATATATATATATATAGATATATATAGATTGAACTATTATCTATATAGATTGAACTATTAAGTAGATATTGAGTTTCAACTATTAACTAATTAAGTAATAATCATCACTAATGCACTAAGCTAAAATAAGTAGTTTACAATTATACAAATTAAGAGAACTAATAAACTATTACACTATTACAACCTCCTCTAAAAAAAATATATATTACAAATTGTACAATTAACTATTGTAGCAACATTACAATTAATTGTAAATTAACAAAATAATAATTTTTCAATTTGATCAATTTGATTTTGGGGTGGAGCCGTGGCAATGAGTTCACCAATATCCACATGTATATTAGATTAACATTATGCTAAATTGTATTTTACTCAAAATAGAACAATCACTGGTATAACAATATACTGTAGGTTTGTGATTTTAGATCCATTCTTTAGCGCTATTTTGCAAGGAAGCTGTTAAATTAAAGTAGCCAACCTATCGACATTGTTTAAGATAGAAGGTATATATATTAAGATGTTTGATAGTTTAATTAAGCTGAGCAGTCCTTGAAGTTTACTGTATTGCTGAGTGTGTTGATATCTACGTGTAGGCTTCTGTTATTTATGTTCATTTTGCTAATTTTGGTGTAAAGGTTGGTGGTACTGTTTGTGTTGTGGCAGTTTTATGCTCACCCTAGAAGACAATTTTTGTGCTCTGCCTTGTGTTCATTTTCAACAACTGATTTTTGTGCTCATTTTAGTCCTATTTTTGTGCTCATATTCGTGCTGTTGTTGGAACAATTTTTGTTGTTGCTTGTGCTGTGAAAGGTTGGGGTTTACTTTATGCCAGCAAATTAAAATAACCACATACTATGAATGGTTGAGTTATACTTTGTGAGTTATATTGTGTTGTTGCTAGCTTTAGAAGAGCGCTTCTTGCTGGAAAATATAATGAGATTTCGACAATTTTTTGATATATGCACAGATGAGAGAGACAGGTGCCTCAAATGCTAGGGAGTTGTCAATTTGTTGTTGACTTTGTAAAAAAGTAGTTAGGGAAATGTCTATTTCTTGTTGGCATCTTAGACCAACATTCGGCTTTGTTCATAATGTTATTTACTTGTGCCAAGTGGTTTTTCAAAATTTTTGTATCTTGAGATATTAACTCTACAATTGAGCAAAAATTAATTGTGCAATGTCTAGTAAAATATCCAAAGCATGTGGTATTTGAAATTTCTTCATAGTTTTTATATAGTCTTAATAGCTTTTATGAACAACATATTATGTATATATAGTTCTTATATATCAAAACGACATGTTCAGTAATGCAGGTAGTATTTGAAATTTACTGATATCTATATTGCGAATTTTTTAGATAAACCTTTTAAAAATACAAGTCTTTAATAGCTGAAAGGATGTCAACTGGTCTAACCACATATAAGACATGCCAGTACATGAATCTATATAATAGCAATGAAAAGTCACTACAGATGTCAACTGGTCTAACAACTTAGAGATGTACTTATATTTTGATGCAGTTGGCTACATATGTAACTTAAAATGCAAATATACTATGCGGATAAAGGTTCTACAACTGGAGATACTAGCATAGACTGGTGACATCGTTCAACATCACTACTTCTTTCAGAATTACTAGACAAGTCACTACTTCCTTGGCATGCAACACAGTAAGCGTTAAAAACTAACCATGTAAAGGAAATTGGATAACAAGGGCATATAGCCATCAGTAATGAAATAAAAAATGCATGTTCCTAGATAATAAGACCATATAGCCGTCAGGAAAGAAATTGGATGACAAGGCCATATAGGCATCAGCATTCACAGTCCAACATCATAAACAATATGTTTGACAAAAAACTAGCAAAATATCCCAAATGGTTCAGGCTGGTTAAATTAAAGTAGCAGCCATATTAATACAAATAAGAAAAACATCTACAACACTATAAGTGCGACCCTATATCATGCATTAGAATCTTGATTTTGTGTGTTTCGTTCTAAATATACACTTGATGTCAGGCACATGTTCTATTTCCATTTGACCTGCACTTATATGCTGCTATGTCAACTGGTTAATCTTGTTGAACAATATTTGCCACAAATTGTTCATTTATTGTTTGGGGATGTTCTATTATAGCCCTACCATATTCAGGAATTTCAAGATCTACCCAAGTGAAAAACTTACATGACTGGCCATACTGTCAAACAAAATAGCAATCATGTGGATCATGCTTGCTTTCCAACCACAACGATATGGTTAAAATATGGTATCTTAGCTATCAATTCTTACAAGTAAAAGATCGTTTGCCATAACTTGTGAGATACTTAATTCTTAATTGTCTGTCAATATCTAAAGCATCATATTTTTCTCACTTATTTGAAAAGCTTGAGATAATCCCAACGAAAATTTGCATTCTATAGTTATATGTCGCTTTTCATATATTCTAATTATTGATATGATATGGTTCATAACAATTATTTGGTTATAACAATTATGGTTCTGGAGGTTTATTAAGGTATCGCTCTATGACTGACCTTGTTCATGTCAAATAATGGCATGCCTCATGGTGAGATTTACAGCTCTAGTGTGACAGCCTCATGATACACCACCTCCATAAAGGGTAGACAATGGTCAAAGTTCCTTCCTTTTGTCGCATTTCAATCAAAGGGTTGAAGGGAGATAGTGCATTAAGCTGTTCGCAAGGACCAACTTGATCCTCTTCCCCAGGGATCCCAGATGAGGGATTCCTAGGAGAGCCACCAACTCCAACTACCATTCATTTACAATCCATACTAAATCTGACCAACTGCCCATCCAACTTCCTCTACGTTCTTGACAGTCCATCTTTGTCTCAGTAGAGTCTTTCAGTGGCATGTTTCGGTCCTATTTCCCATTACTAAAAAAAGTGAGCCACCGATTCAAGTACAAGATACTATCATTATCACTTGGACAATTAGACATCCAACCCGTAATTTCAATGACCCAATTGTAAGAATGGAGCTCTACCAACTGAGTTATATCCCCCTGAGCCCAATGGAGCATGCATGAAGGAGTCAGATACTTTTCTATTCTTTTACTTGGCGCAACTGGGCCATCCTACACTTGAACCAAAGATCTTGCCCGTGAAGTAAATCATCGCACCTACGGTCCAACCAATTGGGAGAGAATCAATAGATTCCTTTTCGGGAGCGATTCATCCTTCTCGAACGCAGCATACAAATCTCCGGTGCATTGCGCTCTCCAAGTGTGCTTAAAACTATAAATTATGTACTTTTAGCAAAAAATGAGTTTTCCTAAACTTACCAAGTACTATGACACCATAATTAAGATGTTTGAGCAAACCTTTCTTGTTCATTCAATCATCAATATGTATGTAGACCAGACCTCTTATTTGACTCATTCATTCAAGTTTATGACAATACAAGTTGCATGCAGCTTCTTTGAAATACAAAAAATGCAGCTTCTCTAAAATACTTTACTCAGATTCATTCAAGATGCATGCAGCTCCTTTAAAATACAAAAAAGCTTATGAAAAAAGGATGGACAATGGCCAAAGCTAAATCTTAGAAAAAATTAATTATGCACTTTTAGCAAAAAAAAGACATTGGAAAAGTTGTAAGCAAAACTTGTTGATGCCTTTTCATAATTGCTAGCGGAAGAAAATAAGGGTTTGTGATTATAATTCTCAATGTTGACTAACAAATGAACATCAAAATGAATGTGTTTTAAAAGAAAGTACACATTGGACTGACTTTTAATCATTTTTAACACATTGCATGATTTGTTTTCCAAAATATTAATAATCAGATAACAAAACACCCAAATTGCAAATTGTGGTATATAAATGGGGACTTGGGTTAGGAGTTACAGCACCAACATTCCTTTCCTTCTATCATGAACAATAATGGATTTTCCTAAGCTTACCAAGTGATGTTTTCAAAAATTTTGTTGATAAAGCACAATGCATATCAATCCAACTAATCATCCTAGAAAAGAATATCACAGAGTAAGGGAATGACTTTTGTGGGGTTACCTAGCAGCTCAAGAGGGTCAGTCAAATGTGCATGGCGACAGAAGCGACAAACCCTGGTGTGATTTTGTCCAAATCGTCCAAACCTGAGACAAATAGAGAGACAAAGAGAGAGAAAGCTAGAAAGAGAGATAGTCGAAGGAGAGGGAGAGAGAAGTACCCTTACCTTCGAAGGCGCTGTTGTACGATGGCCACACTGCAAGAGGCCCAACTCGAAGGGGAGATGAGGCTCAGCCAGGTAGTGATGCCAAGGCTTCTGAGAGAGAGAGAGAGACAGAGAGAGATAGAGACAAAGAGAGTGATAGAGAGACAAAGTTAGTGTGGGAGAGAGGTTCGGGAATAGGTATGATGTTTATCTTACCTTCGACGGCGTCATTGTTCCCACGTTGAGAGTGGAGGAGTTTGTTCGGCCTGCCTGGTGCCTTTGACTTCACCCTTTGACAACGCCAAGAGATGTTTGTTCTCACTTCGACGACGTGTGAGAGTTTCATTCTCGGCCTGTGACAATGAGGCTCGTTCGGCATAGGATTGAGAGGAGGAGCCCAGCTAGCGACAATGAAAGCAACTTGAGTCTGGGGTCTAAGATTTGAGTTTCAAAATGAAAACGCGTTCTTACACAGGGAGGTATAGCAGATTGACATGCAACAGGCAAATCACATCACCTCCTAAAGCTTCTGACGACCTCTAGTAGAGAGAAGCGTCCAACACTTGCAGAGAGCAGCGAGAAGTGTAGAGAAGAAAACAAAAAATAATGATATGTAGGATGTGGTAGGAGGTCGTAAGGGTATCATTACCCTTAAAAAATATATCATTAATTTCTTTCAAGCTCATTCCAAAATCTAAAGTTCCATTAGTATAAATATGAATTTCCTTTTATATTTGACTTTTTTCTTCCTATTGAGAGATTGATATAGGATTTATAGTGTGACTAGACATTGGAGTATGTTTTAAAACCATTTGATAAAAAGATTATCATGACTACAAATAATCGATTTTATTGAAATGAGTAATGCTAGATACAGTCTCAATTAAGGTATGCAAGTTCCATGTAGTACTCCCTTTGATACGAACCCGCGGGAATGAAATCTCTTGAACCCACAATCAAATTGAAAACTCCCCAAGAAAGTCAAAATCAAGTAAAGGATAAAGAATCTAGACACAATGAGAACTATAGTTTCAAGAACCTAGATTATATTAAAATCTAGACCCGTTGAAGAATCCGTCTCAAGAACCCAGATTACAAGGAGGAACGCCACAAAGGTTGTGATTTACCTTTGATAAGTTCAAGAGTTCAATAAAAAATAAGAGGAGTAAACTCAACTAACAAATAAAATTCAATTATATCTAAAACTTCAAATGAGGCTACAAAGAGTATTTAAACCAAACCTAATTAAAACCCTAACCAAAATAAAGCTCCTTTTACCCAAAATGTCCCTGGATGAACAGTGTCGCGACTACAGTAACGCTACAGTAACCTCTTGAAACCCTAGTTACTTTTTTAGTTCCTAAAAAGTAACTTTCCAAATAAGCCATTGGCCAAAATACAAGGCCTTCTCGAAAATCCTAGTTCATTAAAAATAAGACGTGTGGGCCAAGCATCTTCAAGCCCACTTATTCTAAATTAATAAAATAAATCATTTAACCAAATTGGAAACCTCCAATCACAATAGGCTCTATCTCTAAGTCATGTCTTCCACAGCTTATTAAATCAAGTGGATCAAAACTGGTTCTCCTTCTTTCAAGCTCATCTTGAGTGTTGGGCTCTTGCTAGCTTCATCCCAAGTGGATTGCACCAATCTGTACATTACTTCCTTGATCTTCTTGGCCATTGATCTTGTAATTGGCTCATCTAGAACTTGCAACGGATCTTTAAGAGTAAGCCCACATTGGTTCCGATCAACCTTTAAAATAAAGGTTTTTTTTTTAAAAAAAGTACGCGGCTTACATGCCTTAGAATTATAAATATCATTTCTCTATCGAGATTATAAATCCCTGACAAATTTATCTGCCAAGAGTACGAATATGGTACGTACATTTCTTTTTGAATATCAAGAACGTATGTACACAAAAAAAAAAAAAAAAAAAAAGTACAAATCTATACTCATTATTTGGGAAATGCAAAGGGACCCCCACCTTAGAAAAGAGATATGGCTTCCACCTCTCTTCTTAGCTTGTGGATAACCACCAGTAAGGGAAAATGAAAGGGAACTATACCGTCCGTCCGTGATCCTTTTTGGTCCAGAACTCTCTAACGGTGTTCTTTGAGATCCCACATGATTTATATCTACGACGTGCAGCTTCCCATACCACATAGGAGGAGGGAGACCATCTATCCATGCATGATAGCAACAATAACAGAAACTCATGAATCATTGAGGAGCTACTAGCATGACAAAAGAACATCGAAAGCGAAATAAAACCTAACAAATTAAGGAGAAAACGCTACTTCCTTTAGCTGAGGATCACTTGTTTGAATTTTTCTAGATCGACCTTTTCAAATTATTATTATTTTCAGGATATATGGTACTGTTATGATCTTCTACAAAAAAGTGATGAGATACGTACCATGAAAAATTATATTCTTTAGCCAAACGTGAGGGTCTATTAAATAAAATTTGGATATTTTCTTCTTCTAAAAAATTTATTAATTTTGCATTACAATAAAATTTTTTATTTATTGTTAATTATTTCCTATCAAAATGATTATTTCTTGTAAAATATAAGTCCGGTCTCGTCACAAATAGTTATTTCTATCACAAATAATTCATCATAAATGATTATATATATTTCTTGTATTGTTGGGACGATGGTCTTATAAATATATAGGGATATATATAATTTTCTCACGTACAAAATAAGCATTACTACAAGATGCATGCACTTGATCTTTTCTGTATTCAGCATTAATGACCTTGGATTTCTTTTGTCGTAAATATGATAAACATAAGCAAATGAAACAATGATTAGCCGAGAAAAAAAAAGGAAAGAAACAATGATTATGTCTCGAATAGCATGATCTAATCCTCACATCCAAACACTACTTGATTCCTAGCCTTAACATATAGGCACAAAATGTAATTAATTGTAGAACATGATGATAATCATGCATCGTTAGTTTGTAGATCCTTGTCTAGCTACGTACGTACGTACAACGTGCAGCTTTCCATACCACAAAGGAGGAGGGAGACCAATATCCATGATAGCATGACAATTACAGAAACTCATAAATCACTGAGGAGCCAGGAGCATGACAAATCAAGAACAGTGAAAGCGAAAGAAAACCTAACAAGGAGGCTACCATCAGTACCTCAGGAAGAAGAAGATAACACTTCCTAATTTAGCTGAGGACTTAGTACTTTAATAATTAAGTTTCTCACAATCGAGCTTTCCAAATTATCATATATAGCTGATCGTGACTTTAGTCGTGCATGATGATTTGATTGTGGACTTTTCTAAATATAGCATTAATTTGTAGATTACTAACGCGTAAAAAATTATATATATATATATATATATATATATATATATATATATAAAAGAAGGAAAAAAAGAAGACAAAGCGTGGGAAAGAAAACAATGTTCTAGATTCTTAAAATTCTAAATTATCTATATATCGATATGACTTAAACTTATTATAATCCAATTCATGAGCATTTAATGTATATATGATTGAATGATATATATGGCTTAAAAGGAAAATATTATTATCTCGAAAATTATATAGTTATAGATATTTAAGTCGATGGCCTCGCTATCATTATATTATATATGATGAATACTGTCATTATAAAACCACTACACCACACACTGCTTACATAGCATAATTCAAAATTTAAATTTTTAAAATTTATCTTAAATTAAATTATGTCATGTAAGCAGTGTGTGGTATAGAGGCTTGAGAATAGAATAACTCTTTTATGATTAGTTACAGAAGTTGTAAATATGATCAACATGCACACAATGCAAATGAAAATGCTGATTATATATGTCAAGAATTAAAAGCATAAAATAATCCCCACATCCAAACACTGAAATTAAATTGTAGAACATAATAGGAAGTCTTTGAAAGGGAAAATAGTTCGGTGGTAGGAGACATGGGGCTGGTGATGAGGATTGGAATTGAAAGAGGCATGAAAAATTAAGGTGCAAAACTGCAATCTAATTCATGTATAAATTAATAAAAGGGGTCTGAGGGTGGCCGACATTCCTGTTGTCAATCGACAAAATAGAGGCCCCTTGCCTGCAGCACCTTATTCAATTCCTCTTGCCTGCCTTCTTCCTTCACGGACCCATTACAATAATGAATTCCAATTAATTAGACCTTCCTCTTGGTCTTCTTGCTGTTCCGATCCACTACTACTGTTTTCCCAATTGTCCCCTATTGATTTAATGCTTGGTTGATTTATCAGTACGGTCGGTAAGCTAGAGTTTATATCGATTGAGATGAACATGAGACCATGCAGGAAATCTCATCTGTTCTTTCTTGCTTACAATTACTATTGTGGACATGATCAATCAAGTTGCAGATGCTTTTCTTTTCTTTTCTTTTTTTTGTCAAAAAACAAAAAGAGCTACGTGAGTATGAAAAGTAGAGTCGGAGAAGAAGGTGAGCAGATGGAAAAGGGGTCCCAAAAGCAACCAAACATAGGGTACCAACACCCAGGAAAGGGCCCAAAATGCTTTGAACTTTCTCTCAAGCTGGGGGAAGAAGAGAATTGCGACATGGCCACCCGAAAAGACAAACTAACCTTTATTTTCCTCTGGGTTTCCTTCCATTTTGCTTTGGCGAGACTCGGAGAAAGTATCCAAACTTTTCCTAGATAGTTACAGCACACTAACTATGCTCATTATTTCATGGTAGTTAGACAACATGAATGGTTTTTTTCTTCTTTTCTCCGTAGTGAATAGACTTATCACTATGCCATATCTTCTTTTGTAGATTTTTTAGAATGCACTCTACTCTCTTCACTCTGAATGAATCACAAAAAGACACAAATGATATTTGGATGATAGAGAAGTAAATTACCATGCATATGAAAAGAGTAATCCTACGTACAACCATAAAGTGCATAAACACCGCGTAATCGCGTAATTCTACGTACCACTTCATGTATATAAATGAATATACATATATATATATATATATTAATAATTGCGCCCAAGTCCATAAATGATAGATCAGGGACTATACAGGAAAATAAAATTTACAATTTGGGGGCGTGGTCCTAGCATCTTTAATTTGTACTTCATCATCAGTTCTTTCTCTTCCCTTTGCTCATGTGAGCTATGATCTATCTGATAAAGCCAAAAGAGATCTTACACTAAGTCATTGGAAAATCCAAAAAATTCGATCTTGATCACCAACAAATGAGCAATTTGTTTTGTTTTGTGTCCAGCATGAGAGAGGCTGAGGCTGAGGATTCTTTTCATAAAGTTTTCATGCATCTATGAGCTGTTTGTTGTACTCTTGGAAAAACTATATGAAACTGTGATGCTGCACCCTGATTGGTAGGCCTTTCGGGAAATCGACAAAGGGGAAGGCATAAGCTTGATCCGTATCGGCCAACTCCCAGTGGTAGTTGAGGACTAGATGGTGGATGAAGACAGCCATTTCAAGCTTGGCGAACTCTGAGCCGGCGCAGAGTCTTGGTCCTCCACCAAATGGCATGAAGTTGTTATTGCTTGCTGTCATGCTTGGGCTACTAGATGAAGATCCAACCATTCCTTTGTTCTGCTCCAATCATCACCACCATTACAAGGAGGGATCGAAAAAAACAACAAAATATATATCTCAGTTTTTTTGTCTATAATATTCGTTTATATAGGTCCAACATCTCTAACAAAGATTAAAGTTCATGTTGTGATGAGTGAGAGAAAGAGAAACAGAGGCATCAAAGAACTCCATAGATCTGTTGATATGTATGTTTAACAAGACTTCAAGTTAAAAACTTCGAGCATTAGGTTTAGAATACTCGTGCATGTACTCATAACAAATGATAAAACTCTTTTTTAAGGACATACATGGACTATTAGGTAGTAAGGTATTAGGTATTTTGTGAATAGTATTGGAAAAATAATAATAGAATATTGAATAGTAGTGAATAGTAATAAAAAATAATAATAAAATAATAAATAATAGTGAGATATTCTCGAGAATATCCGAGAATACCATGATGTTTAAAGTAGCTCACAAACAAAACACTTTCACAACTTTCCACACTCGCAGATAGTGAGACTGATTCATGACGATAGGTTTCAAGTTGGATAAATACAAGGGATAGAACTTATAGGAGCCAAACTTACTGTCACAACTCGGAAGTAAAAAACAAGATGCGATACTGATCGATATACATATGGCAGATACAAATTGGATAAAATATGGATGTAGGTGCCAATAATATTCATGATACTAGTAAATGGGACATTCTACGAATAACAATAGTACCTTGTCGCACAAGTATCTTTGTCCATTCGTAGGAAGTAATTAGTTTGTTTTCTCTTTCATTTTCCCCTGCAATTGAAGTAGTGGGATCCTCTCTCTCTCTCTCTCTCTCGGGAATTTGGTGAGGACCAGTTTTGTTAATGACCCACGGTCCACCACAACTCATGCACGTGCATGTTAGAGTCCCCACCATCCACATGGGCTTTAATCATCTCTCAAACCCCAGAGGCCCTGCCCACACGCACGCAGGGGAAGAACAAGAGAGAGAGATGGCCAAAACTTGTGGGGTTCTCGGCCGTACCTTGTGTAACATTGCTACACTGATCATGACAGTTCATCTCGAAGGAAATCCGAGAGATCCCCAGCATGTTTTTTTAAATATTTATGCCTTACCCCAATTGAAGATAGATGTCAAAGGCTTCGATAAAAAATAAAATAAAATTACAATATATATAAAATAAAAATTCTCCTTTTATTTTAATTTCTTATGATTTTAGGTTTAAAAAAAAAATATAGTTTACATGCTCAGCTATCACATTATCTTCTTCTCAGGAATTTGATATATGAAACGATCGAAATAATATTATTATCATATGTCAATTATAATAACTTTTTTGTGCCTAATTCTGGTATTCGAGATAAGGACGTAGCTGTAGAGGGAAAGGGGCCTTTTGGTCCCCCAAAGATCTGAAATAAAATTTATAGACAAAGTTGATATGCTTCTAACAATGATCCTTTTTAATCCAGTCTATTCCATGCATCTAGTCCCACTAGCTAGGTGATATTTCTAACTTCACTCCCACGTAAAAAGATGCTAATTAATTAGACAAAATAACTATATTTTTTACCCTCAAATTAATGATTATTTTTTAACAGAAATTCTATTTGCAATCCTGAGTAGTCGACTACGTATGCAGTTTCATTGATGAATAGTGGTAAAAAGGAAAAAAACATCATTTTAAAAAGATATTGTAATTTTAAAATCTTTTTAAACATGACTGTATGGACTTGCTTGAACAATCTCTAAATGAGAATTGTATGTAGAGTAACTCAACTTTTTACCATAGACAATGACTTCTACATGAACAGTTTAGGAGCAATCTTGGATTTGGTTAAGATTATCAATTAAGCAACCAACATATATGTATATATGTATATACATATATGTACTAAAAACAAGATAAAAGAATAAAAGAAAATTCAAATGAATTTTGATACCATGCATCCACCATTCCCAAACAATCATTGGGAGAGCACACGACCAATTATCCAATTGCTTGCCAGTGAGAGCCACAACCATAACCAGTGAGAGTGCATGGGGACCTCTGCTAACAGAACCTTTTTCCCTTTTCTTAACTCCCTCTAGTTTATTCTAAATAGAATAATATTAATAAGGAAAAGGGAAGAAGAAGAAGATAGCATTCATTATGGAAGGCATGCTGTCAAAGCTGGCTCTCTCATAACTCACCTGCCATCTCCAGGGATTGAACTGTTGAGGCTGGTCAAAAAGCAAAGGATCCAAATGCACGGCTGCAATCACCGGAAGCACTTTCCAACCACGTGGAATGTCATACCCTTTCAATCAGAATGATAAACAATGCAAAAAAAGAAAAAAAAAAGATTAAAAAAGTGGGTTAGTTTCTGGCAACCTTCCAGCGAAATTACACTCAATTTTTTTTTTTTAAGTGATTTCTCATACCTCTATACCGAACATCTTTTAGTGCCTTCCTGTGGAGAAACCTTACCACATTACCAAGCCGGAGGGTCTCACTAATAACCTTCACATGATCAGAAATTAAAGAACTTTAAATCATTTGCTTTGTGGGAATAATCTCATTTCAAGTTTGATCCATAATTGTACGACAAAACGATTTTTAAAACACTCCTGAGAGAGCTTACACATTGGGTGAATTCCATTTTCTTGTAGTCCTCCCAACTCAATTCCATTTCTCCTGCTTGCTTCTTGGCTCTGGCAATTTGAAGGTGTTCTTCCTGAATTAAAACAGCAAGTGGGTGAAAAAATACGATCGATCAACATAAAAGATAGTAAAAGACTTGAAAAAGAAAAGGATTTGCCTCCGAGGAGTTTCTTACTCTGAGTTGTTGAATAGCACTGGGACAACCTGGCAGGAAGTATATAGCTAAAGCTATGGCTACTGATGAAGTTTCATGGCCGGCAAAGAGCAAGCTTAAGATCAAGTCAAGAATTTGCTCGGTTGAAAGATTGGAATGCTGCAAGACCCATCCAAGAAGATCATCTTCCTCCATATCTTCGCTTTCCTCCTTCGTTTTCCGTATTCTATCTTCCATTTTTCGCTCAATAAACTTGAGGATGGTCGCTCGAGACTGTGAAGCAGAGCATCAAACAAGATGAAGCAAGGAAACCATGTTTTATGTTCAGAACAGAATCATCGTCCAGTGGGATAAAAATACTTACCTGCAAGGCCTTTCTATATGCAGTTCCAGGAAAATTCAGAGGAGCCGACACCACTCCCTTCATGAAAGTAATATATTCTTTCTTCAGCTGCTCGGTCTCGGGCATCCCGGGATCCATGCTCATGATATGCTTTGCCATCAGATTGAAGGTAAACTGCAATTCTTATTACTAAGCTAAGCTGGCTCAATAAATATGTCTTAATGTATATTACAAGTTATCTTTCAAGTTTTTTTTACCTTTTTGGCTTCATCTTGAGCTGAAAATATAGAATTCTCCTTCCAGGTGCTTAGTACAAGCACGGTATGCTTCTCCACCTCTCTCAAAAGATGAGTCCTAAGCCTGGCATGGCTTAAGAAGTTGAGGGAAATACTCCTCATGTCTCTGTGCATGTCTCCAACTAATACCAACATAGACCATTTTCCAAGAATTCCACCTATGCTTCTAGGATAGCTGCATTCAAATAATCTTCCTTCATTCTGTAGAATGAATCTATTAAGCCCAGCATCTGCCGAGACGATTGTTGGCTCTCCAAACAAATTAGACTTGTAAATTTTGCCATATCTGAAGAATGAGTAAGAGTGTAAGTACTACCGCTCTAACTGTATGAGTAGAACATAAAGTTTCGGTTTTAGGGTCTTCTTTTTTTGTGGGTGTAGAGTGTGGTTTTACCTTGATATGTGTTTCTCCATGAATTCTCCAATTGAAGTAGCAGAGTAAGGCTTAAGATAGCCGATAGTTTCACCAAGAAAAGGCCAGCCCATGTTTCCTGGTGGGAGATTGAGTCTGCTTCGCTTTCTTTTGATGAGGATAAAGATCAGAAGTAGAGCTAAGATGGAGGGAAGAGAACAGAGAATTAGCTCTGAGTCAGGCATGGAGATTGACTTCATGACTGATCTATCTCCCTCTTAATTTGTGCGTGTGCGTGTTTTGCGTGGGATTTGCTTGGCTTGTTGTAAGCAGTTTGAATCAGAAGATATCATCTGCTTCTTTTTGCAGTTCTACGTCTGCAAAAAAAAGTACTTCCATTTTCAGGAGGATTTAAAAATCACTTTTAAGCAGTTGGTTTCGATGAAACCAGTTTTAAGTGGATGCATTGAAGCCAATAGGCTGCTTTTATAAGCTTCTCTTCTGTTTTCAAGCGAAATAATCGGAAAGTATAGCATGAAAATTGGCTTTACACATGGAAAATGCTAATCTGTACAAATAAAATAACATTTTTTTACGTTCAAAAATTTTGTTTTGCTCATAATTCATGCGTGACTTTTCCATGGCCATACATACTTTTCATCTAACTTTTTGGTAAACTAATCCTACAGTTTGATATTAACGTGGCATGCAAAAAAGCAAGCAGATGCTCATGTTGGAGTAGGAGAAGTAATGGAGCTATGCCCTACTGTTTTTATTTCTTTTGATTATTATTGCTCTGGTAAACAAAAAAGACTCTCATCTCATAAAATGAGGGTAAGTACTAGATATAATGATTTCCGCCCTGGAGTGAGATTTTTACTTAAAATTACACTTAGAATATATTATAATATTTACAAATAATAATAAAATAATTTGAATTAAAATATTTTATTAAATTTTGAAAAAATGTTGAATAAAATTATTATTAAAAATTTATTTAAATTTAATTTTTTAATATTATTTTTATTTTGAAACTTAAAAAAATTGTATTATTTGTTGTGTTTTATGTTGAAAATTTGATAAAATTATAATAATTACATAATATTTAGATAAAAAAAATTAAAAATTATTTTGTTTAAAAATAAAATATATAAAAATACATTATTATACCAACAAGACCTTAAAATGTCAGGTTTCAAGATGGCAAGAACTGACGAACTAAGATAAATGTTATATACAATTATGGTGTGCGTAAATATCGTATAGTTATTTTAAAAAAAAGTATGGTTTATTATTAAAAAATTAATTTTTTTTTATATAAATTTTATATTTACAATTATAAGCATCATTCTCACGAACCAAATGTCAAAGCGAACGATTGGTGTAGAACATGAAAATGCAGTACTTGTACAATTTCCAGAAAATTAGGGTTGTTGCAGTGAGTTGATGTGTACATTTGGACTGGTTTCTCATAAAAGCTTTCTACCATTGCCGTGCATGTACTCTCGTAGTAGATACCTATACAATAATCTAGAGAGCGGTGGATTCAAATTCAATCGCCTAGAAGTTGATCCAGTACTGGTACAACTTCAGAGTCTATTCTACAGTCCTCGCTCTAGCCCTTTGACCTAATTACCCAGCTTGTCGTCTTAGCCTTTAGGCCCTGCCCCCAGTAGTACTACTACTTCACCTCCAGGGCTCACTGCCTCGTTATCTGTAAAATTAATCTGGGAAGCCAATTACATTTTGTATTTCGTTTTTATCTAAGGATCCCCACCTCTGTCTAGAGTCTAGACTGAAATATCATGTTGATGTTGAGGCCAATGTTACAGTTAAAATTTGAAGGGGATTTCTTTCGTATAGTAATAGTGTCAAGAAAATATGAGGCTAGATTAGAGTTTGTTATATATCATTCATTATTTATTCTTATATCTCATATTTAATTATTTTTTTTATAAAATGCAAAATATAGAGGATGAATATTAATTGATAAAAAGAATTATTCGACTAAATAAATTTATTGGCTCAAATTCTTGAATATTTTTCATTGCCTTTTAACAACCATTATTAGATACTTGTTGGAGTTTGTCGGGTTTTTTTTTCAAAATGAACAAGCCTTTAATGGAGCCACATGGGGTGCAAGAAAAAAATGACCGGACCGAATCGAACCGGTTCGATTCTGATTCGATCGGTTTCAATTTTTAAAAATTGAAACAATTAAATATTTTTTCGTTTAAATTTAATTTGATCAAATTGAATTGAAATATGTATTTAATCTTTTTCGTTATATATATTATAAATTTATATAACGTAAAATTTTAATCTTAATGTCTATGCTTCCTTGATATGAAATTACTCTTAAATATGAATATTAATATTAAATTATTAATATATTATTATTTATCCTTATATATTAAGTTACATACTTACATATATGGTATGGTATAAGTATAAGAGTACCTTATATATATAAAATATGTAATTGTAATTTTTCTTCAGCTAAATAGTTGGTAATCAGTTATCCTATAACTTTTTTTATATACTTTGGAGTTGAACCTTTTATTTCGGTGGTTGCATTTACAATTATTTTAGTGTATTTTTTTTTAGATTTTGTTTATTTGGTTAATTAGTTATATGCATGGTATTTTTTAAAATAATGTTTTGGGCACTATTAGATTTTGGGGTAAAAATATTCCTTTGAGTCAGAAAAACCAACTTATGTAACAAAAAAATCCAAAACCGAATTACACCTATAAACCAAATCAAACCAGACCGAAATTGAAAAAATTAAAAGTTTTGATTTTTTGGAAGAATCAGTTTGTATCGATTCTCAGAATTTCAAAACAGACTTAAATTGATTCAATTTTAAAATATATCTAAAATCGAACCAATTACATCCCTAGAGTCACGTGATATCCGGTTTGAAAAGAGTTTTGTTTTCAATTGCATTTTAGAGGTGTGCGGTGTATGAGACCTCGGTATAGCATAACTCTTACTAATTTGCTGCAGACCAAGAATATTGAGACATGCAGTTGCATGCTTCCCTCACAGAACAAGGTAGAAATTAAGTACTGGCTGGCTTTTCTGAAAGGAAAATGGTACTATGGCGTCTAAGTTTATCTCCTCAATTTGACCGTTCATGTATTTTTTTTTAATTTTTTAATTTAATAATTAAGGAAATAACTATTAGTGTATTGATATTTTATTTTTATTTTTTAAAGATGTTTAAAAAATATTTAAAAGAAAAAATAAAAAAATATATATAATTTATACAAGAGGCACACCAAGTGAGCAAGTGACTTGAATGGCATAGTAGCGTTACCCTTTCTGAAACCATACGTGTTTGCTTTAATGCCAAGTAAGGGACAAGATAAGTACTTCATATAGCTAGTTAGCGATTGGCCATGCTTGCTCATTCTTGTAAATCGCCGTCGAGAACTAATTCCAAGTTAAACGACAAAGAGAATGCATCCGATCGAGTCGCTATAGATAGACAGATCACACACGCATTAGAGAGATATTATTGATAGAGCAATGCCAAATACAGTCTTCAAATGGGGACTGCAATGCAAGTCTAGGCTATTTTAACTTTAAAATTTTTTAAAATTATAAAATTATCCCTTCTAAAATTATGTTTTCTCTCATTTCATAATGTGTCTGCACATGCAGTCCCCACTTAAAGACTGCAAATAAAATTTCTCTTATTGATAACACACTTACTACTGTTCCTTATATTACGTTAATTAAACGACCACATACATTAATCAATACTACTTGGAGATTTGAACGTAGCTTTCATTTTATTGATTGATGATTATGACTAATAGCAACAAATCACCTCCATGATTGATCAACATTCCCCTTTGAGCTGTACTAATCATCAACAAATCTAGGATGCACTTTGAGAGAGAGAGAGAGAGAGAGAGAGAGCTTTTTAAATTTATTCTCCATAATATATAGGTGTCATACCTGTCAAATGATCGTCCCAAAAAAACTTAACAGATAGATCCAACTATTAATTGAGAAATTAAGGAATTTATCATTGCAATAATTTGAAAACTCGTACCACAAAACCATTTGTGTATTTCGATTTTTTTTTTTTATTATGATCATGCCTCTCAGGTTGGTAATTTCTTTCTTGGTCTGGATTATCTCTTGCTGTATCTCCTTACTAATATATATTAGATTAAACTATATACATGTGTTTTGGCATAGAACTCGAAGTTCTTGTTTAGCCTTCCCCAAAGATGTTTAAGTTTTTCTTTGATTGAATAATGGTGATCATGCCAACAATTGTCCTTTTTCCCCATAAATGACGAACCCTTTTCTTAAGGGAAGTGCTAAATCAATTATTTTGTGGATGTAACATATTTTTTTAAATTAACGTTTATTTTTAAAAAACATGCATACGAAGTTTTCATAAATTATAAAGAAATGATTTGTATAAATTTCAAATCGACAAATTATATATAAATCTTTGTAAAAAAGTAGACTCCACTTAAAAAAATTATAAAAATAACTATTATTTCTTAGTGTGGATGAATTCTATGCATCAGTCATTATTTACTTTCACACCTATAGCTTTTTTCAATAGGATGTGGATGTGTTTTTCATAAGATGTGAATGTGTTTTTCATAGAGAGTGAAGTGTGGAGTAGTGAATAATAACTGATGAGAAGAATTTTTTATTAGTGTGATCTACTTTTTTACAAAAGATTTGTATGATACTTGTTTATTTGAGACTTATACCTAGCATTACTTATAATTTATATTCTAAAAAAAAAAGTGGACATTTTAAACATTGAGGAGGTTTGGATAGTGAGTTGAGTTGAGATGAGATGAAATTTGAAAGTTGAATAAAATATTATTAAAATATTTTTTTAATAATATTTTTTTTAATTTGAAAAAATTGAATTGTTTATTAGATTTTATTTGAAAATTTGAGAAAATTATAATGATAAAATAAGATAAGTTGAGATAAACTCATTATCCAAACAAAATTTAAACAAATGTCCTAATGACTAAAAACATACATTATTCCTTGATGGATCGATTATATTTGTTATTCATTTGTTTAGAGAATAAGCGCTTTTTAAGGGCTGGTTTGGTTATACAAAATCAAACTATTTGATCTCATCTCGTCTCATCTCATATAATTATTATAATTTTTTTAAACTCTCACATAAAATATAATAAATCATTCAACTTTTTAAATATCAAAATCAAAATTATATTAAAAAATTATATAATAATAATATTGTATTCAACTTTCAACAAAATATCTGATCTTATTTCATTTGAACTGTGAGATCTAAAATTTATGAAAAATTGTATTATGTAAATATTTTTGAAACTCAAATTACATCCTTTCCATAAATATTATATGCTTATTTTATTTACCAATTAATGTCTATAAATCCCTCTATTTTAAAAGATTTTGAACCTAAATGTCAACGAAACTTTAGATTTAATAATTTATGAGAAATGATACTTATAGTTATGAATGTGTAAATATCGTGTAATCGTTTTAAAAAATATAAATAAATATGGGACTCATATGAAAAAATTTAATTTTTTAATAATAAATTTCACTCTTTTTTAAAATAACTACACGACACTTACAGATTCTACTATATTACGTAGCATTACTCATAATTTATTATCTTTGTTATTGTTATCCATCCAACCGGAATAGGGAGCTTTTTGGCCGAGAGAGAGAGAAAAAAAAAAAAGCCAGGTTGCTTTTTCCAAGAAACCACGTGCGGACATTAATGCCTTTCACGTGTGTTCTCATTTTCTCATCCACCGAACTTTATCGTTTCCAACCATAACCAAATCCACATGTCACCCCCCTATCAAAAAAAAAAAAAAAGGGCACATGTCTCCCACACCGATCGAAGAGCATACCCGGTGGATCCAAGCCGTTAAAGTGCGAGGATCTTGCCTTCTTTGAGAAAGAAGGGCTCCCATGATATCCACGTGGTCCAATTATTTGTCTCGGTTAAATAATTCAAATAAAATCTTAAAAGTAGTGTTACATACTTATAGTTTTTATTTTTATCTTTTGTTTTAAAAATCAAATTTTAAATTTTATAATTTTTATTATATTAATGACATGTGAAGAAATAAATTTTTTTATAATATTTTTTAAATATAAATAACATTTTTCCAAGTCTCAAATACATAAAATTTGAACAAATTTTTTATATAAAAGTAAAAATGTAAAAAAAAAATATATATTTGTTTATAAAAGTTATACACAAAATTTATTTATTTGATACTCGTACTTATTAATAAAAATAAAAATAAAAAAATAAACAAACAAACCGATGGGAGGAGGCCTTACCTAACCACTCGTGCGGGTGGCCACACATGATAATCATTGCAACCATTCCATGGGTATATTCCACGTGGCAAGACTAACACGTGTGGTTGAAAAGACGTAGTACAGAGTAAGAAAATTAAATGCGCACCAACTGTATATTTTTAAATGTGTCAGTTGGCCTGGGAACCAAACGGTCCTCTCCAGCCCGAATTTGATTGAGGCAAGTAAAAGATCTTTTAATGAGACAAAAGCGTTGAGGATTTTTTACCACAGTAACACGTGCAATGACTTTTGTCTCCCTGTTGGAGCTACATTCGACACTGTTCCGGTTAAAAACTTCAATTATTTACGACACCGCTCCCCAGTCCCCAGTGTCGTTGAGTTTGCTTAACCATAAACTACTGTTGGTTATCCTTCTTTGCGTAACACAAGACTGTTCTTTCTGTGACATCTCATGATTCATTTGCTTCTATAAAAATATTTAAATCATTTATAGATGTCTTTAGTTATGGTTACTCACGAGTCGTTTGAAAATTGGCCTATCTCAATTTATCTGAATTCAAATTTAAGTCTCATTCAAGAGTAATTTTCTGTGTAATTGTAAATTGCATAAATATCGTATAATCATTTAAAAGAAAAGTAAGATTTATTATTAAAAAATTAATTTTTTTATATGAGTCTCATGTTTTATTCATTTTTCTCAAAATGATTATGTGATTGTTGTACAATTCACAGTTACAAATATCTTTTTTCTTAATTCAATATCAAAACACATAACTCACAAATTATTAAATATCACTCAATTCACGACATCTTTATACTAGTGATCCACAACTTTTTTAAATTGAATATCTCTTTACACGCTGTACTCACAATCTTTTTCAACTTTTCATAAATATATTTAAACTCATCTTAACATCTAAACACATCAAAACTCATCGTAGGTAGCCTCTACAAAACTCACTATATCATCTCAACTCACTAATATTAAGAAATAATTCAATTCATCTCAACTCAACTCAACTCAATATCCAATCGAACTCTCAGTTATCAACATATCAATAACTGGTATTAATATAGTCTTTTAATGTAAAAAAACATCCTGGTATTATCTCTATATCGTGATATTGAATCTAGTTTTGACTTGTTTAAATAAAAAAAATTATTATTTTTTAGTGATTTCGATAACTTGGCAGATGGCCACGACATTGAAATCCAGAATGGAGGATTCGTGGTATCTCTAGATCTGACAAAATTAAAAGACCTAATTTATACGTAACTCGAATGATAAAAAAAAAAAAATCGTATCCTAAGAATATCACTCATTTAACTAATCTAATTACATGATTGATGGTATTAGATAATTAATATGATAATGTTAAATAGTGTAACAAGTCTCACAAAATGACACGTGGGTGATGATTCTCAAATCAAAATTCGACATGATATATGGTGTGGAAATCATAGCGTCAAAGACATTCCTAATAGGTTTGAGATGGTATGTGCAAAGAAAGCTTCAATAGCTAACCTTTTAGATCAACTCTTTACTGATGATCCCTCTCAATGAAATGATGATTTTTCTAAAACAGCACAAGACTGAGAAATTGATGCAATTACCGAGTTCTTTGCAATAGTTTGAAACGTAAACAAGATCATTTTAAGCCCCTCTAAAAAAGAAGACTCACTGTTCAATCATTTTACTAAATCTTTACTAGCGAAGACATAAATGCTTTTTATGGAGGAATATATGGAAGTTTTAAGGTAATCGTTTGGATGGTAAGTCGAGATGAGATTAAATGAGTTAAGATAAAAGTTAAAATTAAAGTTAAATAAAATATTAACAAAATATATATAATTTTTTAATATTATTATTATAATTTTGACATTGAAAAAGTTAATTATATTGTTTGAAAATTTGAAAAAATTATAATAATGAGATGATATGAGATGAAACACTTCTCATATCCAAACCAGACCTAAAGCTCTCCTAAAAACATTTTTTAGACAACTTTCTTAGGTAAGATACTTACCTTGGACAACTTAAGAAAACATCAAATCATAGTAGTGAATTAGTGCAAAACAAACAGCAAATTGGTTGATCATATATATTTCTGTGAGGTGCCCAAGACCTTATGGGGTAAATGTTTTGTTAGAGTGGGATTAGCACTAGTTATGCCTAAAAGACTAGTGGATTTTATAGCAAGTTGAAGAAGCCTACAAGGGAATCCGCAAGTGGCGGCAATTTAGAGTATGGTTCTCATATGTCGATATTGGTACATCTGGAAGGGAAGAAAATAAAAGCTTAATTATAAGATATGAATATACGATGGATGGGCGATTTTTTTTTTAACTTTCCCATGGATAGTGGCGATAGATTTTAACGTATTAATTGTCTGTGATTTTTAATGCTATAAGACTATTGGTCTAGACCAAAAAAATCAATCGGACTAAATGGTTCAGTTCGGATTGGATCGGACCAGACTGATAGTCTTATTAATCAGTCTTGGGATGTGATTTTTTTGAACCGAATCAGATCAAGACCAACCAAATGCATATATATTAAATATATTTATATATAATATATTATTTTATATAGTAGTTGTATAAGTTAATTATGTAATTTTCATCTAAATGATCACCATTGACCATATATACAATGAAACTATTTAATATTCATTAACCATATATAAAATGTTAAAAAGATAACTTATTTTTAATCTTACTAATTTATTTAATTTTTTGTATTAATTTTTCTGTCAAAAAAGAAAAAATAGGAAAAAATGTTCATGGATCGAATGGACCAACCAACGTACTAGCTAGCAATTTGGTCTGGCAAAAATGATAGACCAAAATTTTCGATCCGTGAGCCCCTCGGACCGAACTGGACTAGACCGATTACACTCCTAGTGGTTTTCTTATCATGTCAGTTGTAAATAATCCTAAGTGCACTTACTAATTATGTATTTCTTGTGTAATCAGGCTAGTGATGTTAATCATGTCTCGTGTGCATGGTAATGGGTGTGCATTGACTGTAATGTTCTACTTTGATCTATAGCTTGCTATCCTGCTTGAATATATAGTATCACATGTGAAAGGATATGAGCTAAACGTGCGTGTAAAGCAAACCATAAGAAGCCAGCCACTCTTGTAAAAAACAGAGATCATGAGACGAGAAGAAGAAAGAGGAAAGACAAAAACATACGTTGGAAAGGAAAGGAATGTAACAGTAATTCATAAATGAAAAATGATTTATACATAATATTTTTATAATATTTTATATAATTATATTTTAAATGAATAATTATTTTATAAAAATAACGTAATTTACTAATTTTATAAAAATGTTCTTATTTTAGAATATTATTATATAATATATTATATAATATAATATGTGTATATGATTACTCTTTATAAATTAAATAAGAGTCAGTACGATTGGACGATCAACATACATATATTTTATGGAAAATGCTGGAGCTCCCGCTGAAACTTAGTGTATTTTATCATGTGTATTTTTTAATTCTTTTTTTATATAGATATTTTTAAATATTTTTAAAAAATAAAAAAATTTATAATATGATTAAATAATACTTGCTTAATCACGAAGTAAAATATAAAATATTTTTTTATGATTTTTTATTTTACTTCGTGATTAATGAAGTATTTTTTAATAATTTTTTTTTACTTCTTAATTAAGAAAGTATTTTTAATGATGTTGTAAATTTATTTTATTTTTTAAAAATATTAAAAAAATTATATAAAAAATAACTTAAAAAAAAAAAGCACATACAATATATGGGGCTGTAGCACGATCCATATTTTATTCGTTTTGCAGGAAAGGAAACGACGAGTACGCATGCCATGACGACAGACCACGTACGGACAAAATATGGGATGCTGATTGAGTAATGGTGTCAGACGTCGATAATCGAGCCGAAAAGACTGGAAAGGACGAACTGAGCGATTCATCTTCATGCATGCCGGGTTGACCGCATCATTATATATCTACATTTTTTTGCCTCTCGTCTTCCAGCTTTTGTTTATTTCATTTTTTCTCTTTTGCCCCAGGATTAACAGTGCAATACACTGCTCAAACTCAAAGAATACTCTCTCTCATGTTGTTTTAATTTTCTTTTGTTTTTGGGGACATGACATTTATTGAAAGAAAATGGTAGAAGAGAGAGATCTGATTGCATTTGAGAAGGATCAAAAGATTTGAAGTTTGTCAAACACTGCACAAGAAAGAAAAAGGTGGAAGAAAGGAAAGATCCATAAAATTATGATTGTTCAAACCAAGGGGGACCTCAATCATTGCTCACGCGCGAGAGTTTGGCTGAAAACGTGGCCGCACGCTGCTCCAAGAATTCTCAACCCCTCTCCCTCGCTCCCATTTGTCAGCCAAATGATAGCAGGCAGGCAGCATTCTGGGGCTCTTGCTGTCGAGTCTCAATCTTTGACTACTTCTTACTGTGCTCTTTTTCGAATAACGCAATGTTTGGACGCAAGTTGTAAATGATGATGTTTCTCTGAATAATAACTCTTGTCTTCTCATGCCCTTTTAATATTATTATGGGACACAACACATATATGTGTATATATATATATAATGCTGTTTCGAGGGGTCAATTAATTATCAGTGCATAAACATCGACGGGTGAATTAAAATTAGGTCTTCAGAAATGGACGGTTTTCTGTTTTGCTTACACAAGCAAGATTGTGACTAAAATCTTGTCCCGGTTTTCAGATTTTAATGAACAGAAAAGAATGTAAGGTGATGCCAAGGCTTTGAAACAAATGGTTACGAGACTTTGATGATCTGTTGTGTCGACCATGCACTAAATAGTTGGGATATATATCAACTATCTAGATACTGATGGGTTGACTCCGATATAAGAGTTTAAAACTCAATGTCCCAAACATCCATATATTTATAAGAATTTATATTAATTTAAATTATATCACTTAATGAATGAGTTATAGTAAGACATAAAGATCTCTCACATAATTGTACTTTTAGACAAACTCGAAAGTAAAGTTATTAGAGTGATCATCTCCATCAAACTTTAATAGAGAGAGATACGTTTTCTAACTGTTATTATTTAATATTGTGAATCATAGAAAATCGAAGATCCAAATATTAATGTTTCATGTTCAAATATTTAACATCCTAGGCATAATTTTCTTTAATTGGGCGAGTTCCATGCAATAATTAATTGATGCTAGCCGTTTGTTCTCTAGTTTGAGTTGCATTTCAAACGTTTGCATTTCTCTACCTATTTCTCATATCTGACAACATATGCAGAAAGTTCACGGTTCTGTAAATAAAATAACTGATCACAATCTTCTTCATAGCATTTTGTGTGTGTGTTTTTATAATGGCGATTTCCATTCAGTAATTGATGTTTTGTTCTCTTGAGTTGCATTTGGAATCTTTGATCGTACCATTATTGGTCACAACATTAATACTGCAAACGTTTGCAATTCTCTTCCCATTTTCCATTCCTGACGTGTGTATATTATATATGCAGAATGAGAAAGTTCATGGTTCTGCAAATAAAAGCAACTTACAATCCTTTAAAATGGTTTCATTTTCAAAAACCCTCTGATGCCATATCTCTACAGTGGTATATTTCTGTAACTTTTGATCTTTTCATCATTTACCCATTTTATAAATATAAGTTTATAATTTGAATCTTCTAAGCATTTCATATAATAAAGGACAAACAGTATGATTCTGATCGCTCTGGCTCCAATCCAATTCCTCATAGAAAAAGCAATGAAGCAGCATCAATTACTTTTTATTTCTAGCCTTTTCAGGTTAGCACTAAATGAGAATTGGATTCATCATATGGTACCCTATAACTAGAAACTAAGTCCTAACAGAGAAATCATCATAGTTCGATGGTTATTTCCTATTGGAGGTTTGGATAGTGAATTGAGATGAGATGAAAGTTGAATAAAATATTATTAAAATATTATATTTGTTTTAAGATTTAAAAAAATTAAATTGTTTATTGTATTAATTTGTTGGATAAAGCTAAAGCTCCCGGTCCCGGTCCCGGTCCCGCTACATTTTTTTAAAATTTTTTTAATATTTTTTTTAGTTAGTGATTAAGTAAGTGTTTTTTAATGATATTATAATTTTTTTATTTTTTTAAAAAATATTTTACAATGTTAAAAAAATACAAGAATTTACACTAGCGGGACCGGGAAGCGGGACTTGGAGCGGGGGCTGTAGAGGCATCCTAATTTGTTTGAAAGTTTGCAAAAGTTATAATGATTAGATGAGATAAGATGAATTGCAATGATTTCTAAATCCAAACAAAGAATCAATCAAACCTCTCATTTTCTCGAATAAATTAGAGAAAGCACAAAAAATTATTCTTAGTTGGTTTGGAATTTTTGCACAGTTCTAATACTAATCAAGATATACCATATATAGGTCGTGATTTTTTTTAAAAAAAAAAAATTATGTTCTTGATCATACGATTAGATAAAGAATAATGATTGTTTCATTAGTGTTTTAGTAATAATGTAAAAGAACCAAACCCATTAAAAGGTATAACCCTATTTAATATCCAGAAGGTAGAACAAAAAATAGCATTAGTTGCACCAATTGATTCCCATTCCCGCCATGAGATTCATCCAAATAATGAGGTTTATTTTCAAAAAAGCACTTTCTGAGTAGTGCATGAAGCCTTCTCTTGCAAGTTGCAATACATCATCAAGGCAACATGCATGGTGTCACATAACAAAGAGCCTTAGGATTGTAGCTTTTTAATTTGGGGAACTTCTTCTTCTTCAAATGGATTCAGTACTCATGAATACTCATGACCTTTCTTTGCATGCAGTACTACTTCTAAGTAATCAAATGTTTTTCGAAATATATTAATAGGACATGGCAACATTAGTGCAAAATAGGGTGTGTGCGCAAAAACTTCAAATTCTGACTTATTTTAATTTTCACTTCGAATTCTTCTTGATCAGGATTTGGAGTTGTGGATTCCGACTTTCATTCAAGCCGAAGGCTACCATAGTGTAAAGAGTTATTATATTCTTAAATCAGTGTGTAGATCACACAATCTTCATAATTTAAATGATAAAATTCAAATTTAAAAATTTCTTCCAAATCAAATTATATCATGTAAACAGTTTACTAAGCGTGCTCTACACACCGCTTGATAATAGAATTTTTCTAGCGTAAAATATGAGGCAACAATCTAATATTTTTTATAGCATAATTACCGGTATATCTTATATTTTATACTAAATTACTGATCATCTTCATTTCAAAATAGAGAGATTCTATTTATTCTCTAAAGTTAGGCTTAGTCCAAGAATGATTAAAATTTTAATCAATTGGACTTGGTGGAAAGAGTATTGATTGGTCGAGAATTTTGGCCTTTTGTACAAATTAAGAAACAGAGTATTGCATTTGTCTGCCTTGTCTTATATCAACGACAACTACAGACCTAGGTGTCCTTAATACTTTGTTAGTATATAATTTATCACGTAATCACCATCCAAGACCCGACACAAACAAAAAAGAAAGGTGCCCTCCAATACATGAATGAAGGCTAAAGCAGTCCGGGTGTTATTATATTATATTTAAGATGTTCCATTCCGACACCTACAAAAATCACTAATCTAATAAAATGCTTATATAAGATAATTTGATTTAAAAATAATTTTTTAAAATTTAAAATTTAATAATCAAATCTTACTATTCAAATAGTGTAAATGTTGTGCTCTATACACCGTCTTGATAATAGAAAAACTCTTATTAAACTGAACATGATGATTCCCGTCTTATTTGAAATGAATAGTATCTATTTAGCGTAAAACATGAAATCCTATCAAATTAAGCTTAGAGGTGTCCAAAACCATTTTTGTAAAATGGAGTTTAGATCTTTTAAATTATACTCTGCTAGACACAGAAAGAAACAAGCATGAAGTTTTGTTTGGGAGAAGAGAAAAGAAAAAAATGACTTTGAGAAGGAAAGAAATATTAAGAGGGCCAGTACAAGAACCATTCTCATTAGTGATAATATGTGGGATGACACTTTACCAGTACAAAAACGCTTTCGGTTGTAGCATGCCAATCTTTAGCTACAAAAACACTCCCAATTCCTACTGACACGGTTCCCACTAGATAAAACTGTCTGTCCCACTACATTTCCTATAAAAACAAGTATTGATGGAGCAACATCAAATTGTATTCTTCGAACTGGGCTTCACGTGGACATCAAATGTTTCATAAAGTTGCTTTCTTTCTTTCTTTCTTTCTTTCTTGTGCCACTACCTCCAGCTTTTTCTGCACTCAAAAGCACATTGCCATGCGTCATTTTGTGTGCATACCAAACAGCAAATGAATCCTTATCATAATGTTTTATAAGCATGTACCAGTGCATCTATTTCTTTAACAGTAACTGTATTTCCAAGCATCCCAACTGCCAGAGAGAGAGAGAGAGAGAGAGAGAGGTTTATGAATAATGGGAAGGTAACCTAGACAAAGTACAATAGGTTGGAAATTATGCTTGTGAAGCAAAGCTCATTGACACAAGTCTCCCTTTTCTTGAGACCAAACTCAATCATCCTGTAAAAGAAAAAAGGGTCCGATCTCAGTTATCCAAGAAAAAAGAAAGCTGGACCGCATATTCGTTTGGAAAGATAAAGCCATTATCCAAGTGCAAAGCTAAACTAATAAATCCATGCAATTTGAATTCTAACAACAAAGAAAGAGAAGCAGGTCTGTGAAGCATTTGTTCTAGGGCCACATACTCATTAATTTAGAGCAATCATGCAACTTGTTTGCCACCAATCACAATCAATCAGTTTTTCATTCCATTCTCTTACTTTTCTCCTTCCCTTGCTCATGATAAATGATGCTTGAACTATGCTTAAGAGAAACAGAACAAAATCGTCCCATGGGGGACCACGACAACACTACTAAACCAAGAATAATGAAACCAAGCAGAGCATGCAAGTTTTTGGTCTTGCTAAATTGCAGGCTGGTATATGATTCTTTTAAAAACTCCAGAAACCACCACCAAGAAAAAACACCACAACTGATTTGAAATCATCTTTTTATTAGTAAAACAAACATAGATTTAAAATCGCGAGCACCAAGTTAGGAACGGAAAATTATAAATGCATGAACGGATAAGTAAATGAAAACGATCAATTTATTGATTCAATTTATATATGAGTTACGCTATTCTCAAGCCGGTGTATAGAGCATACAATCCACATTACTTATATGGTAAGATTTGATTTATAAGATTCACATTTAAAAATTTATCTTTAAGATCAAATTATGTCATGTAAGTATTTTACTAGGTCTGCGCTACATACCGATTTGAGAATATAAATTTTCTTTATATATTGCTTCCATAAGTCAAAGAAATAATTTAAATTTCTTATCTACTTAAATAAGAAAAAGAAAAAAAGAAAGAAAAAAGGTACTCTGAAAGCCTGCAGTTAAGAAACTAATTTATGCAACAGCTACTATGTACTAGATTGTTTTCAGTTTATATCCAAAACAAATTGTGCTCTTTTTTTAACCCCTCTGAACAGGAGCAGTTACAATATACTAGATTGTTCGTCACTATTATCAATAAGAAAACCGTACTTAGGCTTCTTATCCAGCAACTTGTTCACAAAAACTGTAATGAAATGAACATAGGAGTTTTCGACTAGGTTTTTGACCAAATAGGATCGTTGCATGTATAAGTCTGGGAGTAATTAGTGAATGTGTATTACCGAAATAGAACCATTTATCCCTTTTTTTGGTATTTTATTTTTCTGATTGAAAAATGTAAATAGGATAATACTCATAAAGTAACATAGACCTACGTATTTTGATCCAAACATTAAGGCACCTTGATTAATTATTTGACATTTGTTAGTTCCTTAGATAACACCCCTCCAAATCTGTGTAAGAATCATCTCTCGTTATTGCAGCATTGGGAATTCAGTTTAGTATGCTTAACAAAAAAAAAAAAAAAACTTGCTAGTTGGGTCATGGGTGTACTTATACTTCCTTTGTACATGGATTATGCCCCTATGCACTTATAATTAATTTATATTACTTACAAAAAATGAAGAAATACGTCATACATGATAAAAAAAAAAAAAAAGAAAAACCAAATGACATGATGATCACCCATATTGCAGGACATTAGGACCCACTTATTACTGGATTCTTATCTCTTTTATTTTATTCATCATATATTCTAAGTGTCAACTATTAATTTGTAAGTTGGTACCACCTACTTTGTCTCAAACCTGAACAGAAAAATATGCTATGACTTAAACTGCAAAATGTTTAAGTAAAAAATTTTCTTAAACCCAATGGAATGCACAAGCCCACGAGGAAAAAATTAATTGGAAGTTGCATTTTCTATAGGCTAAAAATCTATGGTGTTTACATGTGAAGAAATGGTGTTTGGCAAATTCTCATGCCTTCGTATATGGTATATTTAAATGGATAAAAAACAATCATACCATCTAATCTCGGAAAGAGGCAGGTAGCACTCATTTTCACCAATAAAAGTATTCAAGCACCTAATTCGTTCTTGTGAAAGCCAAATGACTGACAATTTCACTGCCATAGATTGACATGGACAATGGTAACATCAGGCTTCTCTCCTTCCTGGCCAGTGCCTCCCTATAAATTCTTAGGCGTACAGGAAGAAAGATACTGATGAGGGTAACGTACAAAAGGAATCCAAAAGTGGCTCAAGTAAGGGACAGATAGGATGACAGGACAAGCATGCTAAACACTGAACTCCAAAAGATTTCCAATGCAACATTAACCCTGCATGAAGTTCACAGAACCTTTTACATTGAATGGTAATAAGGATATGAAAATATTAAATGCTTTTTATATACTGATATGGGAGTCACTAATCTAGATAATCTACTAAGGTTCCATTGTGATATTAAATTTCATACCATACTAGACAGAAGAATTGAGCAAAAGATGAATCCAATGGAAGTATTTCTCACACCAGATGAATTGGAGAAAGACCTGACTTGTTAGAAAATGACTCAAAGACCCACAAGCAAAGAAAAACTGAGGGGTCATGGCTAATCAAATCATGACTACGTTAATCCCATGCAATCACACTCATTCTCTCCCCCATCCTCCCCATTTCCCTTTGACCCTACTACACCCCTCCACTTGTCAAACTAGCTACAACCACATTGGGTCTGATGCTTTCAGAACTGTCTTAACCATCCAAAGTTGTACACCCGATCAAGCAGATGCAACTCTGTATCAAGTATTAATGCCTTCTCACTATCACCCAAAGGCATTATCAAGGGATCTTCCCAGGGTATGTGGCACAGAGATGACGGTTGTGCAAGTTGTAATAAACTTAATATTACGGTGAGTTGAAATCATAGGTTACTATATGAAATTTATGAATGCGTTGGTCAACAGCCTTTGCAACCTTACTAATTCTTCCAGCAATGCAAAAAAGTGTCAACCGTGAAAACAGACGACAGAATATCAGACTCTCCGGCTCAAGGAGCCCCAGTGTTAGTACCCAAAGAGTCCAACTTTAAATGTCAATGATCATGGCCACACAAATATTCATGAATACTGAGTTAAACACAATGTGAATGGCTAAATTCTGTTTCAATAACTAAGGTACAAAGCACTAGAATTGAATTTCAGTTTGAAGTTTTTCTTTTTCCCATATAAGTAATTTGAGTTTGAAGTTATTCACACGAAAACTAAGAATGGGACCAAACGATGCAGGCTAAACTTAGTGTCAACCTTATCCCACAATCATTAATATTTATTTCATATGTAACATCTCTATTAATAATGGTACCAAGTGATGCAGGCTACACGGAGCCATTTCTTTTTCTCAGTAACTTATTGAGTAATTTATTTTTGGGTCTAATCAAATTATTGCCTTATTGAGTCGAAAAATCTGGTCTTTAGAAGTTGTCAGCTTTGCTTACTAGCTAAAACTTACAAAAATCCTATACTTTTGAGGGTCCTATTCCTGTTAGCTAAAACTTCTAAAAACCCTTTACTTCGTAAGTTTAATTGCTTAACCCTAGGTATGATTCTTTTTCTTACCCTCTTCTTTAAAACTTTCTTTAAAATATGAATTATCTGCTGTCCGGAACAAATTGCATGTGAGATTAATTGAATTCACATGTAAAATCCTTAGTTCCATCTCCTTAAATTCTCCCTACCAGGTCATAACCAACCCTAAACTTTATACATAAAAAGAATGCCTTCAGTCCCAAATTTAAGCTGAATCCACACATTACAACCCCCCTAGTATTTTTTTTAAGAAACTGCTCATAATCAGTATAGTTAACTTCAAACTCATAAGACGACCACAGTGCTTTCAAAATTGTAAGATAAGATAAAGTAATGCATACACAGATAAACAAATTTTGTTGGAGTAGGTTTCAATACCTTACTCACTGAAAGATTTGTATATTTATAGAGTTGTAGTTACAAAAGAATTCAGCTTTACAAGGATATCTAACAAACTATCTTAACAAACTAAAAAGGATCGTTACAATTCAAATTTCAAGTATTCAAAATTCTGTTTTGACATTGCTGCATATTCGGCAACTGATATGATATTGCTGCATAATCGGTCATGCTAACAAAAATTACCACAACAGTTTTCTTTTCTCAAGTTTCCATCAACTCACGGAAGCAAAGTGGAACAAAATATATTTGCTTATGTGTACAAGAAGAAGAAATGGAAACGAGAAATGCAAGATACCAATATCTAGTATGATTTTCCTATCGAGCAATGCTACGTACAGTCCTCAAATGGGGACTGCATTGCAAGCCTAGTTAGTTTTGTCTTCAAAATTTTTCAAAATTACAATAATATCCTTATCAAAATGGTAATTTTTTTCATTTAATGAAGGGCTTGCACATGCTGTCCCCAAATAGGGACTGCAAATAGAATTTCTCTTTCCTATAATATTTTTTTCAAGTGTATGATTTTCCTATAATGATTTTTTTAATCGGTATTTTCCAATAAGAAATGCCAAGTAGATGATTAAGATAACAATAAAAGCCAAGGAAGTGTCAAAATCCACTCCAGCATGCAACAAAATCAAAATCCACCGTTTGAGAGCGTCTATGTAACAAAGCCAAAACACAAATCAATTTCTGTTAAGAGCAATAATTTCTCAATCCAAAAATGAAACCTGGCTATCAAGCGCATTCAACTTAACGATAACCAAAGCATTCTACGAAATGTCAAGATTTGATTTGCGTATACTACGATGTCATTTACGCAATAAGTTGTTTAGAATTAATAACAGATATCAATTCACTCACGGGCATAACCAAATTCAAATAACAGCGAACAACTAGACGAGAGAGAGAGAGAGAGAGAGAGAGAGATTTCTTCGCTGAAAGCAGAAATAACAGCTCCGAATAGAAAAATAATGAATTCAAATAAGAAAATGAGCGTCAAATGAAGACCAAGTTTAAACTGCTAGCTCGACGCTAAGTTATAAGAAAAATGATAAAACATAATAATACATTTTTCAGAAATTTCAAATAAAATTTTGTTCTTTTAAATAATGGGGTAAAAGGGGGGTACCAGGAAGTGATATGGGTTTTCGGGGGAGAAGACATTCAGAAGCGGGACACCTATGATGGGACCGGATCTGGGCGTCTGAGAGTTGTTGTCGAACCAAACACATATACAGGAAGGAAATTGCGGTTTCGAGTATAAATACATTTGTTCCTAGATCGAACGACGAGTTCGGGCGACGAGTCAAGAAACCGAGCACACAGCGAAATTCGTTCGACTGTTGCAGCGCCTGCATTTCAATGCCATGGCGTCCTCTGTAGCGTTGAGCTATGAAAATCGACAACCGTTAAAAGATACGATGTCGACCGTTAACTTACAAAGAGCTTTCCTACTCTCTTCTGTACAGAAACCGCGCAACTGGCCGCCATCAATGTGAAATGACCGGCCGCGTCAAGAATTTGTGGAGAACCGGCTGGAAGTTTAAAAAAACTGATCTTTAGCGGTTTGATTCCAGTTTGAAGTTGGATTGAACCGCTGAACTCATTGATATAATAAAATTTATTTATTTTTTTAATATATCCTAATCAAAACGATACCATTTTACTTAAGTTAAATGCAACGGCGTTGTTTTATACCTTTAAGTATATAACAGATAATAGAAACGACGCCTGCATCGTTTTATTAAAAACGTAAGAAAAAAATATATGTCTGAAATGACGTCACTAAGTAGAATGACGTCGTTTTGGTATGGAGTCTTCTTCTTCACCAGCCTTCTTCTTGTTCCTAATCTCCTCTGCAACTCTCTCTCTCTCTCTCTCAGTAGAATCTCGCCTCTAGGGGAACCGACATCGATCGAGAACTGTCAGAGAACCACCTCAATCGGTTTCCTCTTCCCTATCAACTGATTACGGTCGGTTGCTCCCCCAGTTTTTCAAACGTTGGTCGGCGTCAGTTTTCACCCCCTACTACTCATCCACACACGCACCATGCATTATATTTTTATTTTTATTTATTTATATTTTTAATTTATTCTTTCTAAACTAATGGAATTATTCTACTTATCATTCATACACCACACATTTGATAAAAAAAAATTAAAAATTAAAAAATTATGTGTGGTGTGTGATACGAGGATAATGAGTAGAATTTTCATTTACAAACTAGCTTCAAGATATTAAATTAGAAAAATGCTAAATATACTTAAGAAAAACTTACAAAAAACTTATATCTCTACATGTCAGTTATTGATATGCTGAAAATCATGAAATTTAAAATTTGAATTTAAAAAGAAAACTAACAAAATGAATCTTGTAAGTAAAACTGTAAGTATATGTAGCACTACTCATTAAATTATAATAAGAGTAATATTACATTTACAACTCTTTTACAATCATTTTACAACTCATTTTTAAACAATTAATGAAATCATCCACTCCATTAAAAATAAATTTTAATATTATAAAATTATCCTCCATTTTATGTAGAATTGTAAAGTTATCATTTTCCTATATACACAGAGTACACATTAATAGTTTGTCAAAAATATTTTACAAATAACTTAATTCACATAAAATATAAAATATATCTGATATACCACAACAAAAGCTTAAGTGTAATTTTACATGGTTTTTTAAAACCAAATACAATTTTCTTTTTATATTTTTCTCGTAACAATAACAGTCTCTACCTTTTTGAGTGTCAATTACCTATGACAATAAGATTTCTGAGATAGTTGGAACTTGGGACGTTGTATAAAATTAAAGAAAAATTTAATTGCAAACGATTATGTGCATTAATACAAGTACCCATTCAATATGATCGGTCAGAAAGTAAATTTTATTAAAAATAGTACTAATTTGAATTTTAAATATAAAGGCAACAACATTAATACACTGATTAGTATGTAAACTTGTTTGTACCAATCTCGTTAACTTAGACAGCACTCGGGATTCTCGTTAACTAGCGTAGAAGAGACATACCAAAATGCGGAGAAAGTTCTTGAAGAATACCTCACAAAACTATACATGTGCTCCCTTTGAGTCCGTTATATTCAAACCATTTGTTTTCAACTTCAACCACAACAACCAATCTTGAGAGCTATCCAACTTTACCGACTGAGAAGTTTGGTAAAAAGGTAGGGCCTTAAATTGGTAATGGGCTGGCATTCAGCCCATCCACTGCTTTATAAAACTTGGGCCGAAAACAGTAACGAAATTACTTAGTACCTCATTCTCATCAACAAATCCGTTGTCGTCCAGCGGTTAGGATATCTGGCTTTCACCCAGGAGACCCGGGTTCGATTCCCGGCAACGGAATGTCAACTTTTTAAGATACACTTATGTCGGGCTATCGCCCATCTTTTACAAGAGCCAGCCATCAGAGAATAGGTACACAGGAAAATAGTTCAATTAAATAAGTCAATGTCTGCAATCCATCGCATCTAAAGAAAAATTTCATCTCACTCCTGTCTTGGGCATGGAACATCATCCATTTACCACCGCCACGTCCAAAAAATTAAAACCACCAAACTGGCAAAAATGGCTCCCTGCTATTGTTTACAATAGCTAGCTCTACCCCAAAAATTTACAAATAAGGACCGCTCAGCCCAAGTTCCATGCCCCACAAAAACAAGGTCCTTAACTGTTAAGGGTAGAGAGCATGCCTCCAGTTGCAGTTGGTATCACCACCTCCCATCCAGGACCTTTGAGGGGAAAAACACCACCACCATTGGACTTTTCGTCATTGTTCGATGCATCAACAACCAGATCACTGCGGTCTAAGACCCTCTCCAAATCTTCATCGCTAATATCTGTTTGTATCATCTTGTCTTCAGCCGATTCTTCCTCTCGGAGCAATGCCAGCAGATCCTCCTGCTGAAGATTCAATTAAACTGAAAAACATCAAAATCATTTTTCACTTTATATTCTTATTTATTTATCAGTAAATAGAGCATCAAAATCCTAATTCTCAGAGTCCCCCTGCTCACACTTCAATCTAAAACTAGTACTCCAGAGCCCCAGCCCCAGTATGTCACTTCTATTTTTGAAGAGAATGACTCGGTTTTGCAGTTAAATTGGCATACATGATACAAACATGTCGTAAATAACATATATGGAACAATTTAGGAGGATATGGTAAACCTCAAAGATATCAGTAGAGCTAGGCTTCCTTTCTTGGTGAAACTGCCCTTTCCCAATCACCACATGCTCAAGCTTCAATTTGCTAAAAGCCCTTTTCAAGACACGACCCTGTTGACAAAGACTCGGTCAAATTTTTGCAGGTACCAAAGGGAGGCATTTAGTTACATACCATTATACCATGACAACAGAAATCATGACCATCTGAGTTACCTCTACAGATTGAGCTGTTGCCAGCCTGTAAACATGAACAGGCTTGGTTTGACCAATCCTATGGCATCTATCCATGGCTTGCAAATCCATTTGAGGGTTCTGGGATGCAAATATATAACAAAAACCTTTTAACCTTTGCCAATAAAAAAAAAAAGCCTCATATGGTTGCTGAACACGTTATAAGGAAACAAAAAGAAGGTAATAAATGATCGTATCTAGACTATACCCAATCACTGTCATATAGTATACATGTGTCAGCTGCAGTGAGGTTGATCCCCAGTCCGCCAGCCCTGGTGCTTAGGAGGAATATTCTGTAATCGCTGTTCAAATCATTGAAATCCGAGATCTGTTTGCAACATGGATGATTTGCCAGTAAGCTAGAGTTGATTACCATTCACTCTATTTACATGGTGAACCAAGAAAAAAAGTTTCTAACACGATAATAAATGGGTTGGGTGCAGCCTCATAGAATGGGAAAATAGACCATCTTCACTTTCACATAGTAATTGCATGATGTAATGACCCAAGAAAAGTCCAAACCCTATGTCACCTTATATTCTAAAAGGACTGGTCAATGTTACAAAATTACAATTGGAGCCCTTGAATCACTATTAACTGCAAGAAGTCCCCCCCACCCAAAGGCAATGTGGGGCATTCCAACACGTGTCAACTCGGGTGTCGAAAGCTTTTTTTTGCCTTCCAACTAATGTCAGGTCAGTGGTCAGAAGGTGTGAGTTACAACTTCCATCTTACAGACCAACATTATATATACACACATATATACACATACACAATGACACCATTTGTGAGTCAAACCATCAATGTTCTTCACTTCCTTTATCAATCTCAAGTGCAGTACTGAGGATAGTGACCATAGCTACAAGACCACACATGGCAATCCTACCTATAGGGGCAACAAACAATCGATGACCACCATAGGGATGATGACCAGAAGAGGGAAGGGAGTCGTGGCCAGATCTAAAGGAGGAGCAACACCAGTCTAACACACGTGGCCAGCATTGGCAGCAATGAGAAATGTTGCATCAAAGACTATTTTCTGACCCAAGCATGACTTTCCAACCGAAGCATAAAAAATCTGCTCAGCCTGAAAGGTCAGGGGGTTGAGCGAAAGAACATATCTTTTACCAGTGAACAAGTATGTGCTACCTTAGGTGCTTAGATATCATAAGAGGCGCAAAAGAGAAAAAAGGCAATAAAGACGAAGACATAACATAGTATAACTATGTAACCTTGGTAACCTTGGTGTAACAAGATGCTAAACTGGCATTCACCAAAACAACCAGGATTTTTTTATGAAGAACAAAGCCTGTAATGAAACTGCACATCAGGAATTAAGCATTGCAGAAAGAGGCTACTAAACTCTGGACATCACCAACATCCCATTCATGATTAGCTTTGCAACAGTGCAAATTAAATATTTAGGTTATGCAGTCATACATGATTTGGGTGTTTATATAAACAAATCAAAATAATTTTTTTACCGGAATGGTAATATAAACAGATCAAAATATAAAATGACAACTACCAAAACCCAATAAAACAAAAAATAAATGGCTACGAATTCCTATGAAACTTAGGAGAAGCAGAAACCTGTCTTTTCCTTTCATCTAGCTTCACACTGCCATCGATTCTACAAACTTCAAATCCCTTTTCACTAAAGTAGTAATCTATGATGTCCAAAACTTTTGTCCACTGGCTGAAGATCAATACCTGATGGAAAATGAAATGGGCAGATGAAAGGCAACTCAATAACAAATGCGGGAGTACATGAACTAGGAAATTCTAAACATACTTTATGTTTGTGGGCTAACAACCGTTCCAATAGCCGGTCCAGCAAGCGAAATTTACCACACTGGCCAATTATCTCTTCAACGGGTGGGTAGAAATCTGTAAACAAAAGATGAGGAAAAAATTAAAGAGTTAGGTGAATTATATGGCACCCATTTGATACAAATATACAGAGTGCGTTGCGAAAAGAGACATGAGCCATCAAAGGCAGACTCTAAGAGATCCGGATGGTTGCAGTTCTTCCGAAGCTGGACCATCAGATTATTAAGTTTCCCTTTCATACCACGTCCTGCAAATTATGAATGAACAATAAAATAATCAACTGAAAACATATAAACATTAAAATGGTAATTAACAAGTTTAAGTCTTCCAGCAGATAGATAACCAGCATACCAAGAACATATCAAAGTGGATATAATTTGTGATCACCCAAAATTCAGATATAGCTAATAACACAACCAATGTGATACAACATGATACCAACTTAGGCTAAACCATATTCAGAGAACAGCCCATGGGACCCCAAAAAATTAACTAGCAGAAACCAGTCCCCCTCCCCCATCCTCTAATCTGAACCTAGGATCCAAAATCATTATCCGGTGCTTTTTTTTATATATATGGGAGAAATTAACACTGGATGCTACATCAGAGTAGATACCCTATGCAAAGGACTCTACTATGATATCACTTACAGCAAAAATATATAAAAGTACACAGCACATGATCACTTTTTTTTTTTAATCTTCCCAATCTGTGATCAAATTCAACAATCAATACCAAAGGAAGGACCATTGTTCAGCTATTTTTTCTTTGCTGGGGTATATTTCAGCGGATCTGGCACATGATATTGGTAGCAACAGCCTTATGTACTACCCAATGCAATGCCCGGTATGCCCATCATCAATGAAAGATGAAACTCTTATTTTCCTGTGATTTTACTTAAAAAAGTATTGGATGAAAAAAGCATCATGCCGTATGTACACACGTGAGAATAGTAGGAAAGCCAGAAAAAGAAATTGCACATGGAATGAGTCTCTTGTCTTTCATTTTGCAATGACACAATTAAATAAGTTTTTTCACAAGCAAAACTGAACTGTACCAGAGTTTGCCTTCTCAATTAAATGGTTCTCCAAGGTCCTGTTAATTAGATGATCTTGGAAATCCTTCTGATGGTTAGTCATGGTAGCATACAATATTATTTCTTTTTTCCGAGGAAGCAGCTGCTCAACATCAGCCTTCATTCTTCTAAGAAGGAAGGGGCGCAATATAGCATGTAGTTTTGCTACAACCTGCAGGCGATGAAAAGCCATCAAGTATTATATATACATTGTAAAATGTTCTAAAGATGTAAATGAACAAAATAATAGAAACGATGAATACTTGAGCCCTTCTCTTCTCTTCCACTTCCTCCCTCATTGCTTCACTGTTACACTTTCCTGACAGATCAAACCTGAAAATAAACGCCTCAAAGCTAAATATCAATCCAGTAGATATCATCATCAGAGAATAAGGCAATCCAGGTCAAGTCACCCAGGTCCTAAAGAAAACAAGTATAGAAGAAACTGCCTGAACTAAACTATTAAGGCATGTAGTAAATATCATTAAAGCAGCTGTGTTTATAAAAGGAGAGAGTTGAATCATGATTTTGAAATTTTATAAACTGCATAATCAAGGATGAATGACCTACTTCTATTTAGAGCAGGTATTAAAACCACATCTTACAAAATGAATACTAAAAACTTACTCAATTATTTGTAGGATTTAAATAATAATTAGGGAGACCATATGGGTATGAATTTTTGTTCTTTTTCAGTAAATATCAGCATTTAGAAACAAAGAAGTATGTGGCAGTGTTTACTGTACAGGAGAACATAGTTCAACTTTGGGCAATACAAGGACATGGTCCCATAAAATGAGGAAAAAATAAGATATGGGTAAAGCATACTTACCATGACTCAAACTCATTATGAGACGAGAAAATATCAGGCAAAAGGAAGTTTAACAATGACCAAAGCTCTGCCAGATTATTCTGTAGAGGTGTCCCAGTTAACAGAAGCTTATTTTCTACAGGTAAGTACTTTAATTCCTTCAGAAGTTTGCATTTTGCATTTTTTAACCTGTGCCCCTACAAGAAGAAATATATGGTTAAGATAACAGCAATGCACATCTTCATCCTGACAATTTCTTCTTCAACATGTCATTGAATGCGAAAGTACATTCAAGGAAAAATCGGTTGGATCATTCACCTCATCAATTACAACATATTTCCAATTATAATGCCTCAAACATCTTCTTGCATCATTCATGGCCACCTCATACGAAGTCACAATTATAGGAAATTCGTGGCCAATTGCTTTAGTCATGTGCTTCCTTCGTATCTCATCCCTTTGGTTCTTGTCGCCATGGTAGATAACAGCATTCATTGAGGGCACAAACCTTTTTGAAGAAATTAAAAAACAAAGGAACGGAACAACAACAAAAATCAGAAAATACAAATAGAGAAAGACTTGATTTGGACTGGTCCACCAAAAACAAAAGATGAATATTTACCTTGCAATCTCATTCACCCAATTTGAGAGAGTAGAAAGAGGAGCAATTACTAAATACGGCCCATCCAATCCTTTTCCTTTTAAATGTGCAAGAAAGCCAATGGTTTGAATTGTCTTTCCAAGCCCCATTTGATCTGCAAGGATCCCGTTCAGCCCATTTTGCCATAATGATATCAACCACTTCACTCCCTTGATCTGATACGGCTTCAATTTTCCGCCAGTTAACAGGGGCACAAGTTCCTGCTGTTCTTTCTCAACTCTTTCTTCCTCAGTGAGGCTCACATCTTCAGCTTTCTTGGCTTCATGAGATCTTGTAAGCATGGCTGCAACAGCCCTCTTGGCCTTCTTCTAATAGAATTTATTTGTAGAAAAGAAAGACAATGTAAACACGGTATCAGATAAATGAATAAGTAAGCTCATTAATATGGCCAGAAAAACAATGAGAGCAGACTTAAAAAAAAATCCTGATTCAAAGGGACTGAGTTGAAAAAAGAGTTAATTGCAAAAAGAAGTCAACCAAATGTTGGAAGAATGTATTTAATTTGCAGAGATATATAAGAGCCAGCAAATAAGCTTCCTATGAAAAAAATAATACACTTTATGCTGGAAGATGATGGCATCCAGACAACCAACAATCTCCTCGTAAACTGAATTACTAATTCGGTCGAGGTAAGGCAGCACAGCAAAGAGAAAAGCAAAAATAAATAAATAAAGATGATAAGACAAGGGTTCTGCAGAATATATAGCTATGATCTATTTGAGCATATTTGGCTAAGCAAGTATATACTTCCTTCAATGTACCAAGTGAAGCTTCCTGAAATATTGTTTTGGCCACCTCAATTTCTCAAACAACTCATATTCTACTCGGTACAATCTATATTGCCTTCCTTATTCTGTCTAAAATCTTTGTGACAACCTTTACTCGCTTAGATCTGCAATTTCTCTTTTTAATGCCAATATGTAGTTGAAAAAATGAAAATATTGAGCGATCAAATTCTCTTGTCCGTCAGTTTTCTAAAATTTCACATATGCTAAATCTCAAATTTCACAACTTTTCTTTTTGATAATAAGATGTAAATTTTACAAAAGATCACCTAAATACATTCTAGGATCCAGAAATTAAAAGCAGAAAATCATGAACATTGTTTCCACTAATCACAATGGCTGAGAACCAAAGCGATAAAGCGTGTACAAAAAAGTTCTGAAGTTCATTCATTGCACATAGGGGTGGCAATTCGTGTTTTTGGGTCGTTTTCATGTCGTATCAAATCATGAATATTCGACTATATAGGTCAACCCGAACCCAATCATAAACGTGTCAAACTTTCAAACTCTAACTCAACCCATTTAATTTAGATAACGAATCAAGTTGTGTCATCTGTTTTGACTCGTTTAATAATTAATTAGAAATAGATCAACACGACACAACTCATTTAAACCCGTTTAATGTAAATGGGTTGAACTAACACGCATAACATATTTGGCCTGATTAATATAATTTCACATAATAGTTAAAATCTATATTTATTAGTAGCCACAATATTTAACAAAAAAAAAAAGACTACCTACTAACAAAAAAAAATCAATATTTTTCCAATTTAAACATACGATAAAATCAATATTACAAACCCTATAATAACAAATATCATTGGTCCAGAATTACAATCTCAATAATAAAAACATAAGAATACTAAGAAATACTAATACTACAACTCAACAATAATAAAATTATAATTTTGAAATAAAATCTAAACGGGTAAACCCGTTATTGACCCGCCTATAAATCGTGTCTTAACGAGTCAACCCGTTTTGATCAGAACATATTAACATCAAACTCAAACCTGCTAATTTCGTATCATGTTCGTATTGGGTTCATGGGTCGTGTCACATATTGTCACCCCTAATTGTATACTCCTTATTTTCAAAGCACCGCGCATTCATTTCCAACCAAATACACCACATAACGCACAATGGAATCATCTTCCACACTGCCGCCACTTGGGGATAGCCTTGAATCTCCTTCCGACAAGCAAGTCCACCACCCTCAAGGGCATTACCCAAGCCACACCAACTCTTCTGAAGATCTCATCCCACAACACTCGTCACCTCACAATACAATAATAAGTGATCTACTGATTCTCCATGTTTTTTGTACAAATAACACAAATCCATCACAATGAGCTCCCTCTTCCTCAAATTGTATGTGGTCAAAATATTCCCAAAAGAAGCAGTCCATACAAAAAAAGCTACTTTAAAAAGGCATGCGAGACCTCCAAATACTCTTCCACGGGAAGGTAACATTTCCTTGTGATACCAATGTTTTGTAATACGACATCACTGTAAACTTCTGAAACAATATGCATTTCCCAATCATAAATATCCCTATTTAATAGGACGTTCCACTAGTGAGAACCATGAGAAAATGCAACCAAATCCACCATCGAAACATCCATGTTAACTGCAATGCGATAGAGAGCTAGAAAAGCCCTATCGAGAGTGTGATCGCCACACTAAACATCATTCCGAAGCCTAATTCTGGAACTCTCACTGGCCACAAAACGGATGAGTTTCAAAACTCAACCAACCCTTCCTAACAAATTTTCATAAGCCAACACCATAACCCTCTCCCCCACTTCATTAGAACACCAACCCCCCCAAGAACATCCTTGTCTAAGGTCAGTAACTTCCTTCCAAAGCAAATCCAGCTCCAAGTGGTACCTCCATAACCATTTCCCCAATTGGACTTTATTGAATGTCCTCAAATAAGTCTCTAATCCCCCCCAAGGAGCATTTTCTATTTTTAAAACATCTTCCATTCCTCTCATTCCATATATACCACATAAGACATAGGGGCATCTTCCAAACATCTGCTACTTGATGATTTCCCTGTATTCCGCACCAACAAGCCAAAAGATTTGTCACCCTCGTTGGCATCGCCCAAGCAATGTTCAGCCTCACAAAGATTTCATCCCATAGAACCTTCACCACATCACAGTGGAGAAGTAGATGGTCTGTTAATTCACCATTCCTTTTGCACATGAAGCACCAATCCATTTTGAGAAAGTGACGTTTCCTCAGCTTGTCTATGGTCAGAAGTTTCACGTGAGAGGCCAACCAACCAAAAGAAAGCAACTTTTAATGGCCTTTTGCCCTTCCAAATGCGCTTCCAAGGGAAAACAATAAAAGAATAGGTAGACAAAGCATTGTATTAAGATCTAACTGAGAAATTCTTGTTCTCGAGATGTATCTACAGCAGTTTATCCTCCACACCACGCTCCCATACAAGGTGTTGTAGAAGTCAGAAATAACTCCCACTTCCCAATCTTGAACTACTTTGATAAATGGCACATTCCACTACAGCAGGTCATTTGAAGAGTCCATATAATCAGCAACAGAGGCTTCCTTATGCAATGCAATTCTGAAAAGAAGGAAAAAACATCCTTGAGAGCAACATCAACCTAGAATCTGACCCTTGTTCCATGCCCCGCCACAAATATGAAATTACGAATAAATTCCTCCTAGCCCTTCCTAATAAATTTCTATACACCGACACCATACGATCCACACACTTCATTAGAAATCCAACCTCCCCAAATGCTTCCAAACTTAGCATCAACCACGGTCCTCCATAAAGCATCACTTTCTTGATGGTACCGCTACAACCATTTTCCAAGTAAGGCCTTATTAAAAATGCTCAATTTTCTCATCCCCTAACCTCCACAAGATAGGGGGTACAAATCTTGTCCAAGTTAATCAAATGGAACTTTTTCTCATCCCCCAATTCGCCTCACAAGAAAGCACGGAAGATTCTTTCCATCTTATTAGCCGCACCAGCTGAAATCGAGAATAATGAAAGATAGTACGTAAGAAGGTTAGATGACATACTCTTGATAAGGGTGATTCTTCCGCCTTAGATAGATACATCATTTTCCAACCAGCCGAACTATTCTCAATTTTTTTCGATAACACCATTCCATATTACCTTGGATTTATGAGGGGCCCCCAAGGTAAGATGAAGGTACTTCAAAGGCAAAGAAGAAACCTTACAACCTAAGATTTTAGCCAAGTCTCTGATATGATCTACCAAGCCAACCGGTACCAATTTAGATTTAGACAAGTTCACATTGAGACCAGAAACAACTTCAAAACAGAGTAGGTGAGCTCTCAATGAACGAATTTGATTAGGATCCGGCTCACAAAGAATTAAGGTGTCATCAGCGAAGGGTAGATGTGATACATTGATGCTCCCAAATGAAGTACCACCCGCTGAAAATCTAGACAAAAAGGACCCATCCACCGCTAGCTCCAACATTTTGCTCAATACATCCATAACTAAAACAAAGAGAAAAAGAGATAAAGGATGTCCTTGTCTCAATCCGCGAGAGTTGTTAAAGAAACCCTCGGGAGTGCCATTAACCAACATCGAGAATCTAGCGATAGTGATACGATACTTCAACCAATTGCACCACCTATCACCAAAACCAAATCTGCAGAGAATATAGACCAAGAAGTCCCAATTAACATGATCAAAAGCTTTATCCATATCTAGTTTGCAAAGGATACTTGGAATGCAGGCTTTAATTCTACTATCCAAACATTTATTAGCAATAAGGACCGAATCCAAAACCTGTCTCCCCTAGACGAATGCATTGTGTTTTCAAAACAATCTTTTCCATGCTCGTGCTCATATGATTGGATAGAACCTTTGATATAATCTTATGCATTCCACTCACAAGCATCAAAGCCCTCACATGAAATCCCTATGCATTCTCGTATTTTGTCCACTTTTTGGAGAACCCAACCCAACTGAGATTCTACCCAGTGTGAACTTGACAGCATGGAACTAATGGGGCTTGGGTCATCCAAAGGAGAAACCTCTCTTGGGCCTAAGGAAGACCCGAGAGATGGTTTGATCCGTCAAGGGTCAGTCGGGACCAACTCCAGCGAGCCACTAAGAGGGTCATCGGCAACTGGTGAACTTGTCGATACCTGGCCGGAAGGCTTTGAAGCCACGTCACCGTCTCTTATCCTCCATGTGGCTTGGGTTGTCAATTTAGAACCCAACCCAACCTTAGCCTTGCCTTTGTCTAGGCTCGTGATGTGAGGCCCATTGGAGCAGCCAACGTTATCTCCCAGGTACTGGCTCGGCAACCCATCTATCAAAATCAAGCCTGAGCTATTAAGTGACTTGCCCAAACCACTTTCCACTCCAAAGCCCAAGCCCATTTCCTTCTTCTCCTCAACACATCATATAAGGCAATTCACTTTCTCTTGCAAATGCCTCAGTTGTGTCTTTATTTCCAGAAATGTACTATGCACACCAATCTCTGCCAAACTGACAACAGGTCTGGCACCACCTCCTTGCCACTGAGCACCTATAGTGCCAGCAGTACAATGTTTCTCCCCATGGCCATAGCCGAGTTTTGGCTTGTTGTAGCTCCTCCATGGGCCGCCACCACGCCATGCCCTCCACCCCTTTTCTAAACTCGTACCGCCACCATGGCCATCGACTCTTCAAGGGCATCCTTATATGAACGTGATTTCAAATGGTTCACCACTGCCATTGTCCCCATAATCGACCGCCCTCTATTACGATCACCCTCTCTCAGTGCCCCTGCCATCTTCCTCCACTCCATACCGTCCACTGCTTCAGGATGAAGATGAAGACGAAGTTGCTTCTGCCACCGTTTCCATACTCCACTAGTGCCATATATCAATCACAGGCATTGGAGCATAGATGAAGCTTTTAGTTCCCACTCGTGATGTAGTGTAAAAATCCTTTTTTTCTCCCTTCAGATAGTCATCCAATGAGTTAGCAAACCATTGCACCGTTAACATCCCCAGCCTCACTACTTTCACAACCTTTCGACTCCTCTCAGTAATAACCATGGAACTTTCATCCATCTTCAATACAAAAAGTTTAGACTCTATCTCTAAGTATTTTGGGTCCCCCATAATCACTCTAATCTCACCTTAAAACTAAACACTTAGGACAAAAGTCTCGTTGTTAAAACCTGCTAACCATCATCAGAGTTTTGGTTGTACGGAGATAAAGTTTGATTGTACAGAGAGAGAGAGAATTAATTTCACAATTTACAATTTACAATTGCAAAACACAACAAACTCAGTTTCATGTTGTAGGAAATCTATATAGAGAAAATACAATGAACTTGCTGTCTCAACATAACAAAAGAATTGCATAAATGCTCACATTATTGTATTGTGCAGCAGCTTTTCTTTTTGATCCACGGCCTCTCTTTTTTTCAACAATTGCATTCTCTTGCTCCATTCCATTCTTGCAAAGAAAATCAATAATACAATCAGCAATAAAAAGAAGTTTCCCACAACTACACAAATTCATCTGAGAAAGGTGTATGAGAATATACAGTTGTAATATCATCCATTTTTTCCAGCAAAAACTCGGAGTACATCTGAGTTTGACTTAGAAGCTCATCCAATTTGGTAAAGTGACTGTCATTCAACTGGGCTTCCTCCTCTGGCTCCTTTCTTTGCTCTTCATCTTCTTTCTTAACCCGAGCTTCCAATAGCTTTTCTTCCTCCTCAGCCATTGCTCTCAATATCAAAGAGGAATCTCCATTTCCTTCATGTGGACACATTTCTTCCTCTGACTTGACTTCCATTTTCACCTTGCAGATATCCTTCATTTTCAATAAACTAGATATCTTATACAAATAATAGCTTCGCTGAATATATCCTTCATTCTAAATATGCAATAATATGAATTATATAAAAATAAAAGATGTTAACATAAATTACATGCATGCATAGATACAAATATATATAGACATGCATTCACGCTTCAAGACTTACACATAGGCATTAAGTGTGCATATAAAAGCTGTCATAACTTCTCAAAACTCAAAAAGACCATCAGAGTAAAAGTTAGAGCAAGCACTATTATGAAAACCACAAACTCTGAAGCCAAGGTCAGGCACACGAACCCTACCAACAAATGCATCAAATTGCTACATCATAGTAGAATAGAACAATATAAAAATAACAGTCGCTCGCCTCCATTTGGTTCTAAATAAACTACACATAACCACAGAAAATGCTCAAACTACACATGTAATTTTTAAAGGTTATTTACGATTTTACTTTCCTTTTCTCCACATTCCTACATACTAACGTGAACCAAACAGAATGAAAAATAAAAAGAAAGAAATGTCATTAAGGGAAAAGGGAAGCAAACCTCGTCTTCAAGCACCGAAGTCGGCGACTCTGCAGAGCCTTCGTCATTCATTTCGTTCTTCGTGTCCATTCCCAACACTAACTGACTAACATCCGGTAAAAGAATGAACAAACCAGAAAACGAAATAGACCACAAATACCATAGAACGACATATATTCTCCAAATCATTAACCCTAGGGTTTCGATTCAAAACAAGTACTGTTCACAACGATTTCCACAAGGCAAAAAATAAAAACGCTCTGTTTTTAATAGCTTCCTTTGCCAGAAATGCGATAATCAGGCATCAAAAGCATGAAATATACAAATACGAACCGTACGTACATGGAGTTCCGGAGAGCAAGTCGGGGAGGAATGGAGCACACTGGAGGTACCGGAACCGAGAAAACCAAAATGGAAGACGTTTGGACTTTGGAGAGTAACAGTCAGTGGCAGCTGCCAGACATAATTAAACGGGAAAGAAATTTTATTTATTTATTTTATTTATTTGTGGGTAGCTCTGTCTTGAGCGGGAAAACGAGGTTTTAGTTGTTGCCCCTGGAACTTCAGAAAAATTACAAAGAAAACCTATTTCATCGACGCTGCTTTCCAATTTCCATCTTATCGGAAGGTCATTTTCTCCGACGACGTTTGTTTTTTCTTTTTTTTTTAATTGGGCCTATTATATTACCCCTGTTGCGGCGAATGTGATGGGGTTTCCAACTTTCTTTCCCCCGCTCCACCCAGAAGAAGGGACGCATGCTTTTTTAGTTTTGTCGGCCCATTCTATTCTGTCCACTTTTCAGTAACATGATTTTTTTTATATGATAAAAGAAATAAATATTTTGCTAATTTAAGAAATATAATAAATAATTTAATTTTTTAAATTTTTACATAAAATATAATAAATAATTTAATTTTTTTAAATATCAAAATAAAAATTATATTTTAACAATATTTTATTCAACTTTCAACTCTTATCTTATATTATCTCATCTCATCTATATAATTAAACGATACATAAACCCACCTAAGATTGTCTCGACAGTGGGTCTTGATAGAATTTTTTTTTTTTTATTTTACTTAATGTTTAAGGAATTGTTCTTTAATGATATTGTGAATTTTTTAAAACTATTTAAGAGTATAAAAAAATATATGAACAAATTAAAAAAGCCAAATGGCCTTCTCAAGAGAATTTATCGGACTACACCCTCATGGATCTAACACTTCTCAGAAAGGAAAAAAAAGTATTAAAATCCACTTTTGAGCAACTTGAATTTCCCTTATGACCGATTTATGATAGAAATAAGGGTATCAATGAAGATATTTATTTGCACCAGTTGTCATTGAACCATTGGGTACTTGTGGTTAAAACTTTGGGATAAAAAATTGGGTGGGTAGTGGGGCCCGCACCCCACTATCTCGCACCCGTCCACTCTGTCCCTGCATGGGTGAAGCGAACTCCCGTCTACCAGATGCAGGTGGCGGGGCACCACCTGCATCTAGCCCCCCAACGGGGGCACAGGGTGGGCTGGGCCCAACTCTGACCTGCATTTCACCCGCCCTGCCCCCCATATATATATATATATATATATATATATACACTTATTTATTTATTTATTTTTTAGATTATATATACACATATTTATAAATATATGTTAGTAGTTTTACTACATATAAATATAGTAATATGTATTATGTATAGTTTTTACTTATATACTTTGTGCAAATTGTAAGGTAGTAGGTGTGGTTTTTATATGAGGCTAAAGTAGTACAAGTGTCTCACTTAAGTAGTACGAGACTCTTATATTGTTGAACAATTGCTTTGTCAGGCAATATAAGAGTTTCACATTGCTTAAGTGAGACACATGCATTGTCTTAGCCTCCTATATAAAGACCACACCTATTACACTACGTGCATGTTTGAGATTACTATGGAAAATATAACTTATAACTTTATGACTTATAGCTTATAACTTAAGTAATAAATTATACTATTAAAACGTTATTTACTGTTTGGTAACTATATGTTTAAAATACTTTCAAATATGTTACGATTGTTTGGAAACAAATTAAAAAATTACTTTTTGATGTAAAAATTATGATTATTTAAATTTTCAAAGATTATGACCATATCTTTAAAAGTTGTAATTATCTGAAAAATTGTATGGGTATTTTCATCGATTGAAAGTCTTTTTAAAATTTGAATTATGTTCTGCATTATTCGGAAAAGCACATTTGAGATTCACAAACGTACTTTTTAACTTTTTTGAGATTAAAAGTGCTTTAATATGTAACACGCAAATAACCTAATTTTTCTATTAAATAACTTATAAGATTATTTAAACACTTTTTAATACTCTTACCGCAACCTCAAACAGGTCCTACAACTTGCACAAAATATACACTAGCAAATTTAAAATTTATGTTATTAGTTTTTAAATTATGGTCATATTTACAAGTTTAAATTTACAAATTAGGTAAAAAAAATGTTTTTATCAATTTTTTGTCCAAGAATAATTTTTAGCCTAGTAGGCCATAGATATTAGTGGAGTGGGCGGCAGGGGCGGGGCGAATGAAGGTTTCGTCCCCCGGCACTGGGGCAAGGGACCCTGCCCCCGCAACCTGGGGGTGGGGTGTGGCCGCATGGGCGGGGGCGGAGTGCGGGGAAGGGTCGACCCCGCCCCCACCCATGCGGGTATCACCCCTATTCAAGCCTACGAATTGCAAGTGTTCAAGACAATTGTACTTGTTCCTCTTGAATCAATACTTCAGTTTTATCCATAATTCTGTTAAAAAAAATCTTATTCTCAAGTCGGCATGTATAATACTCTTAGTAAATTGATTATACGGCATAATTTGATTTAAAAGATAAATTTTAAAATTTGAATCTTACAATTTAAGTGATGTGGATGATGTATTCTATATATCATCTTGAGAATAAAATAACTCATTTGCTAGATAACATTTATCACAAAATTTTAAATTAATTAAAAAATAAAAATTTAACCATTTAGATTGTATTTTAACAATATCATACCTCTTTTTCTCACCCCAAATCACCAAAACGGAGTAGCTCAACTAAGAGAGGAAGAAGCTTCCACTTTCTTTTTCATTCTATGCAAACTTCTTGCCGTTTCTTCCTTCTCCATTTTTAGTAAAAAAAGTATATTCATTATCCCTACATCACACATCATACATGATTTTTTTTTTCTTACTAAATGTGTAGTGTATGAATGATGAGTAGAAGAACTCAATTAGTTCAGAAGGAATAAAAAAAAAAAAAGTGTGTTGTGCGATGTGTGGAATGGTGAGTAGCAAAACTCTAATTTTTTTTTTTCTATTTGAGACTCTTTTGTGTTTTATTAATATTTTTGAAAATTTTCTGCCTTTTATTCAGAGAAGTTAAAAGTTCACATTTATTTTCAATCTCTACCAGCCTCACCACTTTTTTTACTTTTCCTCAACGTAGGAGCCACAATTGTAGTTGTAGAGCGAGGCTTCAAATATGAAAGAAATTGTACTCTAGCAGTCTGAAATTCTTGCTGGGAAAATTTAAAGCATTCGCCAAGTATACAAGGATCTGAAACAAAACCTTTTATTTTATTCTCAAAATTATAGACTTGTGATTTGACATCCAATGAAGAGATCCATCTAATCTAAAAGGAGCATAGGCATGGATGGATGATGTTAAAGCTTGAAATTTTGTGTTATTTGTGCTCAGTAATGAGCTTACAGAATTCTTGGATCATGGAAATGCTTTCAGTAAAACAAATTTCAATAAGCTAAAATAGAAAGTCACTGTAGTGAAGTTTCACGAGAGATTGATATAATGAATTGAACATCTAGTAGCATAGACAATCCATGATCTTTTGCTTGAAACCAAATGGGAAAATAGGTGACCATGTAGAGCCGAAGTAGAGAGGTAGCAATATGGCCGCACAACATAGTTAAGCATGGTGACAGAGATTTTCAAAGCCCATATATTCTTGATTTGCCATCTTCTCAACCATATTTGCAATGCCCACCCCACCTGTAATATGCAGCAGAAAAAGCTAGCACCTTAGTATGAACATAAAATAGGAACAAGAAGCTGGAATGTCTTCCTATATATGTTGTTTTAGGACAGTTTTCTCTAACCCATTTAAAAAATTGACTCATGTCTCTTGATTGTTTTAGAAGGATATACTTTTTTAATGAAGGGACACACGGAAATTTTTTGAAAAAAGTACGTGTTGTCACATGTTTAATAGATACTTGTCATATTTATAGATGGGTTGGAGGAAAACTTTCCGTTGTTTTATAACTTCCATTTATGTCATGGAAAGCTAGAGAGCCATGTACCTAAGCTGATTGCGCTCACAAATATTGTCAGAGCTAGTATGAAGATGATTATTGATGCCCTGCCAAGAAGTGCAATTATCTTCCTCACTACATGCTGACCAGCAAAGGCAGCAATTGTTGCAATTAAAACAAAATATGCGGCTGCAGCAAAGAGTAAGCTGAATATGAGTTTGAGCTGAAGTAGAAAAGAGATCTGATGCTAAATTGGCAATAACTATAGTTAGTATGAGTTTCCTTCCTGTGCACAAAACCTTTTCTACTAGTAAGAATCAATTCTGATTTTACTTACCGTATGGAATTGGGAAACGGTTGAGAAGGTAATATTGTACAACTGACATGGAGGATGAGAATACCATTGCAAAGGTTGATGTGGCGCTTGCTACCTGCAAAACGTGCAAACTTATAAGCTGGTTTCAGTTTTTGTAGAATGCCCAAGGAAGTACAAGCTACATATTAGCTTATACTCTTTAAAGGACTAGTCAATGTATGATCTGTCATCATGTGTGGGCCAGACTCCTTCTTAATGTGGGATCTCATGCACCACCTTGCATTCTCAACATTCTTATCGGGCCATACCATTATAGGTAGCAAGGCTCAAGTCTCACACTTCTAGCTAGATTTGGCTTTGACAACATTTGTAACACCTTAAGAACTCTCTCCATTGCTATTGTCCTATTTGTAAAAATTGCTTTCAAGTTTCATAACCTCCCCTTTATGTATCTATGCTAGGTGAGTTTTATACCTAAGATCTGCAATAATTCCCCTCTACCCAACAATTAACCATCTGACCATGCTTAACGATCACACAGCATTTTTTCTTTAAGAGGATTAGGAGTGGTAGATGCATAAAAAAATGTTGAAGATACCTGAGGAGGAATTCCCAGTTCAAGAAAAAGGGGTCCCAAGATAAAACCACCTCCTAACCCAAGCAGTCCACCGACCATACCAGCTATTATACCACAGCTACAGTATAGAAAAATCATATGCAACTTCCAGTTTGTGACTTCCTTTCCCTTAGATGCAATCACCCTGGTACCTTTGTATAAGCATATGGCTTCAAAAAGTGTGACTGATACAGCAATTGGTACCTATAGAGAGAGAAACTATTATTTTGAGCAGATTTATCCTGGGAAGATGTGATATTTATATAATTATAGCATGCTTTTTCCATGTCTTATGTTCATGATTCTCAAACTACCATCAGAAAAGAATCTGCTCCCTACAGTAGTGGAGCAGTTTGCTTCTGTCCTCCTTTCTAGGGGGTACATGGCACTGCTTCTTCTATCCATGTAAAGAGTAATTTAGGGTCCGTAATTTTACAAGATAATTTTTTTCCTAGGATTATCTAATCTTTTCATTAGTTTCATTGTTGTATTTGATGCTTATGTAAGCTAGAAAAAATATAATCATCTTACTTTTACCGTTGTTTATCTTAATGTGCTGCGAAGTATCTTGAAGAAATATGACTATTTTAGTTACTAAATTTACCTGCAAGGAGTTCAGAACCCAGTACTTGATGGAGCAGGTCTCTGTATATGTCTGCATACAGATCATATAGCAACATAAGGCAACTTCAGGGTGAGTAGTGACAGTCAAACAACTGAACTGGCAGATGAAGTAGCAAGACAGGTCTACTTGCACTATGAAGCCAAGGACCTCTACCTCTAAATATATTAAATTAGGACAATGAAAAAAATCATTTGTAACAGTGAACTTCATTGACTATAAATGCAAAGAGATATAAAACACTTGGAAAGAGTACTTTCTTGTATGAAACTTCAGAGCCCAAACTTACCTTAACAATCTGAACAATAAGAAAAGCCACCCAGACATAAACAAGCATTGATACTTCTTTCCAATATATGTTGCGTACTAGGGGAACCTGGATGATATGGTGATAGTTAGTCTGACAGCAATAACAACAAGAGTAACAAAGTAATCAAGAAAACTGGGAAGAAGATTCCTGCATCAGACATTCTTGCACTCACCTCCTCTTCTTGGTTATCAGCAGGACCACTTGGTAGTGCTTTGTATTCTTCTCCAGAGCCATCTGCAGTTCAGGAGTTCAGCACAAGCTACTCAACTAATAATTATTCAGGGGAAATTTCTCTCCGTTAATGCTTTGATTTCCTTTCATGCTAATGCCTTGTTGTTTCCAGGAGGGTTTATTATTATTATTTTTTATTGGAATTGTCACAGTTTGCCAGTCTCATCACTTCTGGTGGCAACACTGCCAAGAAATTTGCTGGGCAAATATTCACTCAAGGAATTCGCAAAAGTGTAGACGGTGGGCAAACAAACCAGCTAGTATGACAGGGTTAATATATTCTTACATGACAAGTATTATGTGAGCATGTGTGGGCAAACAAACCAGCTTGGGTATATCAGCATGTTTCTCACTGTTATTTTTCTGTTTCGTGTGATTTAGAGAGTAGAGAACTGTATTATGTATAACAGAATTGCTATTTTATATGTGTAGAGTAGTCCAATTCCCTGATAACTAGTGAGACCAGAATTCTGATCACATTGTGAGTGTGATGGTGATGTGAGTCAGTTTGACTCTGGCTGTCATGCCATCATTGTAATGTGCAGCTGTTATCATAGTGTTCATCCTTTTTTAAGATAATATCCTATGAATCTTATAAGTAGGCAGGTAAACAGAAAGGTTGGAGAAACTAACTAATTCTTCACTCCCATTAAAATTTGAACCACAGAGTTTTAAAATTGAAGAGCTTTTGTTTTGCATTTTAATATATTGAAACTTCTTTATAGATTCCCTTTGCCCAAATAACTTCGGTCAGATGCCCGAGCAAGTGGCTGGAAAATAATGAATTAGATGATTAGATTCCTCAATCATATCTTCAATTTCTAATGAGTTTGATATAGATTCTATCTATTTGCAAGCTTTTTCCCCTTTCGAAGGTCATATGGAAATCTTAGATATGAGGAGATTGATTTTTTTCTCCATATTGATATATGCTCAAAAGCAGAAAGCAATGGTAAATTATACTGAAGAAAGGCTATATGTTCAACTTTCATGAGTTTTTAGTGGATTAGATTGTATTATCATATTATCATCAATGTTTTCCCTGCTAGTTGCATCTCAATGTCCTTTTTGTTTACGAAGCTTAATTATGATATATATCAGAAGTACAGATTTTTTAAAGGAAAAATGTGCTTGGAGACGACCACGGGTACTCACCAGCAGGTTTTGTCTCTGATTCCAACTGCTTAGCTGCTTCCTGAAAGTCAAGCAGCATGTGCGTCACTTCATTAGTAAGTCAGACAATATGGAAATCCATTTCAAGCTTAATAATGCCTTGTTACTGAAAAACCTTACCTTCTTCATCATTGTCTCTTTCCTCCATGTATCTACACCTTTGAATAAAGCTTTTGTTGATGTACCTGACACCAATAATTTCAGTGTAATTGCATTAGTGTGATTATTTTAACTTGAAAAATGATTCATACCTCCATTGCTCTCACCCAAAAAATGAAAAATTGGATGTATGATTCTGATCTCAAAAGCATTTTGTGCAAAATGAAAGGGCAAAAGGGCAAAGGAAAAACAAGAGTGGATATCAGATTGTTTGAGCACTGATCCTACCAATAAAAAGGATGATAAGCAGAACTGTGACCATCCAATCAGCAAACATGACGTTGAAGGCAACACCAATGCTAATTCCTAGCATTAGCATGGGCTGGAAGAGCAATGCCAGATCATAATCTATAAGGGGCATGTCCAATGTTGGGTGTCTGAGTCTCAGATTGTAGTATACTGTTGATCCCGCGGCACCCATGATCATACCTGCGCCCATGAAATTTCAGCTGTTAATATTGACAGCAAAATCAAATACGTTTTGATTTATGGGTTCATTACAATTACGCTTTAGGTGATTAAGTCTAATTATGCTATACCTCCTTGACTTTTCTAAAAGCAATGCTATACTACTATACTAGGCCTCCTTGCAATTTGGATTGGATGGAAACATTCAAATGAACTTATGAAATTATACCACATCTTAATCTATTTTGCACCTTAGTCTTGCAAAAGATTCTAAAAATCGAAATCATATATGGAATCGGATAACCACTGATTCAATCAGATGATTCGTGAACAATTTTGAATCGGGTATTTCAAAATTAAGAAAATACAATTCACGCATTCTAAAATCATATATAAAGTATATGTTTTCAAACTAAGCTTAAATGAGAATATGATATGAATCTCTCTTTTTTTTAATCTTCTTTCCCAATGGACATGGCATTAGCATACTTGTGGAGTGCACATATCAGCATGACCACCATATACTTTGTCCCTCCCCAATCTTCTAAATCTCTAACTAGGGATACAAATTAAGAATGATTCAGTATCACTTGATTAGTATACCAATATGTATCAGTTGTCAGAACTATAAGTTGGTTCAATGCAACATTTTGAAAATAAATAATTGAATTCAAGGCAGGCATAACCGAAACTGGTTCTAATTTACCACATATCTTTAGAGATGGCCTGATAGCTAATATGTACAGAGGCGTACTTTTTGGCAGGGTAGAAGGTCAAGTAAACTAAACTTAGCTTTTGATGAAGAGGAATACTACAAATCTACCTACACTCTCCACACACCATGCACTCAATTTTTTTTTTTTTTTAAACTCAATACACTAAGAGTGTTGAGTGTGTGATAAATAGTAGAGTGTGAAGTAGATTTTTTCTTTATGTAAGTATCTCGTGTAATAGAATATGCATGCAAGCTCATTCTTTTCTTGCATATGTAACTCAGTATGTGTGGATGATATAGAAATGCAAAATGCATGCATGTCTGCAAGTCGTTCTTTAGTTTACTCTAAAAGAGATCACTGAAAACAATATGTCAGAGTGGAAATTAGGAGAATTGAAGCAGTACTGACACTTAGAGATGGCAGTGGAAGATTTGGGGTCGAAACCAATGATCAAAGTGAGCATTGGGACGAAAATTCCACCACCTCCAACCCCTCCAACGCTGCCCAATGCTGCGCCAAAGAATCCAACTATTGTTCCTACTACAATTTTCCATCCGAACTCCATTTCCTGCCCAGCCAGTAAACTATCTATCAAAATCATGAAGATTACTGAAATGAAAGATAAATGAAGAAGAAGAAATCAGCATTTAAGCAGTACAGAGCATGAAACAGAGCAGCACATCAATGTTAAGCCAGAAAGTTAGACCCAGATGAATGGCAGTTGAAGACTCACCGGCCAAACATGCTCATAAGAAGATTTCCCACCCTGCCAGAAGAAATGAACCATTCTAAGCAGAAATCCAGGTCTGTCTTGTTTCTCGGGGACAAAATTTTCAGGCACTTTATCTTTCAAGACTCTCTCTGCACAACTGAAGTTGCTCATCATGACTAGGCACCCAAACAAAAACCACGCAACCGCCGCAGTTGACATTGCCAAAGCTCTCTGATTCAGCTGAGTCCGAGCCATGTCGACAGACAGTAGTATGCAAAGCCAGCAAACGAGGAAAGAAGAAAGACAGTATATATTTATATATATATATATATGTATGTATTGTTTCTGACAACTACTCTTGCTGTATGTTTTTCCTTAGCCTAAAATGGTCTCTCTTCTTATTTTTTCCTGCGAGAGAGCACAGTCACTCTACTGGGTTTGGGGGAAACACGAAGAAATCAAGAACTGAGGGGTGCTCTCCAGTACCCGCCTATCGTCTACATTTATATTTCTTCCATCCCCCTACTGATTTGGACCTTTTTTCTTATTATTATTTGAATATAAAAATATGTGAAAAAGCCTTTTGACCCATCTGATTTTTTTTTTCAGTTCTTTTTCAGTGTTGTGCTGAGTAATAAAATGATTGTTCTCTGAATTCGTACTACTATGTCTTGTTATTAGTTTTTTTTTTTTTTTTGTAGTTTTTTTTTTTTTTAATTCTAAGAACAGGGTTTCGATTAATTTTGAAAGTGCAATTTTTATTTTGTAGCTGTTTTTATCTCCTTTCAATGCTTCAAAATTCTGAATCTTGCAACCATAAGGGTAGATTTCCATATGGAAGGACATGTAGAATTCAGAAACAATTTACCAGATTTGTCATCTTTTCACCGCATTCTTCCAAGTTTGTGGGAGAAGAAAATGCTTTATTTTTTTCATTTTTATTACAATATTTATTTACAAATTATTAAAATCACCAAATTTTGATTAATCTAAAAACACGAGCAACATTGCCCCTCCGACATGTTCAATGCTATCAAGGATTTTTAAAAAAGGCTTGTTCCTTTTTGTTTTAATCAAAAAGGGTTGAGAGAGGATTAGTGGTTGGAATTCTCGAACCAAATCATAACTATAATAATAGCATTCCTATTATTGGGACATCTATTAAGAGACATTTTATATAATTATGATAAATAATACAATATGAATCTCACGATGTTTAATATTGCCTGTAAATAATGTTTATCTCAATATTAGTTATTATTAGAGTATATTCTATAACTATATATCTCTTAATTACAAAAATTTTTGGAATGTTAAATACAGTCTTAAATAGTGCAAACATTGCGCACTCTATTTGAAAAAGAAAAATCTAATTGTAAGCGATTCTGTGTACTAATACGTGCACCCATTCAATATGATTGGTCAAAAAGTAGATTTTATTGAAAGCAATGCTAATTTGAATTTAGAATATGAAGATAACAACATTAGTACGTAGATTGGTACGCAAACTTGCTTGTATATAGTAAAACTCATTTGAAAAACATAAAACCTATCATTAAAATATAAGTTATTTCACGTGAACTTTATATTTACTTATTTTTTTCTATAAAAGTGAGCATGATTTGCACACCTTATAACTACACAAATCAGTTTTCTCCAAAAAAAATATTGTTTCAAAATATATTCTTTTAATATTAAACTAGAGAGGCCATAAGTTGGTGAAGTTGATATTGATCTTGTCCTTTTTACCTAACCAAAGTAAATGATTACTTATTAATCCCAAACTCCAAATGCATTGAGTGCGGCTCAATGTGTGGAGTGTAAAAAAAGGGTGCATGGTAGTATCAATGAAGAAGCATCATCATCGTCCACTAAAATGGAAGCTTCATAGCTATTTCCCCATTTTTGGCCACAGCTACAATCGATAAGGAATTGGGATCAGTTGTTTCCAAAATTTTATAGGGCCCCTAAGCTAATGAACCGCTGTTAGTATTTAAATAACTTTGAAAACGATTCCTCCCTGCACGCCTACCTTTTGACCTTCTTCGTGTATTTTCCCCCAACTAACGTGCTAGGATGAACTTTATACATGATTGATTATCATGTTATTAAAATATTTCATCCTACCATTTTAAGATTCGGTATTTGTTCGTAATATTCTACTAATTTAAGTTTCTGATCATAAATGATAATTTAACATGGTATTAAAATAAAATTCTTGTTTCGCGCCAGATTAGATCATGAGATGATGATTAATGAGTCAGGATCGACCAATATGACCTCTTGATCATAGTCATTAAGGTTTCGTTTGTTTTCACAACTCTTCTCAATTCATCTCATTTAATTATTATAACTTTTTTAAATTTTCATCTCATCTCGCAACTCACATTAGAAATCCGGAGTGCAATTAACTTATCTAGATTTCGAAAGGATTGATCTTATGTCCAATCTATTTCATTCAACAATGTTCTATTAACAAAGACAACATGACTTGGTATGATGAACATACATCATGTGATAGAAGTAATTACTTTTACCCATCATATCAAGATCTCTTGATATGAAAGAACAAAGCTTGCTTAAAACATTCAAGATGTTGCTTGTTATTCTGAACAAGGCAAAGTAACCAGGTAACGTATAATGATGATCAATCTTTAAAAAACACACATACACATACACAAGTAGCCAATGAGGTTTCCGGGAAATTTCTCAGAAGCAGCACAAATTAAAAAGCATTGAAGACAATGAAGTACGAGCCTAGGTAGCTGGGATCGGCGCCAACGTCTCCGGTTAAAATGACTGCAATGCTTACAAACAGAGTCAGCAGAGAGAGAGAGAGAGTAGTAGTGAGTTGCAGCTAAAATACCACGCGGTTTAAGCATAAGCCGTGAAGCTTCATGGCTGCTTCGATGAGTTGGTTATTGGCCACTTCTTGATGAGTACTTTCCGTTTCCACTCCCCAACAAAATCTTTGTACATTACATTCACTCCCACAGTCGGTCACACTCCTGACCCCACATCCACATGGCCTCGTAGATTCGATGGCTGTCTCATTCTAACTACATTTCTTTCTAGTTGTAACGGTGTGTCTAATGTCTATTGACGTGCTAAATATATTATTGTTGTAAAAATCTGTCATATTAATTAACAGAAAAAATAGTTAAATTTTGTATTTTTTTTATGACTGTTCTAATCTGGTAAATACCAAGTCTCCGACTTATGATCTAATAGAACTCACGGAATAAATCACTGAAAAAATATTTTTATCAGTTACTATTTATTATCAAAAACAACACCCTCATACTCTATGAAAAACATCTCACCCTATAAAAAAATTATAAATATAGAAAGTGCGAGTAAATAGTTACTGATAAATAGAATTCATCTAAATCATAACTAACTGAAATTAGACTCAAAGCAATTTGTATTGGGCTTAAAAACTAGTGTTTTGTATTGGGCTTAAAAACTAGTGTTTGAAAGTTAGAATTATGATTATGATTGGGCTCGGATCACCTCAGCCCAATGTACAGCCCACACTGCATGTTTTCACCTTAGAGAGCTGCTACATAAAGTCCTCTTCTAGGACTCCTTTGCAGTCGTAATGTATGAATGGACTAAATTATCCCATTTCTATCATTGAATTGATTAAATTATCCATATTTCCAAATCTAACTAAACTTAGGAAATTGAAAATTGAAGGAAATTTTTTTTCCCTCTCTGTCGTGCCTCCGACCCAATCTCCTCCACCATCGACGACCACCCCCAACCCAATCTCGTCCACCATCGGTGCCTCCTCTACCATAGACGGAGTCAAATACTCCACTACCAACGACCACCTTGGCCACCATCGACAGAAAGCAGCAAACTGCCCAATCGACGGAAAGCAACAAATTGTCGACGACCATCTTGGCCCACTTTAGCATGAAAGCTATTGATTTTATGGAGAGCTCGAGTTACTCTTGCTTTTACTTTGAGAGTGCCATTTACATCCAAGATTCCAAACTCCAGAACCAGAACCATTTATTATAAGAATGTACCCATAATGAATCTATGTCTATCACATACAATACCCAGGAATGAACATCTTTTGGGTTTTTATATTTGTTAATTGGCCAAATTCTTTGTTCTAAAACATGGCAACTCTAAGAAGATTGAGGATTATTGTTTTAAGAAACTGAGTTTTTTGACAAAATTCCAACTTAGGTCACACGAGACTTATGACTTATAGGAGGCTTTTCTAGTGGATTAGATGCATTCTGTTTGCGACGACAAACTCGGTCTGAGGAAAGGGACGACAGTGATGGCAATAGAGGGTATGATTTGAGAAGGGGGCAGCGACTGAGTATCAGCTCTCATGTGCTGAGGAGAGGGATGAAAGAAGAAGAATCAATTTTTGAGGTAGAGGATCTCTTCACTTAAATGAAACGATCGTTTCATTTAAGTGAAGAGACACATAAGGCGTATGCATGCAGTCTGGGACTGCAATCAGATTTATTCTTTCACCTTATCTCTAAAAAAAGAAATAGACTGCAACAAATCCTGATTATAAGACTGAGTGAAAGATAAACACGTGAAGTGAACTTCATAGCATTTATTGAATATTTAATTTTGTTCCATAAATTTCTTCCGAATGTTATGAAATTTTATTTTATGTATATATCTCTATTCCACTCTAGCTCCTATAGATCAAAGTTTTTATCAGCATATGAACGTTAATTTTGAAGTGAAACAGGTGATAGAATTCCCAACTTGATTCTTCAAAAGATTATGACTCCTGACGTTATGGAAGTTGAGGACTTGCACTCTAGTTTCAGAGGAACAGGATGATTTGGGTCCAACGGTGTCTGATACTTACATGTTTTGTTAGAAAAGTTGTTCGTTATTTCTCTATGGGTTTTGGGCTTGAGCAGATTGCACATCAAGTGCACTTCAAACTTCTACATGGAAACCCCAACACATCATTCAAGAAAAATTTTATTTGCATGTGTAAGTTACATGCCAAACAGTAAACTCTTTCCTTCTTTTAAAAAAGAGTGTGGACATTTGAGCACTCTATAACACTACAAATATAATTTTAACGTAAAATAAAAATTATCGCAGTTCCGGTGATGACACGCAAGCTAAACAGCTAATATTATATATTACTATCAGTCCATTACTTCTAAATAATACGAAAAAGCGAATAAAGCAGTATGCGGTCTCACTTCTTCTCAAATAACAAAAACAAATATCAACAAACACAAGAAAGAACTGAACCTCAAGCAGCTGTCATAAAACTTATAAACGGAGTTTAGTCAAAGAAAAAAAGAGTATCCGAAATCCATATATGAGATTTTAATAAATGATTCCTTGAAATCCTTGACCAGAAAGCTAATGAGGAATAAACTGGGGACAGTTCCATCCAACACACAGATAAAAAGATAGTATATAGCGATCTTCAATCCTTACCAGCAAAAGCACAAGTTGAGAGGTGCTGGCAGTCTCAGTATTCGTACTCCTGAGAAAGTGACCTTTCTGAGTGTCGATTTTCACGCTCCAAATCTCGAGTTCTCCCCCTTTCACGGGACTCGGATGTTGCACGCTCATAATGGTAATCACCCTCCCCCATCCGATCATACTGATCATGACCACGATCAGGATATTGATCGTAACGATCATCATCATCCTGGATATCCATGTGACCATACTGTTTATTACGCCCTTGCTCAGGCTGTTCATACCATCCATGATCATCCTCAGGTTCAGTATGATCATAGTCCCGCGCCCTTTCACTATTTCGGTCCCTCTCATGTTTTGATTCAACTCGATCATAAATATCCCTATCACGGGAGCGGCCATGGTCATGGTCTTCAACTTCTAAGTCTCTCTCACTCTCCCTTTCTCGAGCACGATCACGATCTTTGTGACGATCACGTTCATAGTCACGACCACGATCCCGACCTCGGTCTCTATCGCGATCACGTGCTCGATCACGATCACGACCCCGGTCTCTTTCTCTTTCCCTGTCCCTGTCGCGATCTTTGTGGTGCCTATCCTCTCTATGATCACGATCCCTATGCCTGTCATGGGATTGTTCACGGGATTTCTCCCGTTCCCTCTCTTTGCCCCTTTCACGGGATTTCTCCCTTTCCCTAAAATCATTAAATTCACAATCAAATAAAATCAAATACACTGACGAGACTATGAGACAACAATTGTCATGCACAAAACCAAAAAGCTCACATAGGATATGCCATAACATTAACTACAATATGATTGTTACATTACACAAAATATAAATTACTTTTTTTTTTTTTGGCACCGGATGTCCGGGAACAACATCCCAACTAATCCCAAGGGTGCACAAGCCCTCGGCAAGGAATTTCCCCCCAAGTGCACCTCAGGTAATTCAAGGGAAAAATCCCCCAATCCGATTGCCCCTATAAATTGTTTGCACCCAAGGAAATTTGAAACTTAGACCTGGGGGGAAGTATACCCCCAAGTCCAAAGCCTTTACCACTTGAGCCAACCCCCTAGGGGTTATATAAATTACTTCATGAAGATTATATAAGATCTTTACTAGACCATCATTCAAGCATGTCTTTTTTTTATCTATAAATAAAATTTTATTAATCATAAGAATGGGCAAAACCTAAGTACATGGGTCATATACAAGAGCGACGCCTAGGAGTGATGTTCTAGTGATTCATGTTAAAATAGCAAGTTAAAAATACTGCTTAAACATGAAGCTTTTTGTTTTTTGTTTTTATTGGCAACTTAACATGAAACTTCTAGATGGATTGCACCCAACATGTAAACAAACGTTTTTTTTTTTGTTGGACATATGTTACCAGCTAACGCTGGGACAGTCTTTACCTGTCTGCATGTCGATCCTCTCGTGCTCTTGGCTCCTCAGAGTGAGATGGTCCTCCTGACTGCAATTGCTCCCTGAAAGATGTACAGTTTTCATAAATCCAGAAAATCAAAAGCCTTCAATAAAAGATCTCGATGGAATAATGTAACCAAACAGACCAACTCAATGTATCAAAGTGCATTTACAAAATCCATAATCAAAGATACTACGAACCCATTCAATATCTTTGCTTTAACTAATTCTTTAATCCAAAGTGAACATTTCTCTCCGCACACTTGTGAAGATGTACAGGGGTGTCACAAAAAGTTCAAATTTCAGTCATCTACCAAACTCTAATGGAACGTTAATCTGTTCAGCAGAAATGAAATTGCATGCAAATATTGCAATTAGGTATTTTACCTCCCCGAATATCTCTGGTTAACGTCTTCCCCTCCAACTCTGGTAGTTCCTAGCCCACCACCAAGTCGCCGAGGACGCCAATTTGGGACAGTTCTACCACGCTCAACATCCACCAGCACCCTTCTGCCATCAATCTTCCTCCCATCAGCTTGTTTATATGCAGCTGTATAATGTATAAAAGAGTTAAAGAGGAACGTACCATGAAGCATATCGCATAGAAAAACAGCTTAAATGAAGCATACCTTTCATATCCCGTGTATGCACATACTCAATGAAAGCATAGCCTCTAGGCTTATTTGTCTCTTTGTCAGCAATCACTCGAACCTAAAAAACACAAAAGAAAATAAACAAATAAACACCAATTACTTGAAAAGGACTCAGATCTTGAACAGGAAGTCATAAGACATGATCCTATGCTTTTTAATTCCCAAGGGATAACACTAAAATCAGTTAAAAAAGTAAATCCTATGGCACGGCAGACAGGCTCTATGCCTCATTAGCCGTGCTCACCTTCAGATCATAGAGCCTCCCATTGCGAGATGAATCACCACCAGCTAGAGTTGCAGAAAGCTGATGTATTTGTGGCCAACTTAACAGTTGTTGAACAGACTACCCTCCCCTTACCAGGGATTTTTATTTTGAAATAACTAGAAAGCTAAAAATAGTATAAGAAATACCAGGAAATCTTCTCAACTGCGGATATGTTTTTGACAGCCTTTAAAGCCAAAAATAAACCTCTTAGCAACAGGAAATGCACGTACTAAAAATTAAAACAAAGGAGAAAGATGCTAATACTCCCAACACGTTTTACCCAGTGCAGGAAAAAGAACAGATGTTGTCAGTCTTCTTTTGATGCTTGAAAACAAAGGCTAAAAAGCACAATGCATCACTGCTCTGATCAACTTAATTTTCAGCTTTGCTGTGCAGGATGAACCACCATGTTTGGGATCGGGTAGGTAGAGAAGTATGGAATCAAGAAATACATTCAGTGAATGTATCAATCACCTCCTTACCAAGGATATTTTTCGATATATTGATACTAAAGTATTTCCTAGAAACATCCAATGCCCAAAACGATCTCTAAACCCAACCATACCAAGAGAGATGAAAGGTTATTGAAACATATTTGTAAGCCATTACCAGAAAATTGGCAGTGATATCAGCACTCTTATTACCAACTCGCACAGACGATCCAAGGTTGGCATATTAAATTAAATTATGTTTAATTATTCTCCTCGGTGTTGGTTAAGGCCCTAGGCACTTAAACACAAATAACGCCTTGAGGCTAGGTGCAAAGTATAAAGCCCCGTTTGGATTCAGAAAGATTCAGAAAGTGTTTCATCTCATCTCATCTCATCATTACAACTTTCTCAAATTCCCACAGAAAATATAATAAACAATTCAACTTTTTCAAATCCTAATTCAACTTTATCAAATCCCAAAACAATAATAATATTAAAAAATAATATTCTAATAATATTTTTTTCAACTTTCATCTTTTATCTAAAATCATCTCATCTTATCTCTGAATCCAAACCAGCCCTAAGTGTGTGCCTAATTGAAGTAAAGCACGGTTTTTTTTTAAAATAATGTATAATAAAAAATATTCATAAAATACAATAAAAAAAGGTTTAAAAAAATAAAGATAATAATATATTTAGCCTATTAACTCAATTTGTTAGACTATTATGCAACATGACAATCAGGCGATCAATTAATTACATAATTTAAATATAGTATTTTACATAATTATTTTGTGCTTCACAAATATACACCAACGTGACGTTTGATAGCCATAATCAAAACAAAGTACATGGTTGAATCAAAATATACCCAAATGCAATGGTCAAAAAAGCACACTAATGGTAGGTATTGACTTCCATTCTAACATAAGCAATAAAATGCAGTCCTAAAGTAAATGATCATTGTCATGTCATTAAAAGATTTGTAAGACTAGGGGTGTAATCGGTCCAGTCCGGTCAGGGGTCACGGACCAAAAATTTCGGTCCATCCTTTTTCTGGACCGGACCGGACAATTAGCTATCAGTCCGATTTGTCCAATTCGATCCATATGAGTTAGGAACATTTTTTCCTCTTTTCTTTTTTTGGTAGATAAATTAATACAAAAAATTAATTAAATTAGTAAAATCAATACTAAATGAGCTCTTTAATGTGGATTGTGTAACTAACTAATTAAAAAAATAATTTATTATAATTATATTTATGGTGTTAATAGTTACCAACTTAGTACTTTAGTAGAGTATGTACCTACATATAATAACATGTATTATCATATGATTACTTCATATGATATATTAGTTAATTAATAGCATATATTATTTTACATTTTATATGGTCAATGGTAATAGATTAGAGAAAATTACATAATTAACTTATACAACTATTATATAAATAATATATTATATATAAAAAAGATATTTAAAAATTTATATGCAAGTGATTTGGTTGGTTTTGGTTTGGTCTGGTCCAAAAAAATACACCCTGGGACCGGACTGAAAACCGAATTTTGGAAACAACATGGACCGAGATCGAGTAGGGGTGAATTCGGTCCGGTCCGGACCGAAAAATTCCCCCCCTATTCGTAACTCTCATTATCTTCCTAAATTACTTCATCCAAATTAATGCTCCAGACAGGCAGTCAGTTAAATTGATATAATCTTTCTTTAAAAAAACTATAAAAACAGACATTTTACGCCTAAACTAACTAAAAAAGACCCAAAAAGCATGCTTTTGTAAATGCGCTTTGATTTTGATAAGCAAAGCAAGTTGGCCTTGGCGCTTTGCACTTGAGCATGCTTTTACCAACACTGGTTCTCTCTTTCTTACTTTAAATAAAGACAACGGAATTCCACTACAATTTCACTTAATGACAGAATAGAAAACTTTACGACTGTGATCCATTGCTACACCTAGTTGGCTTAAAGTCAATTTTCAAAACCTTTAATTAACTGGAGTTTATATTAACATGCTCATAAAATATAGAGCCCATAAAGTTCAGTTTTTCTTTAAAAACAGATGATAATATTTGAAGAATGTTATTTAATAGCAGAAAAATTAAAATCGCCAATTTTTCCACTACCTATTCAAATTTCTAATAAGATAAACAAAGGGGATAAAGATACCACAAAACTGAACCTCTTACCGAACATCCTTGAGATACTCAAAATACCTACCCGCTTGATTGGCCCATAAGACTCAAACTCCCTTTTGATTCTGCTCTCTGTTGTCTCATAACTCTGCAAGCAGACAATATGACAAGTGATCCACAAAACAAATGCTGGCTACAGGATGGAAAATCCAAAAATAAATATATTACTCACGAGTCTAGCCACGAACAATGTCTTGTAGGGATCTCCAGAAATATTTGAGTCTTCTTGTGGATTATCTGCGTAAAAGTATATGTAAGAAAAAATATGAGGGTGAACTTGAAAACCTGGTGCCTGTAAACAAATATAATGAAGCCATCGAACTCTTGAACTTAAACAAGTTGAGTGTCTTCACATTTCTGTAACTCCTCAACAGCCTTTTCTGCACCCATTTCTAGCCTCAACTTGTGAACTCTAGCCCTTCTTTGTGCCTGGATACACAAAATATATAAAAAACCAGGGTTAGACAAGCTTATCCTCTTGGATTTAAGCATTTCCTAATTTATGCTCTAGTTGCTTAGACAAGCTTTTCCTCTTAGACTGAGAGTGAGGGTGGAAATTCTTAGCTTGTGGCTCATCCGTTGGATATTGTTTTACTAACAAGCCGGCAAACATGCAGTAATGAAATGAACAATAGAAAATCAAATAAGCACCAGAAGAATCTCTACAGACATGCTTTGCCATATAATATGTCCAAGAAAATATATTTCCAATATACTCTGCAGAGGAAGGATAAGAAAAAAAAAAAGCCCACGGAAATCAGGTTTAGGGCCAGTGCAGTTGAGTTGTATCGCTAATTTTGTACTTAAAAGGACAGGGCTCTTTGTTATTATCACTACCATGGATAGAAGACAATCATAACACAAAATTGAAGACCATTGTGTTAATCACTTGAATAACAAATGTTATGCATTCTCCCTGAGTTGGTTCCTCCATACAAAATGGAACCATGATTTGGAAGAGATAACATGCCCATATACAAAAGCCTTAAATGAACAACATTAGTTGTCTAGCACTGCATTCAGCAAACTGTGGCAACAGATGCAAATATGTATATTAAAGCACTAGAACATAGATTAACCCCAGCAGGACTGTAACATCTTACAGGAGTTTCAGCCTCTTGGATTGGTGGAGAATATTCAGGATCTCCAGGCTCTGCAAACCTACTCACAAATTGTGCCATCCCTTCATAATCATACGAAGAAAGATTATCATATTACAATTCACAAATTAACGTCAAATTGAAAAGATCAAACAAGCTCTAGAAGGTAAATTAAACCTGATAATGGTGGGCATTTCCTTTTCTCTGGAGGTGGTTTAAACTCCAAAGGTGGTCGAGGCTCAAAGAGTTTCAACAAGTTGGCTGTTAGACCAGTGGGATGACTCTGCCCAATCTGCATCACAAGACAAAGTCAATGATTAATTGGACAATATAACTGCACCGCGATGTTTCAAAAGACCAAGCTGAAAAGTAGCAATTGTTGTGATGAGATTGTTCCAATAAAAATCTAGTAAAAAATGAGATGTATAAACAGCCATTCGAACCAAATACACAGCAGGTAACTAGGATTAACAAAACCCAGCTAAGTAATAAATCCGTATCATCAAAATATAGATCAAGCTATTTTACCTAGGTTTACAAAGAGATTGCGGAAAAAATACATACGAACCAAACAACAAAAACCCTAGAACTTCACAAAAAATAGGGAGTCTGTAGAAGGAATTGAACCAGTTTGAGCTGTTGGACATTAGCGCGGTTTTGGACTTTGGGGCGGGCCTGAACGGCGGCGTTTTGTTGGTTGCGCATGAAGGCATCGCTGTAGTCTCCCATGGCGAAGCGATCGGAGCTGAACTTAGGGTTTATGAGAGAATCGAAGGTTGGTTACCAGACGCGAGATACAGCAAGAATGGAAGTGGAGTGTTGTGATCCGATTTGTGCGAACCGAGTCGCAAATGCGAAGTCGCGCCTGAGAATGGCAGCGTAGAGAGAAGGTATTCAAAGGGATATATATACAGAGGACCGAATTGCACGTACGTGCTCATCCGAACAGTACAGTGAGGATTTATTTGCCTTCTGCCGTTGGAACGTTTTCATTTGGAGTAACATTACGGTTGTGAAATACCTAAATGTCAATTTTATTTTGAAAAAGAGTATGGTTTATTTAAAAAAAAAAAAAATTATGTTAATTTTATATTTATTTATTTTTTTTAAAATAATTGTACAATACTTATACACTCATGATTACAAATATCATTTCTCTTCGATCATGCAGTAAAGTTATGTTACTTGTTTGGTGTGCCGATAGTTAATACACTTGTTGTAGTATTTATTATAAAAATTTATTCTATTATTAAGATAGAGTACATGATTTATATTTAAATGATAATACTTAATTTATAAAATTTAAAATTTATTTTTTAAATTAAATTATATTTTATTAAATATGTTTTAGGTAGAGAATATAATTTTTTTATTAGAGCATTAGCATTAGTTTCATCAAATTCAACTTTAAAATTTGATGATAAGTATATATTTTACATAAATTCAAAACCTCCTTATCTATAACCTCATATTAGATTAACCATTAGATTTATCAAAATAATAATATAATATTATTTTTTAATAATAATTTTTTTTTTCATATTTTATAATTATACTAACCATATATACATTAAATGATACTTGCAGTCGTGAGTATACAAGTGCTGTACAATATGGGACCCACATGAAAATAAATTAATTTTTTAATAATAGACTCTACTCTTTTTCAAAATGACTACACGGTGCTTGCACACTCCACGACTATACGTAGCATTACTCTTAATAATTTAATTTGATATTTAAATTATTGATACTAACTAGAAGATCATTGCATGAATTATAGGAAATGTAATAAATATATTTTATAATAAAATAATAGAAATATAAAATAAATAGTGAGTCTTCAAATATAGAGATAAAAGTAAATATACTATAACTCAAAACTTGAGCTTTAATGGTATACCGAATCTAATGCCAACATTTTAACCCCAAATATAAAAAAACCTAAAACATTAGTAACTTTTTTATTATTGATTTACTCACTTTATTGATGTATTGGGTGTGTTGGATGTTTCAAGAAACGTACTTACAAATAGATATTTTCTTTCGAGTTGGACTACAGACCGTGATATTATCGAATTTTCATCAACGTCTACGGTATTATTTATCAATTCGTTAGAATAAAAGTTATATGAAAAGTATAAAGAAATGTTTGTTTTATATAAAGATCTTATAAAAATAAATTTATAAATTAATATATTTTAATATGGTACGTCGGACTATAAATCATTTATTATTATAAGATAAATCTACTGTATCATATTACATCAAATCACATCATTGTGTTAAGTTTATTTTTATTAAAGAAAGTGATATACATATAACTCTTTTTATAATCATTTACGCAACTTTATTTTAAATGAAATATATTTTTATAATATAACTTATAAAAATAATATCATTTGATAAAATTACTCTAAATTTAAAACATAACAAAAAAAAAAATATGCGCAGACCATTATTCTTTTATAAAATTTCAACTTCGATTTAGCTCTTCTTAAATAATAGCATACAGTATTTTTTAAAATTTATTATAATGGACTTTCTGTAAAGGAAACATCATTACCACATCGCCTTCCATTTATTTATGAAAAAATCTTCTTCACACTCTACTATTTATTACACACTTAACACATTTAGTGTATTGAGTTAAAAAAAATAAAAAAATTGAGTGCATGGTGTGTGAAGAGTGTAGGCAGATGCTTAGAATTGCTCTTTATTTATTAGTGAGAGGTTGGAGAGACTCTTTTATCTTCACCAGACGGGCTCAACTATACGGAGTAAGGCTCAACAAGTTAAAAAGTCCGTGAGCTTACGCCACCGTGAGTTCGCACCCCCAACAAGATTAATATGGTAATGTCGCATTCCAAAGATATCTACTCCTAAGGGAATGGCAGGAGTGGGCTCCGAATCTAATAGAGATAGAATGCCCACCTCCAAACTTTGACTCTGATTGGGATTAGAGGTAAAAATCATCTTCAATTCTGATTAGAGTTTGGAGTCGGAACTCGAAGTTCTGATCAGAGTGCATGTGGGCTTGCCCTGCTTAGATTGGATATGGGTCCACGGCCCAATATCCAAAGCCTAATTATTGGTCTATCCCTATTTAAATTTTTTTTTTTAAAAAAGATAAAATAATGTAAAAGAATAATTAAAAAAATCTAAAATACTGTAAAAAATAAATTAAAAAGCTAAAATTTAAATACAATGACTAAATCATGTACAATATAAAAATAGGTGATTTGAGAAATTTAAATTTAAAACTACAAATTCGCAATAAATTTAAACTTACAACACAAAAATATAAATAATGTCATATTTTATTCAAATAGCCATAGTCCCCAACATCAGTCCTGACAATCCATGCATTTGAGTCGATGACTCTTCGACTCGATACTCGATAGTGATTTCCTGCATGAAGTCTTACTGATAAGATGCACTATCTTTTCTTTAGTCATTTAACTATAAATTTATAAACCATCAGTCAAGTGATACATGACATAAAATAGGACACATTATGAACTCACATCCACATCTAACTCTGACAAGTTTTGCATAATGGTAATTATGGTATTGAGTTTCTCACCAATAAAGGGGCCAAGGGGTTCTCCATTCCATGGTGCGTCCGTCTCAATCATCCACAATTAGTTTGGAGTTCACAGCTAGGTCTACAAAATCTTATAAATTATAAATTAAATAATGAAAACATTAAAATTATGTAAATAATAATTTAAAACCATAAAGTTACCCGATTCAAGCCTATAGCTCTCGACATCAACGTTATCTACTCCAATAGGCGTTAAACTTAACCAGTTCTGTGTACAAACAAGGGTCTCGACAATGGTTGAAAATAATGAACTCTAATAAGCATCTAAGACATGACCTGGTCTCGACAATGGTTGAAAATAATGAACTCTGATAAGCATCTAAGACATGACCTTCGGTGCTAAACGCCGACTCAGAGGCAATCGTAGTAATATGAATGACTAGTACATCCTTGGCTATTTGGGAAAGGACTGAAAACCTACCAGAATTCACCTTCCACCAAGTTAATATCTGGAGTGTTTCACTAGGTGCCTCGACATCTTCCATAAAGTAATGCTCAAGCTCAAACTTACAATGCATAATATTCCTCGATGCACGGTTTTGATGATACTGTTGTAGCCGCAATAAATTTGAACTCTGTGCATGTGTGTCATCTAAGGAAGATGTCGAGCCGGTCAGGTGTGATCAGCTATCATCTTCGGTTGAAGACTGACCACTGATGTTGTAATGATTATATAAAACATCAATATCACATTTAAGCTCTCTAATAAACTGATCAACGTTCTCATCACTGAGGACATCCCTAATCCAAAATTCTGTAATTGCCAATTTATATCGGGAGTCAAGGATTACAACCACAGATAATAATCTATTTATCTTCTCAACATCTCCCCAATTTTTATTATATTTGTATTTCATTCTTATAATCATAGCATTCAACAAACCCACACTAGCAGTACAACTCTGTTGCAAGTGGTCAAAAAGCCTCAAGAGCTCCTCAAAGTACATGTTCGCAGTAGGATATTTTGTCCCAAATATCCGCATAATTATGTCATAAAATAACTTCAAAAATTGAATAAAATATATGACATTGGCCCAATCAACTGTGTCCGGCGTACTGAGCCTCCTTCTCCCCCCAATGGACTCCAACAAAGCATACATCATGCCCCTATCTTCGATTTTAATGAAATGTTCACATGTCTACGACCTTGTTTTACTAGGTCGTGTTGGTCGATCGGCCTTAATATTCATCAACTCATCCTCCTCATTAAGTATATCGACATCTTTTAGATATATTGGGACTTGATTACTTGCATAGAAGGTACCTGCTCTAAATGGGGGTCTATGGCTCGAAGTACTTGTTGGTGACGCCAACGGTTGTACGTCATCCTCTTATGGAGAATCGCCGCGAGATGGTGTAGCATCCATAATTTACTATGAAAATAATCTGAAACATTGGAAAATATTAAAAATGAAAAACATATATGTCTAGTCGTGTTTGTGGTTTTAAAAATAAATAAAACACAAAAACTGAACGTCTGCTCTAGCCACACTCGAGCGAAGGCTCGAGCGAATAATCTGTGTGATGTTTGCTTGACCCACACACTCGAGCGAACATCGAGCGGACGTTTTTTGAAGGGCACCATTCAATTTTTTCCAAACAAAATCTCACAAATCTCATGACTAAAACCCTAAAAATAGAATAATAATGCTAGTATGCCTCCTCATTTTGACTGCTCATATATTTAATTTTTTTCTTAATAATTAAGGAAATGACTATTAATGTATTGGTATTTTTTTATTTTTTATTTTTTAAAAATATTTAAAAATATCTAAAAATATTTGAAATTAAAAAAAGTGCAATTTGCATTAGGTGGCACACTGAGTGGGCACATAGAGGCGACATAGTAGCACCACTCAAAATAGAATTCCCCCATTCAAACAATAAATCAACAACAAAAACCATAAGAACAACAAATTTCACAAACAACTTTAACAATTTTTGAACCCTAAATCATTCAATTAACAAACAATTAAAACCCTTATAACAAAATATATGATGTAAGAAAGAACGGCAGATGGAGTTCCCTCTATCCTGACTCCGACTCTGACTCCGGCTCTGACTCCGACTCCGATTTCTAAAAATACCGACTCCATCGAAACTCGGACGGAGTTGGAATGGTCAGAGCTTTTGCCACCCCTGGGGAATAGTGAAATATTTGTGATATTCGCACTCAATATGTTAATCATTTCCTTTTTAAAGCAAATCTCGGGAATTTGATAATCAAGACCCTAAGATCTGAAGAAGGGATTAAACTATCCTTATCAACAATACTCCATCTCTATATAAAGGAACCGTGTTAGCAGTCCGAGGTAACTTTTCTGATTCCTCATTGCAAAGCAATACATATAGATCTCTAACTCAGGCATAAGAGATGCACGAGGCATACTGGGCCAGCATCTTTTCTTGTCACAAGTTAGTAGTCGAGATCGGTTGTCGGTGAAACACGTCCAAAATAGTGAGGTTTGTTTATCATTACAAGTGCACATTTAAAAAATTAAAAATTAGGTTATATTGGTCGTATATGAATAAATCATAGTCCAATAAATTTAATCAAATGGATTAGACCTTTCATCTTTAATTCACTTTGTAATATTAGATTCGTGAATTTTGACAAAATATAGTATTCCTTCCATTTGTTTTCTCGTCAGGTTGTACACTTCATTTTCTATATGATAGATAATTGATTAAGAGATCAGGAGAAGATTATTAATGGGCACGACACCTATTGTGGACAAGTGGGATATGTGTAGTAATGGGTACCCCATGACCCATAGTGTCTGCATGGATGGAGAAGTTACGAGCAATTAATTAACTCTTTACCACAAAGAGTTAAGTAACTCCCACCACTAGCACTTAACTGCAGGAAAGTTAATTAATCACCCCATTAGAAAACTCTATAAATAAGAGTTTTACATACACTAATTAGAAGAGTGTGGAAAAAGTGAACGTACAAAATAAAAGCTCTCTTAGAGCAACCATCTTAAACTCTTGATTTTGAAGTATGAAATTATTTTAAGAGACTCTAGTAGTATTTTAAGAACGTAGAAGTGCAATCACAACAATTTGATGTGGGCGATAAGACAAGCAAAAATCCGAACTTGTAGGAATTTTGCTCCACTTGAAATAACTTGAATTAACCTTATTTAAAATATCTAAATAACTTAATTTCACAAATATTATAAGTTACCAGATCTATGAAATAGCATTTGGGACTCATAAAGGATTTGTGCATTAATGGGCAACGACCGACCAAAAACTTGTATGTAACGTCCCTTACACAAAATCCCCGATGCCTATTGAATTTTCATGGGGGAGAACATCCACCTATACACCAGTCTTCAATATAACATACATTATTATTTTTACCAATAAATCTTGCTTGTGAGAAAGTTTTTCTTTGCTTAAGTGGCTCCAGCCTACTATGGCGAAGCTCAAGTTCAACAATGACGGGTCCTTCAAAAGTAACTTGGGATTAGAGCATCAGCAATGGCTAATGGTCATTGTCAAGTTCAAAATATGACTAAAAGTTAAAGTTTTGACTAAAGTCAAAGTTATTGAAGAAACTAGTCCACATTAGACTATCAATCCTAAAGTCAAAATAATAATATAATATTATATATTTTAATAATATATTTTTTTGAATAATTTTTTTTTTTATATTTTGCAAATACACTCCATATATTAATTAAAATTTATCCATAGTCAATCATTCCAACTTGTGAATAAAATTTGTGAATAAAAAGAGAAAAAACCGTTGTTGATTATTTGTGAATAAAATATGGATTTGATGAGTGAATAGTGACTCTCCGACTTTTGAATTTCCTTTAGAGTTATTGTAACTAAAAATCTAAGTTAAAGGTTTTTAGCTAGTCTAATGCAGGTTATTTATACAAAATTTAGCTATATTTTAGATTTCAATGACATTTAGCTAGTCCTAAAACTTGTTGGGGGAGGGGCTCAAATCCTACTCTTGCTTCTTGGGAAGTGGCACAAACACATTTGTTGAATTGTTAGCACTAAAACTTGTGCGATCTAGTTATTGAATCAGACTATTTATTCATAATAAATTGGTTTAATAATGCACCACTGAGCCTCCTTAAAGATATTTTGAGTTTTGGCATGACATCATGTAAAAATTATGCATCCTTTTCATTCAACATAGTTCATGTATACAGAAAAAGGTAGCTTTTACCGACAATTTTGGTATTGTTGGTAACACATTTTGCTGCCACCCTCTTTCTCAGCTACCTAAACACAGGTATTTTTACAATGGACAAAGCTAGTCTTCCTTGTATTTGACATAGCTCTCAGTTATGTTCCTTCTTTACTTAGTAGTTTAATAAGTTGTTTTCTTTATACAAATGTAATTGGTATAGTTTATAGGTTATAGTTTTTCTAAGCTTGGCTTGGGACTTCCCTTGTAAAAGATACTTATGCCAAAAGAGAGTTAATTAATAAAATTGGAGTTCATCCTCTTCTGTGTGTGAGAGAGAGAGAGAGGAAGATATGTATCTCTCTATGTATATATATGTAAGCTAGATCTGCCTCAATTGCTTAGTATATGCGTATAAATGCAATGGTACATATCCAAGTTCGGAAAGGAAATAAATCAGTTCATTAAGGATGAATGGAAGTACAGATATTTTAGTGTCACCTCAAAAAACCCCAAATTTACTTGGAAACAACTAGATTACTGGCAGAACTCAGAAGTTAATACTTTTATCACTTTTGGTTCCCTTCAATGCCCATCTCGCGGGACTCAGTACTGGATGTGCCATACTCTCCGCTTGCAAATTCAGGGCTAGCCTGTGCCGTCTTTCTGAACTTCTTCATGTCAGCATTAAATGCATTGGTATCATAGTCTGAGCTCCCGGCTGAGCTGTAAACGGAGCTGTGGCCAGGCTTCACTCCCTCATTTTTCAAGTCATCGAGCAATGATGCATCACCCTCCAACGCACGTGCAATCTATTTTCCATGAAGATATTACCATTGAGTTAAAGGAGTGTTTATTGTTCGCAATGAACCATTCATTACAGAGATTCAAGTTCAGGATATGAACTTGAAAGTGACTTTGATACCATGTTAAAATCGGTTATTGTCTAAAAAAAACTTAATTTAATTCTTTCAATTATATTCTAACAAAATTTAGATATTCATACCTGGCTCATTCTCGGGCGCTTTCTAGCAGAATGACGAATGCTGGCGGCAGCACAGGCTACCATCCGTGCCATCTCGTTAAGGTTGTAATTCTTCTCCAAGAATGGATCAACCAGCTCATCATATTCTCCATCTTCCAAAGCAAGAGACATAAGTGGCCGAGCCTGCAATTTGTCACAAATTTGCAGAAAATCTTTGAGGTTACAGTACAAACAAAGAGGGGAATAAAGATGTGTTTTCTTTTAACTAGCAATACATTCTAAACTGCAAATACTCAGAACTTGACAAGTAGAGGAAGTACATACCCAATCCACTAAGCTATCATCCATTGCACTTGAAGGATCCACAGGTCGCCGCCCTGTTATTAATTCCAAGAGCATGACACCATATGAAAAAACATCTGATTTCTCAGTCAACTTGCCACTCGATGCATACTCTGGAGCTAAATACCTGCATTAAAGGCACATCAAGAAGTTTTCCTTATTGGTAAATTCACTTCCAAATTTTACTCTGCATTGCAGATGGAGATATCTTTCTACCATCCCTCTCTCAATTTTCCTCCTCGCCAAACACATCTTACTATTGATACTTTCTCCCCTTCTTTGCTGACTACCTCAATCCAATCTAGTTTAAGATATCAAAACACAACGGTGTTGTAACAGTATGCACATTAACTTCAGGTTTATTCTTGAGAAAGGTGATTCCTAAGCCTGCAAGTTGGCTTCTTCTAATTTCTTGTATAGTTTTTAGGCAATTAACAACATCTTTTCACATCTTTCATAAGCAAAACTTTCTCATCATATATAATTTGTTAGCTATTGACGAGTACAGACCATTGATCGTTTTAACATGAAAAAAAAATGGCAATGGTCATCTTAAATATGCTTCTTGGCATACCTTTAATCACAGATAATCAGAGATGCAACATACCCGAATGTTCCCATGACACGTGTAGATACATGAGTGTAATTGTCAGAAGACAGCTTAGCCAGTCCGAAATCTGCCACCTGAACAATGAACATTGGGAAATGAGTGAGGCTTCAGCAGCATAAGCATCATAGCAAATAAAGTGATGGGAAATTCTGTCATTCTACACATTTGATCAAGTAGACATGTTTATGTGTAGTAGAACTGGACGAAGAACAATACCATGGCTTCAAAGTTGTAATCAAGGAGAATGTTAGCTGCTTTGATATCACGATGAATGATCCGAGGATGGCCTGTATATTCACATGATTTCAACGACAAATGAGACAACTATCACAGAGAGAGAGAGAGAGAGAGACTCTGAATTTCTTACAATCTTCATGAAGGTATGCGAGCCCTTTTGCAGATCCTACTGCAATGCGAAGCCTAGTTGGCCAATCCATGGTCGGGAGATTCTTTCCTGTAACCAATAAAACATATACTTTCTTAGCAAAAATATGATGGAAGCTGCCACAACCAAATACCATTTTTTTTTTTAAATAGTTAAAATGATTACTTTTTCAAATAAGAAAATAGGAACTTCGTAAGGACTAATATAAAAGCATAAAACTTCGTAAATTATCATTTATTCCATAAATTTTATTAATAAAAAAAAAGATAAGATTCAATCTCAAGACTTTTAGGCCTCATTTGGATATAGAAACAGTTTCATCTCATCTCATCTCATTATTACAATTTTTTTAAATTCCGACAAAAAATATAATAAACAATTCAACTTTTTTAAATCCTAAAATAATAATAATATTAAAAAGTAATATTCTAACAATATTTTATTTAATTTTCAACTTTCATCTAAAACTATATCATACTATCTCGCCATCCAAACAGACCTTAGTTAAATTATCATAAAATGTAAGTTCTTTTGAGAAAATACAATCAAGTAGATACGACTTATTACAACAAATTACATCAATTTATTTTAAGTTTTTTTTTGTAATTTTTTTCTAAAATATCATTTATACCATAAACTTTAAGGGCTAGTTTTGATATTTGAAAAAGTTAAATTGAAATTTGAAAAAGTTGATTTGTTTATTATATTTTGTGTGAAAATTTAAAAAAATTATAACGATGAGATTAAATAAAACACTTTCTAAATCCAAATCGGCCTAGAGCTGACCAAAATAAATAAATTTGACCAATTAATTTGCATTCTAAAGAGACAAATTACCATGAAGGTGATATTCCAAGGTGTTATTGGGAACAAATTCGTAAACCAACATCCTCTGCCCACCGGCAATACAGTATCCAACAAGTGACACAAGATGTCGATGGTGAACGCGACTAATGATCTCAACCTCAGCCTGGAACTCTCTTTCTCCTTGCCCGCTTCCCGACTTCAAACTCTTCACCGCAACTTCCTGTCCATTAGGCATTACACCCTTGTGCACATAACCAAATCCTCCCTGACCCAACAAATTGGCCTGCGAAAAACCATTGGTAGCAGCCGCTAGCTCCTCATAACTGAAGGTGCTCTTGTTGAATCCAAGAGAAATATTTGGTGAGGGAGGTGGCAAGGGGGGTTTGTATGGGCCTGAGAAATTCGTGCTCATATCGCCGCTACCTGACATCATCATGTGCGGGGGTGGAGGGCTCGCAGCTGGCCAGGCCCCTGCAGTTGATCCCGCTATGCCTGTTGGTGTCGGCAGCCTGACAACATGGCCCCCTTGGGGACTACCGTGCCAGTTGGGTTGAGTTGAATTGTTGTAGTATTCATGAGTACTATTACGGCCTGCACAGTAAAATAATATAGACTATAGGAATATGGTAATGACCACAACACGAAGCAGTTCGATCTGCGCTTATTGCTTAATTAGCATGCATAGACGTATGAGAACTCAGCATGCAATGGGTTGTATGCAAATTGTACCAAGTTCATATTTTTCATAAGAATGCAACTTAATTAAAAAATATAGTTACTCACGCCCAAAACAAATGCAAAAAAACTAAACAAACAATTCCATGCATGTTTGATGAGGAAAATTAGGCTAGTTGCTAAAATTCCATATTCAACGACTATGGCAAGTTCATGTGTTGGAAGCAAAAAACAAGGTTATGGGTTTGGTACCTTTTTGTGAAGGATCTCCATAGTAATAATGCATTTGCATATTATGATCATAATTCTTTCTCTTCTTCTTCCTTGAGCAGGCACAGACAATAATCACGACAAGTAGAAACAACCCTAGTGCAATTGTAACTCCTAGTATTACAGGTAGATTGGTAGATATTGATGAACTGGATAAGGAGTTATTAGAACCAGACGAAGGCGTCGACGATGAGACTTTGGGTGGAGGTGGCGGATGTGATCCGCCTGATGAAGAATGGGATTGGGGCGGGGGTGGTGGAGGTACGACATTGGTCGGTGGGGAACCTGAACCGTTATTTGCAGGGGGCGGCGGAGGAGAGGTATCAGAGGAAGATGGCGGAGGTGGTGAAGATGAACCTTTTGATGGAGGTGGTGCCTGGGGGGACTCTTCAGGCGACGATTGTGTGGGTGGTGATGGTGGTGATGGTGATGATGATGGAGGTGGTGTGGAATTTGAGGACGCGTTCGACGGCGGTGGAGAGGCCGGTGAAGGTGGAGATTTCGACAACGGAGCAGTTGCAGAAGTGGAAGGCATTATTAGGTCATGAACTTCCGACAAAGATTTACGTCAAAAGTTTATGCCGGAAATCAACTCAGTTACTCCACCTTTCCGGAGCTGCAACTGCTCGGCTCTAGCTGAGATGAGAGGCCCCCTGAATAAGATGGAAAAATCCAAAAAACACCAATAAAAACAAACTAAATTCTATGAAAAAGTAGGAAATAAACCTCCAACTGATCAAATGAATATATGTACGTACGTACAGTACTACTGTTTCTTTTCTTAAATATGGGGGGTACCATGATAAATTACTAAGATTTTAACCTTTCCATGTTATGATCATCATACTGTTTTCTATTACATTGAAAATGGAGAATTATAGAGGGTCTTAAGAAAAGAACGTATATGCAGAAAAGTTCTTTTCTTGAAGGGTACCTGATCGCAGATAGGACGAAGGTTCTCAAACTCAAGAAAGAGAAAATGTGTTGCATGTTGGAATTTCCATAATAGAAAGGAGATCCTCATTGTCCTTCTCAATGTCCTCCTACAAAGGAGGAATGGAGGATCTCTCTCTCTCTCTCTAAATTCTAAGATTACTCTTGTTTGTTTAATTTTATTTTGCCACCCCTAATAACTTAGTTTGAGTTGGTTATGCCTTTTTTCCATTCCTGGCTGCAGTTTTGCTAATTAGTTCACATTAATCTTATCATGTCGACCTATGATTTTCTATCAATTAACTAATATTAACTCAAAAGATAAATCCTCTCCACATTGCACGCTTGTCCTCACCCTTGCAACTAAAACAGCCTCAGAAGAAGACCAGGAATGCAAATGTTGATCTGAAGGTAGAATTCAACATTTTTGGAGGCTTCTAGCTATGTAGTGCGTGCAAAGTAAGAGTCCGTCGGCCTGTTACGGCTATTGCAGCCGGAATTTGCAATATTCCGGTCCCCATTTACAAGAAAACGCTTGATTCCAACTAATTAATTGTTTCCTGTTCGGATGAGGAGTACTTGTCTTTTTATAAGGCTTGTTGTTTAATTGTTTTGCTGCTTATAACTAAATTATAAAATGTTTCAGTATGCCCATCCACCATTAATAAATAACAATAATTTAAAAAAAAAATCACGTAGAAATTGGATTACATATATCAATTTTAGCAAAACCAAAAGATAAGAATAAGAAAGGGCAGTGTTCTTTATGGTCCTGAGAAAAACGATGGTTATTGAAAGGAATCAACTAATCAGTACTATCTAAAAAGTATTAAATTCAATATATATGAGCTTCATTAACATGTTTTATTGACGGGAATCGACATTAATTGCAGATCAGACAGTGCATCGGAGGAGAGGATCATAGAAATTAAATGAAAGACTAGTCGAAAAAGAAAGGGTAACAAAAGTACAAAAGTGAAAATTTGAAGGAAATCATGATCAAGGTGATGAGCATGGCCTGTAAGAAGAAAACTACCCTGTGAATCTGTGATTAAGGATTCAGCATATATATATATATATATATATATATATATATATATATATATATTATACATGATTATGCAGTTGAACTAGATGTAATACTACCTGCAAGCTGCTAATTGTTGCTATATGAATGTAACCCAACTTTCTCACTTGGTCAAAGGTGTGTGGATGTTCTAGCAGGTTTACATATTTTAACTGAGATAGCAAATCAAAAGCCAGATATCTTTCATCCACTTCCTATCTAGCTAATTTCCAATCGTAAACAATTTTATTGAACTATATATTTCATACATTTCATATCCGAATCTAAACCGGCCAAAATCAACTGCATTTTGCATTTTGTGCAGAAAAAGGGGAAGCAAGATGTCTATCAGTAACAAAAACCCTAGTTAATTTCATTGAGTAAGTTCCGAATCAGTACCACCTAATATAATTGCCCATTTGTGTATCGCATGGCTAGAAAGCATTGTAAATGAGGTAGGCACGTATAAGAAGAGAGCCCTACTAGATATCAACAAGACTATTCACATAACCAATGAATACTATATGACGATCATCATGATCAGCTTCTCCCCTTAACCCTCCAAATTCTTGAGTCTTCATGTTAAATGAATAAAGTCCTCTCTCACCTCGAATTACAATCAAATCCCCGCTGGCATAGAGCACAGGTCTCCAATCGTATGCGGGACCAAAAGTTGGAACTCCACTTAGCTCCAATCTGTTATTGATATTGACACTAAGTATTGTATCCCAAGCCTTAACTCTGCTGTTCATCGCCATTGTGTTTGTGTAGGTATTGGACAACACACTCACAGTTAGAGTCTCGTTACAAACAGTAATCAAACTAAGCTTCCCGTTTATTACACCCAAGCAACCATTATTATGACGATGATAAAGGCGTTGTGACCGCTGCATGGTGAGATCAAAAAGAACAATCCCACCACTGTCGAAAAGCCAGTAAATAATTCCATTCACATGGACGCCAGATTTAGGCTTGAGCTCTTCAGCACCAAAGTATATCTCACCAAAACTTCTCCAAGATCCTTCTGTAGAGTTATAAATCTCGAATTCATAAGCACTTTCAAAATCAGCAGATGAAAAGGCACAAATGAGCTTGTACTCAGCAACAAAGTTGAGTATAGAAGGTTCAAATATGAGTACAAGGGCAGGGTTAGACCCATGATCGGCATTGGGTTTTGGGAGTTTCTTCCACTGCTTGGTGACAGGATTGCAGATGTAGTAGGCTTTGTCATGAGTGCGACCCTGGCAGCACAGGAGGCCATTGGAAGAACTCCTGATGTAAACCGGTTCAGGCAAAAACAATAAAGAAGGGTCTGGAACACCATATGAATTCTGGTCAAGGGAGATAAATGAAGGCGGATTTGAAAAAGATTGGCAAAAGAAGCCTGAGCAATTGTGGAAACTATTTGACTGATTGTGGGCAAAGAAAGGAGTTGAGATCTGGAGCTTCCAGTCCCTGCAAACCCCTTTGAACCTGAAAAGTGATTTAGCAGGAAGAAAGGGAAGGGTGTGCTCCCTCATTATGTCTTTGAGGTCCATGTATATCTTGCTGTTTTTGTTTGCAGTGATCTTATTCAGTCTCCTTCCTCGATCCATTATACTTCTGATTAAGTTTCTTTCACAGTTATCGAACTGTAACAACACGTCAATATCTTTGTTAGAGAGTAGATATAAAAGTAAACATAAAAATCAAGTCTCACTATACACAAACTCTTAATTACATCAACCTAACAGCATGCTATATTCAAAACCAGTTTTAAATAAAACACTGTACTTACTAATCCAATAATCTTCTTAACCAAGTATTGAAAGGCATTGGCCTACAAACTAAATTATACATATTAAACTCTTCGGATAAAAGAAATTATGTATAATTATCAATTTCTTAATACTCAAATTACAGATAAGACAGATTATGCTTGTGTTTAGTTATCAGTATGCTAATATGTCTCATCCCCGATATTTTTCCAAGCAGTGTCATGTGTTGCTTAGTTATCAGTATGCTAATGTCTCGTCCCCGATATTTGTCCAAGCAGTGTCATGGGTTGCTACGAATCACAATGATTGATTCATACTAAAAGTATAAAATTACAAGAAACTATAAAATTGCTAAGAATTTTTCTATTCTATCCTAAACCTAGCCTTCTTGAGTTAGTCTTTGGTTCTCATTAAAATTGGACATATTTTGACATGGAGACTCACCAAGACAAAACCCTTCAGATCCACTTCTTGGGAGTAAATCCCGGTTACACAACCTCACTCGCTAGAATCATGCATCATGTAATTTAGGGAGACTCCTAGTGTGGAATTGAACCCAAGATGTCTAAGTCTACAGCTCATCCCGAGCCCACCCTTTGACTATTAGAATGCATGTTGACGGAAGTCATTATTCAGGGTGAGGCATTAAAAGAAGCCAGGGTGTAACACCCCCTTCCCGTAGGATAGAGATATTACTAACATTTATAATATAATACCCGGTAAAGAGATTCATATCCTGAAATATCTCATTTATTGAAATTCATCAAAACATTAAAACTGAATTGAACATGATTGTTTCGAAAACTGAACGTAAAATAAAAGAACATAAACTAATCCTATGAATGACATAAAAGGAATCTAATTCTTGTGTGAATATCACTTATTCCTTCCTAAGTCTTTGTACTAGATCTATTCCTGGCCATCCAGCTCTGTGTCATCATAGACATCATCTGCGAGAATTAGACATGGAAGAAAACAAGAAGACAAACAAAAATGAGTCGAATACTCAATAAGTAGCACATCATACCGTAAAATATAATTTTGCCTAACATGCACTTAATTTCTATGAGACTCTTCATAACATACATACAGCTTCATAGATTACAATCAAACACGTAACATGACTTTCTGAAAGATTTTACATACATATATCGTCACAGACACACATAGCATACGTTTTCATTATTAACATAAGCGGAAGCATATATAATCATGGCAAACATGTAATCGTGAATGCATAATATCTTGTTTATCTTGTCTTAACATGAAGTGAAACACGCTTGAGTCCGTGTTTTCACTTATCTGGCATGACATGGAGTGAAACACGCTTGAGTCCGTGTGAATCACCTAACTTGCATAGTTAACCACGCTTGAGTCCGTAGCACCGTTACATTTCTTATCTTTCTTAATGCATGAGATTTTATTAGGCTTCATGAACATTTCTAACATGGCATAATCTTGTACATGGCATAGCATAACATGACATGGCATGGCATATTCTTGTACATGGCATAGCATAATATGATATAGCATGGCATATTCTTGTACATGGCATAGTATAACATGACATTACATAACATGCTCTGAACATTTTATGACATTCCAAGGCATACATGATCCAGGTACTACATGAACATGACATACATGATCTAAGTACTACATGGACATGGCATATATAATCTAAGCATTTCGTGAACATGGCTTGCATAATCTGACTATTCCATTACATGGCATACTTGACTTTGAATTACTGCATGAACATCTCATGGCTTTCATATGATTTTAGTAACATTCAATCAATCGAACAACAAATTCATTCATTCAAGCATAATCTCATATTTCATCAAAGATCGAAAAGGAAACTAACCTTGACTTGCCTCTTAGCGTAGCGTAGTTAACAATCATAAGCACATCATATTTTCATACATAATAATAATATTCACAGTACGCATGCATTTATATGATCATACTATTTACCTCTTAGTGCTGCTTTCTGATTTCCAACTTGAAGCGCGTTACCTATATGAGGTACTAATCGTCACTAACTTTTCTAAAAAATGTGTCATAGCATTCCAAATACTTAAAATCATATATAATAATATTATTCAAAACTCATAACATGTTCCTTAACTTCTATTTAAATTATAACTTAATAATTTTATAAAATCTTAGTTAAAAGTCGATTGGAATATGAACTAAATAATAGACTCAAAAGATACTTTAAAAAAAGATACTTTTAAAATTATGCTTTAGAATCCCTTAAATACTTATCTATAAAAATAAGTATATGACTAATATATTTATTCAATTAAAAGCTTCGGCCTACTTAATAATCAGCCCAGTTTAAACCACAGGCTCGCATGAAAACAACCCACTTAACCTAGTACTATAGTTTCTGAAATAATTCAAGTCCAACCAGATTTATAAACCAGTCAAGTTACAACTAAGCCCAGCCCCAATAAAACTCAACCTAGTAGAAAGGGTATTTTGGGAAAACTGAAGCAAAAGAAATAAAAAGAGAAAACAGGCTTACGGGAGAGGGGTTGTGCGATGCTCACCGAAAGAGAGCTGAGTGCGACGGCGGCTTTGGGTGGCTGGGAGTGACCGGCGACGTGACTGGGGGGGTCCCTATGGTGGTGCGACACCGAGAGAGGGAGAGAGAGAGTTTAGAGAGAGAACCAACAAACCGAAAACACTAGGGAAAGAAGTTAGTGGCCGACGGCGATGGGCTTACCGGAAGGGAGTGGGTGCGACGGGACTAGGTTGGCCGGTGTTTTCTATGGTGGTGTGGGAGGTGGTCCGTCAAGGTGACTGTTGGTTGCCGAGAGGGGCTACGGTGGTGCTTGCAGGAGTAAGTTTCCTTTCTTTGCGTGAACGAGTTTTCTCCAGGAATTTTTGTGTGTAATTCAGAGGCCTTGTGGGTTTCTTATAGGCGATGGGAGGGAGGTAACGTGAATCTTTAGGAGATTGTTTATAATTCGAAATTGCCTAAATTGTAGGAACATTTTCCTACGAGGGATCAGATTCTGAGAGGATTTTGAATATCTTGAGTTTGAGTTGGTCTTGAACTAGGAACTAAATCTAATACGGAAACCTAATGGATAACCATACGAAGATTCTGATAGGGAAGGAATCACTAATTTACTCTATCGGTTAGCATTTTTCCTAAAATGATAATAAAATAATAACGCCAATAAAAATAATTAAATAGAAAAATAAAAATAAAAATAAAATAAAACACAAAATACTAGTTTTAAGCCCTAACTTTGGACCCGTATGTTACACGGGGCCTTCGCACCCAGAGCAATAATCATACCACCAGACCAAATATCATTCTAATTGCATCTTGTTTTCCTTATACTAATAGAAAGAATTCACAAAGGAGTGGTGTGGAAGCAATCATTTAGGGAACAGAAATATCATTTGCCGTCAAACAATTGCAAGCAACAAACTTACTAGTTAATAAGCATCTACGTGCTAATAAACCCAACTAGAAAGCAAGCTAGCCTATAAGAGAAATGCGTAACGGGCAAACTAAAAATTGCACAAAAATGAAAAAAGAAAAAGATTCACTGAGCAGAGTAGCAATGCAACCGGTTAGCACAGTCTAATTTAAGTTTTCCAAATCTATATTTGCAATTCAAAAGAAACAGATAAGAATAGAAATTCTTGTTATCTTCTCCATTGCGTTCTCCGGCAACCAAACAGGCGCTGGTAGCGACGACACACGCAAACATATCACTTTTATAGGATCGAATAGTTTAAACATAGATAAAGCGGATAATTCCAATATTTCCTATGAAGGAGAGTGAACAAGAGCAAGAACGCAACTTTTTTTTTTTTTTTTTTTTATTTGGGGGAGGGAGCAAGAACGCAACTTTGATATAAAAGAAACAACAGGTTACAAAAGCGTGCTAATCGTGATTAACTTGATGATAATGGACAAATACTATTACAAGAATTTGAAAATGAAATTCTAAGTTGCATAATGAGTTAGCGAGACTATACCTCAATTTGGATCGTTCGGAGCTTTTGGTCGAGAGAGAGAGAGAGAGAGGGAGGGGTTTGAGTACAATGGGGTCCTCTCTTGGACTTGAATTGGTTACAGTTAAGAAGCCTGCTTGGACGCCAGGATAAGTATCCTAGTCTAGCTTAGGATAGGAATTCATTTATTATTTTTCAAAAGACGAATGTTCTCGCCACAAACAAATTTTTATAAAATTAAATTTATAAATTGATATAATTTGATATGATAATTTAAATTATAAAATAGATACAATATATCACAAAAAATAATATTATTTTATGAATTATTTTTGTAAAATTACACTATTTTTTTAAACATTTTTCCCTTGATCACCGTAGGAATTATTGAGGAAAACTTTAGAACACCTTCTTTAGAATCCAACTTAATTACTCAAAGGCTGCGTTGCGTTTCTTTGGGATGAAAATATTTTTTTGACAGTATAATTTCGTCAATTTACATGTTTAGGTGGGGCTATAAAAGTATTGGTTAAAGGATAATATAATAATTAGTGATCAGAAAATTAATTCCTTGAGGCGTGAATTGACGTCGGCTGTTTGGATTATGAGTTGAGTTGAAATAAATTTTTTATGAATAGTAGTGAGTTGAAATGGTGAAATGAGTTTTAAATGGTCTATTTAAGATAAGTTTAGATGTGTTTAAATGTTAAGATGAGTTTATATATATTTATGAAAATTTAAAAAAAATTATTGGTCCCGTATGTAAAGAGATATTAACTTAAAAAATATTGTGAGTCTTGTAAAGAGGTTTTGAGTTAAGTGATGTTTAGTGATTTGAAAGTTAGATATTTGAATGTTAGACTGACTCAGCTTAAAATTAGACTGAACTGTTTCAAATGGGCCTTTACCCTCTCTTAAGAGAATAGAGACTGGTTTGATTACAAAAAAATCAAACTATCTCATCTCATATAATCATTATAATTTTTTCAAACTCCCACACAAAATATAATAAACAATTCAACTTTTTCAAATCTCAAAATAAAAAATTAAATTATAACAATATTTTACTCAACTTTTAACAAAACATCTCATCTGAACTGTAATTACATAACCAAACGAGGCCTAGGTTATTTTTCCCATCTTTTTCTGAACATAGGTAAAGGACTCAAACTAATTGACCGATTATAATGAGTTACAAAATAATTATATCAATAACACTATTCATTGGCTTTTCCTTTCCGAGTTGAAGTGATTGAATTTCCATGAAACTCAGATTTTTTTTTTTTTTAGTAAAATATGGGCTCTTTTAGTAAATAAAATGTGCATACCTCACTATACAATACACACCAACATACAAACACAGAATCTCTAACATGACTGCCCAGCGTGTCATCTCTTGGCTAGAAAGCAAAAGACATAGAAAGAGAGTCCAAGCACTAGTAAATTAAGAAGGTAGAACAGACAAAAAAACCCAACTAGATTTCAACAAGGCTATTCATATATCCAACCACTTTGATATCATGATCAGCTTCACTCGTTAAGCGTCCGAATTCTCGAGTCTTCATGTCAAATGAATAAAGTCCTCTGTCACTCTGAATCACTATTAAATCCTCACAAGCATAGAGAACAGGTCCCTGGTACTCGGAACTTTCACTGACATTGACACTGAGTTTTGTATCCCAAGCCTTGACTTTGCTGTTCATAGCCATTGTGTTTGTGTAGGAATTGGACAGCACACTCACAGTTAGCGTCTGATTATAAGAACTGATTACTGAAGCAAGCTTCTCGTTCATAACTCCCAAGCAGCCATGATTATGACTATAAAAGCCATTCTTGTGACCATAAAGGCGTTGCGACCGCTCCATGGTGAGATCAAAGACAACAATCCCACCAGTTTTCGAGAGCCAGTAAATAATTCCGTTCACATGGACGCCAGAGTTGGGCTTGATCTTTGTAGCACCGAAGTATATCTCACCAGAAATTCTCCAACAATTTTCTGCAGAGGAATAAATCTCGAATTCCAATGCATTGTCAAAATCCGCAGATGAAAAAGCACAAATGAGCTTGTACTCAGCAACAAAGTTGAGTAAAGATGGTTCGAAAATGAGTACAATGGCAGGGTTAGACCCATGATCAGCATTGGGTTTAGGGAGTTTCTTCCACTGCTTGGTGGCAGGATTGCAGATGTAATAGGCATTGTAGCCAGTGCGACCCTGGCAACACAGTAGGCCATTGGAAGAACTCCTGATGTCAACTGGTTCAGGCAAAAATTGCAAAGATGGGTCTGGAACACCATATGAATTTGGGTCAAGGGAGATAAATGTAGGTGGGTTTGAACAAGACTGGCAAAAGAAGCCTGAGACATTGTGGAAACTATTTGATTGATTGTGGGCAAAGAAAGGAGTTGAGATCTGGAGCTTCCAGTCCCTGCAAACCCCCTTGAACCTGAAAAGGGATTTCGCAGGAAGAAAAGGGAGGGTGTGCTCCTTTATTATGCTCTTGAGGTCCATGTATATCTTGCTGTTATCATTCGCAACAACCGCATTTGGTCTCCTTCCTTGATCCATTAAATTTATGAATAATTTCTTTTTTCGTTCTTTGAAATGTAACAACTAACAAGGCAACAACATCTGTGTAAGCAGAATTGGGAGTACATATATATAGGAAAGAAAAGAAATGGAATGGAGATAGGAGACATAAAAGGTAAAACAAAAATCAAGATATGTAACAGCTAAGTCAATACACAAATTCTCAATTGCATCAATTTTTACCTCCTTCCAGTAATACTAGTATGCTATGTAACAGGTAAACTATAGGTGGCTTTAGGTAGGGCTTTGTAACAGCATGCATTTTGAGAAAAAAACGGTAAATAAAAAAACTGTATGCGCTAATCTTTATTCGCTTGATCTTGTCACCCTTCTTGGTACTATTTCCAAACTGACGACTTTGTAATGGCGTGGATGAGCCACACTCAAGAAATTCTCCATAAAATATTTTTTCTTCCATGGAAGAACTCCTTAATGCCAGTCATATTCAAGATCTTTTTCTTTATAAGTATCAGTCACATTCAAGAATTGAACAAATCATTCTGCATTTGCCTTTCTTAGAAAACAAAATCAATCATCTTTATTCCCAAGTATTGAAACACATGATGCATACTAAATTACCCAAATTGAGACCTCTTCAGGTACAAAATTCTATATAATTTGTGATTTCTTAACATTCAGAATTACAAATTGTTGGATTCTGTTCTTATTTATTTATCAGTATGTTAATAACCTCCCCTATTCATCCAAGTAATGTCACCGAATGACTATGCACATTTTGAGCCAGTAAGAACCGCGATATTGATTCACACCAAAAAGTCAAAAAAAAAAAAAAACTACAAAAACTATCAATTTCCTAAGAATTTTTCTATTCGAAAAGAGATTGCACTAAGGAGTAGTGGTGTGGAAGCAAACCACTCTGAAAGAGGGTGGTGTGTAAGCAACCGTCCAGAGAATAGAAACATCATTTCCCATTAAACAGTTGCAATAAAAAGATTTACGAGTTAAGAAATAACCACACTCCGATTGCTACCCTTTAATAAGAGCTATAAGAGCTCCCAAAATAAAACCCAAGTCGAAAGCAAGCTAAGCCTATAAGGCTATAAGGGGTGGAACCGTGGAAACCATATATATAATCGCCATAGATATAGCTTATTGCACATATATCTTATCAAACTTTAAATTACCCAAAAACACAACTAAAAAAGAAATCACCGAGCAGGATTCCAATTCAACCTCTTTGCACAGTCTAATTTGAGTTTTCTTCACTTAAGATTGTAATTCCAAAAGTTTTTGTTAACTTTTCCTTCGTGTTTCCGGCTACCAAAACGTCCGTGGTAGCGACCAGGCGTATAAAAAGATCACTTTTACACGATCAGAACGAAGAATTAAAAAATCTCTCTCACTCGCGAAGGCAAGTGAACAAGAGCAAAAACCCGACTTTGATCTAAAAGATGAAATGGACAACAAAAATTTAAGATGATATTCTAAACTAGATAGGGAGTGAGCGATTTACCTCAAATTTTAGTCGTCAAGAGGTTTTGATCGAGACTGCCTCCCAGAGAGAGAGAGATTTGCTTAGTACGGGCTCCTCTCTTAACCATGGAAAGGCCAAAAAGGAAATAATGGCAGATGACCGCAGCTTGACTTGGTTGCAGTAGGGAGACTGTTTGGGTGCCGGATTCTAATACGCTAGTCATGGGTAGCACCATCCTAGTCTAGCTCAGGATGCCAATTCGTGAGGAAAAAGTTTTTAAGTTAATTAATACAAAACACTTTGTTTAGAACCCATATGAATTACTACTACTGAATTAGTATGGTTTTCAATGAGTATAATTAATTTAAAATTTACGAAATTTAATTTAATCTTTTTATTGTAATTTAATCTTAATTAATATGATAAAAAAATTGACTACAAATGATATTTTTCTAAAAAAATATATATTTGAATTTTCATTAGAAATATGTTTAGTTGAAGTATGGACTCTTTTTAGCAAATGAGATTTTCCATACATATACCGTACAATGCACATAAGATATGTTTTTCAATAAAGAAATGTTGCAATTATAAAGAATTTTTATAAAAGTAAATTCATAAACTGAAGTAACTTGATGTAGTACTTAAAATTATATAGTTACTTTTACAGTAAAATAGATCTAATGTCTCATATAAATTCACATCAATTTATAAGTTCATTTGGTTATGTTTAGATATCAAAATCATCTCAACTTATCTAATCTAATTATCACAATTTTCTCAAGTTTTTAAATAAAATACAATAAACAATTCAATTTTTTCAAATTTCAAAATAAAAATTAAAAAATAATATTTTAATAATATTTTATTCACCTTAACTCATCTCATCTCAACTTTAATGAGTTTCTCTGTAGAGTAAAACTAACTCAATTTTCCAGAAATATGTTTTGTATTTAAAACTATAATATCCACATTAAGCATTTTTCGTGTTATAAAACCATGATGAAAAAATATTTTACTGCAGCCTACATCCTCAACACACTCGTATTGTGGTAAAGAAAAAAAAAAATTCTGAAGGGTATGTTACGGATGTAGGCTGTTGCCCAGCTTTCCTCAACCATGATAGACCACATGTACTGTCAATTTATCCGGGTCTCAAAAGTGGCCCAAAGAGCACAATATAGGAAAAAAGACCAATGTTGAGACCACAGCCCAAGTAAATAATTGATGGGGGCCCAACTAGAGGCAAACTCAAGTAGCTCAGCCACGTCCAAGTTACTTGTTTTTAGTCATCGATCCATAAAAATTTAAAATTCAGAAATACAGTAAACTTTTTTAGTCATTGCAAATTATAATTGCCGCAATGATACTTGATGTATAATTTGCAATCAAATTATCTTGATGCATTGGAGTGACAGCAACAACAACTACTTGGAATGAAGATAGAAAATCCCACCAAAATAAAGCCTAGACTATGACTATATCAGGGAAACTGAGTTTTGCTACTCATCATCCGTACGCACCAAACACCACACACTACATTTTTTTTATTTTTTAAATTTTAAAAATTAATTTTTGGTTTTATTCTTCTTAATTCCTTAACTCATCATCTTTATACTACATATTTAGTAAAATATATATACATATATATATATATATAGTGTGTAATGTATAGAGATGATAAATACAATCTCAACAACTCCCAACAACAACCTAAAAGGACCAATAGGTAGACCGGAACCAGTTTTGGTTTTGGTGTACAGTACAAGGACCAACCCACGTTTCCCACAACAAGAAGCCCCCCCAGCCCCGTTCTGTTGTCTTGAGAATGTAGAGAGACCAGCCTATCACTAGTGCCGCGACCCACCCACCGGCTATGGCTGCATGCTTTCTGGACAACTCCGTTGCCACCATCGCTGATCTTCTTTGCCAAGCCCAAGAGTTTGAGTGGTGCTTACAATCCTGCACTTCCATTGTCTTGAGTAGAAAGAGCTACATCGTGACAATGGAAGAGGTCTCAAAGGGAGACGCAATTTTGGGCGAGTACTACAAGATGTCTTCCAGTTTGGAGGAAAAAAACCAAAAAAGGAACGAAAAAATCTACTTCACATTCTACTATTTATCACACACTCAACACTTTTAGTATATTGAGTTTAAAAAAAAAATAAAATAAAATTTGAGTGCATGATGCGTGGAGAGTATAGGTAGATATGTAGTATTCCTAAAAAAGGAAAGAGAGAGATGCCACTGTTGTTTCTTTTCAACTCGTTAGCATATCATAAAGAAAAGATATGTGCTACCAGACGTGGCACCTTATCCACTTGCGTGGTGTAAGGTCACATTATGCCACAAGTGATCAAAAGCCTTCATCATCATATCATAATAATAATAAAAGACAGCTATTTCATGGGTGTTTTGTCACATGAGTGAACATAAACAAAGTTGAAAATAATAAAATTTCAAAATCTTTAAATTAAGTGAAAAATCGGCGCTAAAAGATGCAATAAAATAAAATGAAAAAATGTTAAATATACTTAAGAAAAAAGAACATATATTTGCAACTATGAATTGTTCAATCGTTGCGTAATCGTATTGAAAAAAATGAATAAAACATGAGACCCACATAAAAAAAATTAATTTTTTAATAGTGGATCTCATTCTTTTTCAAAGCGATTACGTGGCGTTTACGCACTTCACAGTTGTATATAGAATATAAATGATATTTGCAGTCGTGAGTATGCAAGCGTCGTGCAATCACTTTGAAAAAAGTGAATAAAAATGACTCACATAAAAAGAAATTAATTTTTTAATAATAGACCCCTATTTTTCAAAGCGACTACACGGCACTTGCGCACTCCACGACTGTATATAGCATTACTCGTCAATTATTGATATATTAAAAATCATGAAATTTGAATTTCAAAAGAAAACTAATAAAATGAATCTTGTAAGTAAAACTGTAAGTACATGTAACACTACTCAAATAAAATATCTTAAATGATTTATTAAAATTAAAATTAAAAATAAAAAATATTTTTTTTTTTGCTCCTCAAATCACTATCCATTTTACAATGTGTAACTCAAAATATATGATTTTTATATAACTATTTTACAATTTATTTTATAACCAACCATTACAATATCACCGCCTCATAAAAAATACCAAAGTTATTTTTTTTTTATGTGAATATTAAATTTTTTACAACCTTTTTACAACTTTTACGAATTTTCTTAGCAATTGTAATTATGCAACGTCTAAAACTTAAATAAAAAAAAATCCATTATATATGGAAGTGATATTAATTAGTTAATTTAAAGAGAGTTAGAAAAAGTTGTATGAACATGATTACAAAAAAATGGATAATTTGAAACCGAATGATAATTCCAATCGGGTATTGACAATCAAGTTTTTCAGCTCATGTGAAGCTGGATTGCCCATTGAATCTGGCAGCCGGAAGTTGGAAATACCTCTTTTGAGTCGTAAGCCGCGCAAGGTCCTCGAACGTTTACGACACGAAACAGTGTGTGCTACCCTATCTATACACGAATCAGCTTGCATCGGCTTGATAAGAAAAGGGTAAAGCCGCATCGAAGTTAAGCTGGAGGTTGAGCTCGGCTTAAGTGACTCCACCTCGCTTCAATAAAGGTTATATTATCGGTAGAAAAGTTGGCTCTAAACCATTGGATCAAAGTTTACAGGACGCATGTCGCACGATCCAGTATCAGAAATTTCCGAAAAATAAAACATGTTATTGTCACTTGGACTACTTCCCTGCGACAACAAATATAAAAAACAAACCTAAAGACATAAATTTTATAACGAACGGTCAAAAATGAAATAAAGGCATAGAAAAAATGATGAACACGTCATAACGCTTAAAGCCCACTTGATTGGAATAAAACATAGAAAAGGATGATAAACTATATCTACAAGCGTTTTACAAAACCCCCCCTTCTCCTCTTTTTTTTTTTTTTCAAAAACTGCTTGGACAAAGTCACAAACTAAAGAAAAAACAAATTCCAATGTCTTTTTTTTTTTTCTTTTTTCTTCACCTTCGGTCACCTCCTACTAGTCCCCTTAATAACTGCCATTTGAAAAACAGAGTAACGGCTATATCAGCGGGGACAAAGACTAACGGCTTTTTGAACTAAAGATGTGCCACCACCCCAACGTACATTTTTCCCATTCCCCTAATTGTCCAACCAATCTTAAATCTAATGTGAGGTTCACCTCTTTCCTTTTGTTTCAAAGACAATTTAACATGACATTAAAATAGGAGATTTGAAAGTGAGTGCTAACGATGCTTCTTTGTTGACTTGCTGCAATCGACAACATCATCTTCCTCTTCATCGTCCTCACCATTGTCATCCTTGTCTGCAATTCCATTCCTTTTCCTCTTAAGTTGCGAAGAAGAGGAGGGAGGCAGCACCCGAATATCATCATCGTCGTCATCTTCAACTTCTTCCTTCTCTTCAGCATCATCATCTTCATTTCCTGGTTCCATGACACTACCTCCAGCATCACCTTCTTCAGTCTGCCCCACTGGTTGAACTACATAGCCGGCGCCATAGTCTTCTTCCTGTCATTCAAGCAAAATTATCTCAGTTGATAGATTAAAAAGAAATGAAAAAAGGGGTAAATCATCATAACTCTAAATCTGTAACATTGTCATAGGATTGTAATAAAAATCCAGGGAAATATCTCAACAACCAAGGAAAGTTCAAGAAACAACAGAAAGCATTTGATACAATCAACAATAGTATTCATGTTTGAAGCAAAGATTGTGTGATAACTGATATCCATAACAGAAAATTCGAAATAATCTTTTAGAATTAGTGCGAAACTCAAATTAACAAAATAAAAGGCTATCACCAAAAAGCATAACAGACTTCAAAACAAGAAACTAAAGATCAAAATAATTCAAAAAGGCTGTCAATGGAAAGGAAAACTCATCCTCTTCAACCAAAACATGGAACCAAAATATACAGACAGTTTTTCTATAAATACAAATAATTCAGGATGCCAGATGGAGAAAACCAAGTGCACCAAAAGTAAAACCAAAATCCAGACAAGTATATATCACACAAAATCAATTAATACACTAAATGAACATTATATTCCGATATCGGGATTTGTTTTTTAAAAACTCCACATCTAAAAAAGCACAACACCAACAAGTACATCGATTTTGTCAGCAACTATGTAACCATGAATTCTATATGGTGCACAAAGGCAGCCCCATTATTTAGACTGTGCACCCCCATTATTTAGACAACTTGTAACCCAACTCGACCATGAATTCTATATGGTGTTATATTGGCAATATTGTATTTACAGCAATGTACTCTAAATGAGCAATATACAATTCATAAGTTTTTAAACCACCAAATCCTACCAAAACAAAATACATAACATTGTACGATTAAAAACCTCAAATATGGAACAGACCATGTTCAACCAAATATATAACGAAACATAAAGGGCGGAAAACTAGGGGAGAAAGATGAAGGAAGACGATTGGAACTTAAATAATCCATGATACAGAAACCTGCAATTATGAAGGTTCACCATAATATGTAAAAGAGACTCTTGAATAAGGAAAATGTTCTTTCCTTTTTTCTTTTTAAGCAAGAGGGAGGGGGGATCAAGCAACGAACTTAAACCCATGAAAAAACTACAACGGGTAGATTTAAGAGCAGGTTAGGGAAAACTTTAAAAACTATAATATCTTGTCATGGTAATGAAGCAAGTTGCAGTGAATCTTGCTCAAAATAGCAAATATAGTGAACGGCAGGATCCCATAAATTTTTTTTTATTGGCACTAGGTGTCCAAGAACAAAATCCCAACTAATCTCGGGGGTGTACAAGCACTCGGCAAGTTGTTTCCTGCATGTGCACTTAGGATAATTTAAGGGGAAGTTCCCCTAGTCCGATGGTCCCTAGAAATTGTTTGCACCCACGAGAATTTGAATATTAGACCCAGGAGCATACCAACAAGACCAAGGCCTTTACCACTTGAGCCAAGACCAGTTTGGAAAAATGTTGAATAAGTGTTTTGAACCAAGACCGGTTTGTCCTGAGACTACTCGTTTTAAAGAGATCACCGATTACAAAAAATTAGTTCAGCCGAGTCTGCTGAAGAAGAATGCAAGACAGCGTATGCCTAACACCCTTTTGTGCTTACATCGAAATCCACATTCGGGTACATCTACCACTCAGTTCAACGATGAGTATGCTACCAATAAGTTTAGACTGCAACTACATAAGACGTGCAAGTAGCAATTATCTCCTAAAGTACTTTGACATATAAAGCAACAAATGAGAGTAAATGAATGCAGAAAAATAATTCGTCTGGCAGAAGCAGAAGATTGCATGAAGACATGAAGATACGACTCACACCTGTGAACAGTTGAAATGGTTTTGCTTTTGCATACAATCAGTAATCTAAAAAAGCAACAGGGTTATAATCCAAACTATAAATATAACAGCAAAGAGAAGTAAAAGGCATAAACTAGCGAAATAGACCCAGCCGTTAGAAGGAGAAAAAAGGCCACAATTTAAAGCTAGGGGTCAGTAAATAAAAAGGAATCTCACCTCCTCCTCACCCTCTTCTTCGTCTTCAAACTCTACGTCTTCTTCAACACCCTGCTCTTCCTCCCCAGTCTCACCATTATCATCTTCGTCGGCATCATCCTCGCCCTGTTCGTGTCCATCAATCTCCCCTTCCGTGCTCGTCAACCGCCCCGTACTCTCAAGCTCTGCAAAATCCCCCTCGTCATTGTCCACCTCCTCTTCTTCATCCTCGTCATCCTCCTCGTCCTCATCCTCGTCCTCATATTCAACTCCATCTTCCTCGTCATCACTGTCCTCAATCTCGTGCACCTCAACTACATCATCATCATCACCCTCCTCTTCATCGATTTCCTCCACCGATTCATTGTCATCGTCATCATCGCCCTCCTCTTCATCCTCATCACCACCCTCACCCTCAACACGCTCAACGCGAAACCCATTAGCCTGATGATCCGGCCTGTTAACTCTCCGAGCAGTCTCGGTCTCCTCCTCATCGGCATCGCTCTCGTCATCCTCGTCCACATCTACAACCCCTTCGGTCCCCTCACTATGCCCATTATTCATTCCAAAGGGACGATCCTCACCGTCGATTTCGCCACTCCCCGGGTCATCGTCATCGTCCTCTTCGTCTTCCTCCTCGTCATCAGACTCGGGCCGCTCATTCTCCTCCGCATCCATCTTATCTAAATACTTCAACGATTTTATCAACCCAAAAACCCTAGATCGATAATCCTTGAGTCGCGTAACGGGGCACTCATAGAGATCCAGCGAGACCAGCTTCAGCTGTGCGAGTGGGGCGAGATCCTCGATGTACTGAATCCGGTTGTTGGAGAGGTCGAGGTCTCTGAGCGAGTCGAGGCCAGCTTGGACGAGGAATTCAAGACCTCCGGCGATCCGATTATCGGAAAGAATGAGCTTCTGGAGGTTTTGGAGGCGAGGGAACTGCTCGAGGGAAGAGACGCCGATGTTAGCAATAGAGAGGTGCTGGAGGTTCAGGAACCTCTCGAGGAGACTCGGAGGGGGCAGCCGACCTTGGACACACTTAACGGCGCCGTCTAGAGTCAGGGTTCGAGCCGAGGCGTGGTCGGTTTGGCCGTCTAGCGCTGTCTCCACGGCCCGCTCCCAGATCTCGTCCATCAAATACGAAACCCTATATCTCATACACCCAGTTTCACAAAACCTCCAAAACGAATCGTTTCAGGGCATCGAGAGCGAAAATTTAGCGCAAATCCACAGGTTTGTCCACGCATAGAAGAAACCGAAATCGAAGTTTTTCTGATAACAAACCCTAACTCTAACCTTAGCTGTAGCGCTAATACAAACCGTGGGCTTGAAAGTAGTCGATGCGAAACCCAATAGCTATGCCTATTCGTTTGCTCCGCTTTAAAACCCTAATTTTTCCAGATGTACGGTCGCTCCCTTCTGCAAGCTTGAAATGCAAAAACAGACCTCTCTCAGACTCTCTCTCGCTCTCTCTCTCTCTCTCTCTCTCTCTCTCTTATAGTTTCTCTCTCTCCTCGCTATTGGTTAAAATGGGCGAGTCGGGATAAACCTCCAGAGGAACGGAAGGGGCTCTCTAGTCTCTGGGTGCGTGGCTTTGGGCCTGGGGCTTGTGGGGGGCCAAGGCAGTCTGTCAGTTAGAAATGTGTTTTAAATTGTTGGGGCCTGGATGCACCGTTGGATTGAAAAGGCACGCATCGATGACGTGGAATAAGGGACGGTGAGGATTGGGAGTAAGTGTGTTTGTTCTTCAGAAGGACGCAGGTAGATGAGAGGAGACAGACGGAGACAGAGAGAAAGTCTAACACGTCTCCTGGGGTTTAATTTAAAATTTAAATATCGGGACGGTTAGAGAAAAGGCTATGATGATTGGCTAAATTACGTATGTGCCATGGGAACGGGCGTACTAGCACTAGCAGTTTCGCATTGGTCGATTTGTACTTCATTTCTCCGATTTTGTTAACCTAATTGATACGACGTTCTCCCCGATATATATCACGTATTTTTATTTAGAAAGCATTTAATAATTAAAAAATATTATATTCAAGTTGGATGCAAACATATTGATTTTATTCATTACAATAAAATATAAGTTTTTATAATAATTAATGAGTCGCAACCTTATGTATTTTATGTGTCAATAAATAAACTTGTAAATAGATTTTTTTTAAATATATTTTATTTCTTATATCTAAACTATAATAGAAACTAAAATGGCAAAAAGGTCTCCAACAATAACCAACATTTTGAGCTCTATAAAACAAGGGAAGAAGCGACTCCAAATAAATTATGAGTTAGTCTGCATGCAATCTTAAAATAGAGTTTACTCCTATAAATTTGAACAATTTTTTCTTTAAAATTATAATAATATCTCTCTTAAAATCATTTTTTTTTCTTTAATAAAACACATCAATAAATTTAAATACGTAATCTCTACTTAAAAATTGCAAATAGAATTTCAGATAAGTTATTGAGGCGATATCTTTCAATGCTCAAGTTAATTTTTGGGAGAGTAATTAAAGGGAAAATGGGGTTGAGGAAGTATTTTTAGCCCTACCAACCAAGTCATCTCTTCCTTTTAGTCATCGTGCTTTGTTTCTTCTTAAATGCGTCATTGTTAAGTTTAAGGAATAGATTTATTAGGACCTAGGTTGCAGTATGGCTACTTTTAGTGTGAATGCCACATGCAATAAATGCACCTAAGGCGCCCTTCTCAAGTTAATATGGTAAAGATAAATATACATTATAAAATTTATATATTTTTATCAAATTAAATTTTGAGAAAAGGTGATGATTTTATATGTATAGGTTGATTCGACTCATGATTGTATATTTTATTGTGATTGATTTTTAAATTGGGGGATGAAAATTTGATTATGTGGTTGAATTGAAGTGTTAATAAATAAAAAATTACACAATAGACCAAAATAAAAGAAAGAGTCATTCTCTACCCGCTATGATGATACGAATTTTGATTGGTGTTGTTTAGAGCCCTCGATAGTGGTCTGGTGCTGCTGTACGGTATCGGTGCGTACATCTATGGCGGCGAATGGAAAACAAGTGCAGAAAAAATAATGAGAAAGTGACACAAATTTACGTGGTTCGGCATATCACCTATGTCTACGGGCGTTTGAGGAGGGAAAATCTACTATAACATGTTTGTTTACAATCTCTCATTTCTCACTGTACAATAGGAGCAGTAGATCTACTTGTTGGAGAAGATGTTCTCTATAGAGCTCTTCCTCCAGAGGTTGAAGGAGAAGTCGAAGAAGAAGCCCCCTGTGAAGTCATCTGGACATCCCATTTTATCTTATATCTCTTTCCGCATGCCCCCTGTAGTGGTGAGGCATGGTCCGCTTTGCGTGTCTGAGCATCTCTTTATTTCTCACTTTCTCATGACACTGCCCCTTACTTCTTAACACCATATTCTTACATTCTGACACCCCCATTCTCCTTTGCCTCCCTGCTTCCCCTCTTGTCCCCTAGTGGTGGTCGGGCTGGGCCTGGTCTTGGGCCTATATATTTTACCTCCTCATAGTTGTCCGCGATATTTTAGAAAAATTTGCTCCAAAAATAAGATCTTGAGAATCTTTAGAGGTAAAATATGCAGTCAAACTGATCCGTCCCAATTTGTAGATAAATAAATTCTAGGAGCTGGTCTCTGTTCATCCATTCCTCTCTCATTATGCAGTAAAGATTCTTTAGCGTGGGATTAGGCAGGAGATGGGCTCAACCACTTGAAGTGCGAGCTCGAGGCTCGTCATTAGCGAGATGAGCGAGAGATGGATTCGTTTGCGTAGAGCAAGAGCGTGTAGTTTGGCTATGGCAGGAGATGAACTCAACTGCGTGGGGTGAGAGCACGTGGCTCGACTTAGCGAGATAAGTTGGAGATGGACACATCCCATGTAAAGTGCGAGCGTGTAGCTCGATATGGTGGGAGATGTACTCGACCACGTAAGATAAGAGCGCAGAGCTTGGACGTGGCGATAAATGTACTCGACCACGTAAGATGCTAGCGGGCAGCTCGGCTATGGCGGGAGGTGTGCTCGACTGCGTAATGTGCGTAGTCTAGCGGTGCATTTGTATGTATGTCTTTTGCTTTTGGAAAATGTATGTTCGCCTAATGTTTTCGTTTTCAATTTTGTTGGTGTTAGAGTGTGTATGAAATAACCCACACAAAGCTGTCAAAGGGCCCGTTGACCCCCTGGATCCACTTTAGACAGTTTTCGAGCCTATAGGCTCGTTCTCAAAGGTAACCTGCTCAAGGCGATTGTGGATCTTAGAGGCCCATTAGCTCTGAAGGCTTGTTCCCAAATGTAACTCACTGACAACAATTATGGCTCAAGTGTGACACTTAGCGCTAGTCTAGGGACTCGTATCAGCGCGAAGGTCTACAAGTCTAGCGACTTGTGTCAGAATAGCCTTCTGGGCAAGTCCTGGTACTAGTGTCCAACCTAAACTTCACTGCGAGTTTAGGGACTCGGCTTGATGGCACGAAGGTTGGCAAGTCTAAGGACTTGTGTCCGACTGGTCGTGTGAGTGAGCCCTGGGGCTCTAGGCCGACCAATGCATCTTGTCGAGTTTAGGAACTCGGCTTTGCTGGCGTGAGGGTTGACAAGTCTAGAGACTTGTGTTCAACCATTGTGTCACTGCAAGTTTAGGGACTAGATTTTGCTAACGGAGGCGCTTGTCTGTGCTAAAAAAAAAAAATCAACTCGGTCAGCGTAAATGGCTTAGATCACAAAGTGAGGTGGCAAACCTAAATTGCTCTATCGGAGTGCAGCGAAGGTTGGAAATGAGCCGATGAGGCCTACGGGTTGTCATGTCTCAACGATGAAGAAGATTCGGGTGTTTGGAATGCCAAGCAATTTATTCAGAGATTTTTGGTTGATGTAGTCGATTATTGCTTGACTAAAATTGGTTGAGCAGACTTAGGTGATAGGGGTGTAAATTCAAACCGGAAAACCGGTCCAGACCGGACCGATTTTACCGGTTTTGATCCGGTCTGGTCCGGGACCGGTTCTTAGAATGTGAAAACCGGCTGGTTCCGGTCCGGTTCCTGCTTTAGGATTTTTCAGACCGGACCGGTTGATAAAAAATATATATAAAAAATAATATTTGTATTATTGTATATATAAGTTTTATAAAAAATATTATATATATATTAATATATATAAGTTTTATATATTATGTATAATTATAAATTTTTATGTGAAATTTTTATATATAATATATATAATTATATATATTCATATATGAAATAATTTCTTATTATAATTTATAAATTATTACATAAAATATTAATACTAAATCACTAAAAATTTATAACTAATACTAATAGTCTAATATAGACTAATGACTATAGTTATACTTATAATAATTAATACTACAAGTTTTTACTAACAGTTTATAACTAATACTAATATTAAATATATAGTTTATAACTAATACTAATATATAATTTATAACTATACCAATAGTCTAATATTAATACTATTATATAGTCTAATATATTAATAAAAGTATAAAACAGTTTTTTTTTAAATCAGTTTTTTTTTAATAAACAAAATTTTAATGACAAATTGTGAAACTTACATCTTAAAAAAAGGAAAAACCGGACCGGACCGGAAATCGGTAAAATCGAAAGTACCGGTTTAGGAGGGTAACCAGTGCGTAATCGGTTTTGGAAAATACAATACCGGTACATACCGATTCGGTTTTAGATTTTATCCAAAACCGGACTGGTTAAACCCCTATTAGGCGAGCAAGTTGGTGGAGCACGTTGCATGGGCCATGCAACATGCGATGGGGGCAGGGTTTTTCCTTATTCTCCATTACGTGTACCATGCATGGCTTATGCGTGGTGCACACTTAAATACTGGTTGTTAGGTGTCGGGAAGTTGCCTGCCGAGTGAAGTGACCGTGCCTGCATGCACATTAGTGCCAAACAATTTGTCCCGACAGAGTTATATTAGGACGTCTGGGTAGTGCACTGGCTGGGCTACGTGGTCGGTGTTCCATACCACAGGAAGCAATTTTGTCAGTAGAAATAAATTCAGACAAATTTTGAGAGAGACAAACTGGAGAGTTTTAGTTGTTGTAATCAATTTTTGCTCGACTGAAAATGCTTGCGGCTGATTATTTCTCTCTTGCTTCATTATTCTTCTTTTTTTACAACCCTTGCAACGCCGTATAACTTTCTTGTGCTACAAGCCTTGGCCATGTGGGTGACTGTGCAATGTGTGGCCTGATGAGTCCCGTGCAATTGAGGTACTGCACTTGATCAAATGTGTCCCGTACATTTGAGGAATTGCCCGAGCAAGTGAGTCTTGTGCACCTTGGGTACTGTCCCAAACAAGCGAGAACTCGTGCAGCACCATATCCAGTCCCGAGCATGTGAGAACCCATGCAACAACATATCCTATACCGAACAGGTGAGAATCCGTGCAAATGAGTCCCGAACAGAGAAGAACCCATGCAGAGGAGGTGGTTGCCCACCATGGGGTGGCTGAGGAAGGACTTGAGCTGAGGAGGGACGCCTGCCATTGGGTGGCCGAACAACCACTTAGGTCAAGCTGGGGTGCCCGTGGAGTGTCCTGCCGGAAATAGAAATCATCGGCGGGCTTGGCAGTTCCAGGTGGTGATCCTGCTAGCTCGCGGGTGCCGTGGGAAGGGGGGCCGTCATGCACAAGGCATCGTGCGCCCGTTGCCTCTTGCAGTGCACGGTGTGCATGTCACCTGTCGACATGGACCATAGTGACAGGGACAGAAATTGCCTGCTACCACGTGGTGGCCACCGGCAAGTCCAGTTCAACAGGCTCACAGCCCAGCCGTGAGCCTTTCAGGTGCACATGGGGCATTGTTCAGCAGTTGCCCGCCCTGCATGATCATCATCTCCAATGACCACAACGGCCTCGATAGACAATGCCGATGGCCTCTATGGTGGCCGGGAGTTCTCTCCGACTGGCCCACGACATATGCCCATTTCGGGTGCACGGGACGTGCCATTGTGCTACACCATGCCATGCATGGTACTGTGCACTTAGGTGTACAGTATCGTGGCGTGTGCAATGCATTGTGCTAATGGCTCGAGAAGTATATGTGCCTGGGCACAGTGCCTCTTATGTGAATAGTGCTCGCCATGTACTTCCTCTTTTCACAGTGCATCTAAAGTGTACAAAGTGCAGTGGCAAGGAGCTTGGGTTCTTGCCTAGGCGAGAAAAAGCTCACTCGCCCATTTTTTCGCAGCAGTATTTTTCATAAATATAAAAGTTGAAAAATTAAGGACACTTATATGAGAGAATATTGTCTGCTTGTCTTGTAATTATTTAGTGTGCCAGAAAATCATCATTCTCCCACCTCGGGTGTAGAGAGTAAATTAGATCCCACAAATAGCGCCACTGTTAATGCATGAAAAATCGCACAACAGGCCAGAAGGGGAGAAAGAGTCATTCCCGGCCCGCTATGAAGATTTGGGCCTCGATAAGTGTTATTTGGAGTTCCTGACAGTGGTCTGGTGTGGCTATACGGTGTCAATATGTACATCCATGACGGTGAATGGAAAACAAGTGTAGAGAAAATAGAGAGAAAGAGACACATAAATTTACGTAGTTCGACATGTCGCCTATATCCATGGGCGTTTGGGGAGGAAAATTCACTATAATATGCTTGTTTACAATCTCTCATAGCCTCTCATTTCTCACTGCACAATTGGAGCATGATGCTGGAGAATATGTTCTCTCTTTAACTCTCTCTCTAGAGGTTGAAGGAGAACTCGAAGAAGAAGCCCCTTGTGAAGTCATCTGGACGTCCCCTTTTATTTGATATCTCTTTCCGTGTGCCCCTTGTAGTTGTGAGGCATGGTCCGCTTTATGTGTCTGAGCATCTCTCCCCTTCTCACTTTCTTCTGACACTGTCTCCTTATTTCCTGACACTCTTTTCTTGTCTTCTGATACCCCTTTCTCTCTTTATCCCCTAGTGGTGGCCTAGTGGGCTAGGCCTTTGAGTCTATATATTTTATCCCCTCACATCAAGTTTCAACTGAAATTTCAAAGTTGAGCACATAAAAGTGAAATGGTGGAGGATGTGATCTGATAGACATGCAAGGTTTTATTATTTTAAGCCAAACAATGTTTCTTACAAAGTCTTTTTTTTTTTTTTTTTTCCTTTGGGCTAAGGAATTCAGAGTGTGTGCAGTATGAATAGCTTCCTTCATTTCTAATTGTCATCCTGTATGAAGGGAAAGAAAAAGAAAGAAGAAGAAGTGGCATTGCATGCTGTAATGTCAAAGATATGAAAAAATACATATGAACAGTATATAATAAGCAGTAATTTGTGTTCTAAGATATAAATCACTGCTTTTTGATATTGATATGCCAAATACAGAGATTAGAGTTCAAAAGGTGGAGCTGAGCTGAAGTGGGCATGGTGAGGACGGCCAAAGGAGACGAAAGTGATACTCAAAGAAGACAAAATGATTCATTTGCCTAAATTGTAATGTGAAAACAATCGAATTTGTGATATTTTCAAAGTGGGTTTCAATAAAAAGGGACAAACGTATAGAACTTTGTACGAGATAGTGCGATCTCTAGTCATTCGTCAAAAAAGAATCAATTCAACGTGTTTGGTGTGTGTAATGTGTCTGGGTGGCTCTTCACAGCTTTGAGTAGCAATGATAAGCTACTCAATCACAGCCTCTCTCTCCCAAAGGATCATGCGTTGCTTTTTGGCTGAGTGGGAGAACAGTGATTTTGACAATAAAGCGTCAAATCAAGTAGCTGAATTGGGAAAAGAACAATTGCAGCTTCGCTTCTCGGGAGTGATCAACAAAATTTCATAATCGCCCCAAACAGAAAAAAACTAAAAACGATAATCCCTAAGAGGTTATAAGAGAATCTTTGGTTTCATAATTTTTGTGAAGTTTTTTAGATTATTTATGAAATTTTGTGAATGGAAAAAGAAAATTTTAAATGAATTTTTTCGAAATATATTTTACATTGGACTATTGGAGTTTATAAAAGTATATTATAGAGTTTAAAAGTTTGAATATGATTTTCTAAGAGATACAATTATTTTGAATTTTGTAAATTTTTTTAATAATGATTGAATAATAATCAATAAAAAGTTAAAACTATTATTTTTTAGATTTAAAAATACTTGATTTGATTTTAAATATTAAAAAAAATTAAAAAAATCTTGAGAAAATAAAACATAGTTATTGCCTCGTTTGTTTTCGTATATGAGATAAAATGAGTTGAAATAAAAGTTGAAAGTTGAATAAAATATTGTTAAAATATATTTTTTAATATTATTTTTATTTTAAAATTTGAAAAAAATTAAATTATTTATTTTATTTTGTGTGAAAATTTAAAAAATTTATAATGATGAGAAAAAATTTATAATAATGAGATGAGATAAAAATTTTTGTAAAAGTGAGTGAAGTCCAGTGAACTTGGAAGTTACGGGATTCCTCAAAAAATATGGTAAAAACAAAAACCGTGAAGTACTTTTTTTCAAACAAGCAAAGGCTTCAACAACAAATAATGCTACTTTTTTTTTTAATTTTTTTTTATAATCCTTAATTAAATTGATTGCTGTGATATTTAAGTCTCTCCATAAGTTAACAATTTAAATAAAAAATTAATTAAAATATAACACGTAAATTGATATGATTAAAGATGACGATTACATTCAAAACATTTTCCTTCTACAAAACAATAGAGTGCATTTCAGAAAACAACCTAAGGTGTTAACCTAGTATTTCCATTTCAGCATGTATCTAACGTTTGTTAAAGTGGTTGTTTCGTTGTAAAAATAGTTGTATGTCTATTATTTTCCAAAACGACCAAAGTTCTTTAACCCTATGGTTACTAGCTATTATAGCTATAACCTTGCAATCAAGATCACAAATAAGACTTTTCATCTTGGCTAGATTTTTTTTTAGTCCAGTCTGGAACCTGATTATCTGGATTCCAGCCCGATACCTGCATAAAAAAATCCGAATACACCCGATATCCCAATTTCTTTTTTGATTACTTTCTAACAACTAAATGAACAAAAATTCAAAAAGAAAATACATATTATGTCCAATAAATCATCCATTTTATGATTTTTTTTACTCTCTTCTCAATGTAGCTTTTTATTGGTGGTCAAAGAACATGTAGGCTTTCATTTAAAAAAAATTAAATAAATAGTTTGAATGTTGCATCAACATTTTTTTCATGAAAAATATTCATAACATGCTTTGAGTAACAAAAAAAAAAAAAACCAGTTGCAACATGGAACCTAGGTTCCGGGTTTTTAAAAACTGGTTTCAATCCGGGTTTCGGACTGGGTTTGACCCGGGATGTTCCCAGGCCAACCCGATCCGGGTATACCTGAGTTCCCGGGCCGGAACCCGGATGAACAATACTAATAACAAATCAGACAAATAATTCTCTTCCATTTCATCAAATAGCAGAAAACAACACCTACTGAACCAAACACATCACTAAAACATGAAACATATATCCTTTTGGCAATGAACTGCGCTGATACAGAAGTGGAAAATATTCTTTTGAAGCTCTCAGTGACAAGTGAAATTATATCCAGTCAATACATCAATGCTAAACTTCATGCTTGTCCATTCTTAAGGACCTTCTATTCAACAAAAAGTTCCAGAAACTCTCTCTCTTTGATTTATATAAATAAATCTAATCAAAAAATTCGTCAACTTGATTTATCTACTCGATAGGTTGCTTCGGTTCACCACACACATGGAAAGATTGTGACAGCAAAAATCTGGAAGAACAGTAACCTAATTAAATAGGTATTCTCCCTGTTATAAAACCAATCAAACCATTATAAAACCACCTAAGAACCGAGTATGATTTGGCCCATCACTACCTTTACCAAACTTTCGGCAGCATATGAGCAATTTTGAGTGCAGAGTAATGAAGATTTGAATCCTTGAATCTCCACATTCTTAACATCATCCATGACCACCTGTCGAGGTCACTACTTCCCTGCCCTTCTCTGCTTGCTTCAGACTCTTTCTCAATTCTCGTGAAGTCTGGCAATGTAGAAAGGGGAAAACATAGGACCAAGAAACTTCTGTTAATATATCTATATGAATCTGGCTCCAATGCGTAAACCACAAGAAAAAAAAAAAAGGGCAGGGAACATTATTTCAAACAATCGGATAACATTAGATGCATAGAATTTACATAGGAACCAAACTTGTCGCTAAAATATGAGAATTTGACCCCTGATCAATGATGTCATTTCAACAAAATTCCTTACTGATAGGCTGACATAAATGTCACATTTCTACAATTTCCAATTCTTTACATAAACTCTCATATTTTAAAGGATATAAGAAAGAGTATAAAAATCTCTACAGAACTGTACCATGGATTTGCATGGCCGTTCAATACAGTTATGACTCCTAACCAAATTTGCACAGATAGCTGGCATTTATCAAGGTCAATAATCAATATCTGAGAATAGATCTGGAGACAGTCATCAGAGCACATCTGTAATCACAAGAGTTCCAGATACGTGGCACACAAGTGCAGACAACAGCCCCAAAAATAGAATGAAATCAAATAAATACAAACTGCCCAAGATAGTCATAGAGGATCATGATAAACTATGATATATAGCACTCCATGGGGGCTAATCCTACATTTTCGGTTTCAATTCGTAGTGTTTGAGAGATCAGCGGACTACAAGGAGCTTTAACAAAGCTGATAGTTTCCTTTGCCATTCATTCTGCATTTACCATCTGCGGATTTTAAATTGACAGTATAGCTTATCCCCAAAATTTTCGAATTGTAATTCTTTAGGGGGATTTCTTGTACACTTCCTGCATTCTAGATTTTATCATTCTGTAAATTGATTTCTATTGCTTATCGAGAAAAATGAAAACTTTATACCCTAAAAATATGTAATGAAAAATGAAAGGTAGAGACAAACAAACAAGAGCATCAGGGAATGCCAAGCAGAGAAAAATATAACGCCATAAGGATGTCTCTATCTCCACCTCAATATCCCACATTACCTATTAACTCAATTTAGCAAGGCTAAACTTGATCTTTGCACTCCCAAGGGTAAGTGGAGAGAGATGCAGATCAACCCAAGAAAATACCAGTCTGCCACAACCCCCAACCTATATTACGTTATAGTCCTACAATGTGCTCATCACTTTTGAAGACTCTGAACTGTCAAAACACAAGGTGTGTTGTCCCTCTAACAGAATGAATTTACCAAAAGAGGCAGCTAACTTGGTCCACTTAATTCCTTGGCTTTAGCTTTTCCTTAACTATATAAAACACAATGGAGTGACCAAGTCCTATCAGGTCCACATCACAAGCAGCCATTTTTGTTTTTTAATAAATAAACATAAGTATACTGTGAAGAATCATCAATAAACGTGATAAGATATACATTTCCTCCACGAGTTAAAATTTCTTCAAATTCACAAAGATCGGTGTGAACTAAATATAACAATTCGGTATTCTTTTCGACACTTTTATGAGGCCGTTTTGTAATTTTTTCTTGACTACATACGTCACAATTCTGAAAATCTTTTATCAGTTTGGGAATTAATCCTAAACTACTCATGATTGCAACATATTTACCATAAATATGACATAAATGTGCACACCAAAAATTTAAAGAAGAAAGCATATAAACAAAAACATTCAATACTTTATTCTCAACATTCAATTTAAACACTCCATCACAAGCATTGTCCTTGCCCACAAAAATTTCATTTTTTGTAATTACATATTTGATCAGATTCCATAGTTTGTTTGAAGCCAACCTTGTTGAGCAAAAAACATGACATCAATTTTTTTTTCTCATAGACAGTGTATATAGCACATCTTTGAGCGCCAGTATACATTCAGAGGTGAATTTCAGCTCAACTTTACCACTCCCAAGAAACTTGGTCTTACTTAAATCACCAAGCATAATAGTTCTCTTCTTAAAATAGAGTATAATTTTTAAACCAATCTTTATCATAGCAGACATGCCCGTTGGCACTAGAATCTGCCCACCACCCTTCAACAAATTGAGCCATGTTAATGTTTGTAAACATTGTTACAAACAGCTCATCGGTTTCGTTAACTTGAAGATTATTTTCTCGCTTTCAAACTTGCAAATTTGAGCAAAGTGCCCACTTTTGCCACAGACAAAACAAGTTTGATTTTGTGAAGGGATTCCTTGGTTCTTATTCTTTTGGCTTGGAAAGCCCTTTTCATGAGGTCTACTAAATTTTTTGAAAATTTTCTTTGCCACTTCAATTGACTATTTGTCGGATTTTGACCTTTGGGAAAGCCACCATTTTTAGAAATTAAATTTACCTTTGTCGTGAAATTCTCATTACCATTTTTAATCATCAAAGCATATTGGCCTCTAGCTTCCTCCTCTACGTGAATACGTGATCAAGGTCTCCAAGGATGTCTCCTCTTGTTTGTGGCGCATCGACTTTTGAAAATCCCTCCATGAAGGTGGTAGCTTGTCAATGATGCCACAAACAATTAGATTTTCTCCAATCTTAACACCTTCGAATCTAACTTATGCTATAATCATTTGAAAATCTTGTCCTTCCTCTGCAACGGACTTTCCATCTACCATTTGATATCGAAGGAAGCGACTTGCTGCATATTTCTATGCTTTGGCTTCTTACATATCATATATTTTTCAACATTTTCATCATGAGCTTTCCCTTGTGCTTCAATCATGTTCTCGGTAGTGATCTAGCTAGAATTCTTTGTAGTGAGAACATAGGAAACATTGAGAATGCTTAAATAGAAGAGCAACTTGCACTTCCATCTCGTGAAATGGACTCCCTTGAAGCAGAATGACTTATTGAGATCTCCAACACTTTCTGTGGAGTTTTTAGTTGTAGACTTCATTTGAATCTCTTAAAAATTATTGGTGAAATACACAGTTATAAAATAAAAATTACAATGAAATAAAGATTGAAACGAAACCAGTTTAGACTAAGGCATGGAAAGCTCGCTCTTTAAAGAGATTCAAGTCCTCTGTAATAGACAAATTTTCTAATGAATTGGTACAACAAACATTCTCTTGACTTGTCTCCTCCAAGATACAACAACCCTAACGATCGTTGTATAACTAAAACCAACTCTGCACAAGCAGTTGAGCCCAAAGCTACACTAGAAAAAAAAAAAACACCTCTTTTTTCTTCATCTGGAAAAATTCTTAAGAGCATCCACACTTTTATTTTTTATTTTTTAACTAACTCTATCTGTATCCAAAAGATTGACCCCCAAAATATATATCAAAATCAGGTCTATGTTATAGGGACGTCTAAAGGCTCTAACTTAATGCATATCTGATAAAACTTCAATATGGTTTGATAATAAAATAGAGGAGGGCCCCAGCCCATGAGACTAAGTCAACAATAAATGGAATATTGACAATAGAGCAACAAAACCGGACATCTATGTAAAAATCGTGAGCAGTTAAGACATTAAAAGCAACCAAAAAAGCACATTAACAAACTGCTCCTAATCTTAATGGTGAATAAACTTTCAAATGCCACCATAATTTTCATTTGAAAACAAAATATTGCAAAATCTACTTATTAACAAATACTATCATTCTCCCTCTATTTGTTAATAAAATAATATAAATAAGAGAGATATTTATGTACAAAGAATGATTATTATGCATCATGAAGGTATGTTTTGCATTCAACCTTTACTTAGTGAAACAATAATTTTTACTCTAGAGTTAGTAGTAAACTATAACTTCTAAATGGAAATAAAAAATTACTGCTCATGCATAACAATCCAAGTGCTGAAATGAGCTTTATTAGCCAACATGTTACGACCTTGTGCCAATCCCGATTTCATGAGTATATTTGAGAAGAAATCCAATTCTCATAAGCGACACCACTCCCACACTCACATAGGTGAAATCTATCAAGGGTGTTCCTATAATTCTAACACCCTACTCATAAGAGCTACAGATTTTTCATTAAGAGATTTAAAAAAAAAAAAAAAACTCATCCTCTAATCATTGAGACCACCAAATGATTCGTTCTTCCTATTGAACTAAGTTATCAGGATCTCTGATCTCTAGGTTGAACTAAGTTCTCCCAAATCACTAAACATCACTTAACTCAAGACCACGTGGAATCCACAACTTTTTTAAACTCAATACCTCTTTACACGCGGGACCCACAACCTTTTTCAACTTCCCATAAACACATATAAACTCATATTAACATCCAAACACATATAAACTCATCTTAGGTGGGCCCTACATGATAGGGAAAACATCCCATATTCACACCAAGCATCGCGAGAATAGCTTGATTCTTGTTTCCATTATTCCCTCCCGTATTCCCTCAATTGTATTTATGTTAGTTTACGTTAGTTTCCATTTCAGTTGTTAGTTTCCATTACAATTGTATATTTCCTTTGATGTTTATTCCTATCTTTTATTGTATTTTGTAATCTGTAAAGATTATATATATGTCAATACACAAGCCTAGAAGCGTGGGCATTTTACACATTTACATGGTATCAAGAGCCTAGGGAAAATTCCTGAATAATGTCGTCGTCTTCTACCTTGCAAGCTCCATCCTCGGACTCTTCCTCCCTTGACTTCTTTTTCACCAAAACACACCTACCCGATATACCAACCAAGCTTGCATCCACAAATTACTTATTATGGAAAGCCCAGGTCCTTCCTGTTTTAAGAGGCCATGGTCTCTTAGGCTATCTCACAAATGAATTGCCTTGCCCACCCACCATGGTTTCTGATGCTACTCATCAGTTAGTATCCAATCCAGCAGCAACGAAATGGTTGCGTTTGGATCAGTTGATCCTCGGTTGGATCAACAGCTCCCTGTCCGAAGCACCTCTCTCACAAGTGATTAATTGTGAGACGTCGCATGAAGCTTGGGAAGTTCTTGAAACATTGTATGGTCGGCATACTCGTGATCATGTTCAACAGATGCGTGGAGAGCTGCAAGTTCTCACCAAAGGTTCCTCGTCTATGGAGGAGTACCTACACAAGGCCAAGTCATTGGCGCTTTCTCTCCGTGGTGCTGGCAAACCAATGGATGATGATGAATTCATCAACTGTCTTCTTCGTGGCCTTGGATCCGAATTTGATCCTATTGTGGCAGCTATAAATGCTAGAGATAATTTTCCCTCTCTGGAAAATGTCATCGGTAAGCTCCGAGACTTTGAGTTGCGCATTTCCTCTGTTTCTCACACAAATTCCTCCCCTGTTGCTTTGTATACAAATAGATCCTCTGGACCCAAGTCCACTGGGAATAAATATAATCGTGGCAGAACTTCCAACAATCATGGACGAGGTTATTGTGGGGGTCAACGTTCAAATGACCGCTCGAATGGCGGTCGTGTTTCACAACCTTCACTCCGAGGAAACAATGATCGACATGCAGTCCAAGGTGGTCGAAGTTCGCACATTACATGTTTTCGTTGTGGTGGCCCAAATCACAAAGCTGATGCATGTTGTGCCTCAGATGAAGAGGCCGATCAGTACCACGCCTTCCTTGCTGTTCAAACTGGTGATCAGGTTGATGACTCATGGCTTCCAGATACTGGTGCAAATCATCATATGGCCCCGACAACAAATGAAGCTCAAGGTATTACACCATATATAGGAACTGATATGGTAATGGTTGGAAATGGGTCTATTTTACCTATATTTGAAACTGCAAACTTTACTCTTCCTAATTCCTCAATGCAGTTGAAAAATACTTTGATTGTGCCAACTTTACGGAAAAAGCTTCTTTCGGTTTCAAAGTTTACCACTGACAATCATTGTTGTTTCATGTTTTATCCTTGGGGTTTTTTGATCAAGGACCTGCGGACGAACCAAGTGATGCTTAAAGGACTCGTGCATGATGGCTTATACCCCTTGTCTTCATCCATTAAGAGTATAAATCCAATGGCTCTCCTCACCAATAAAGCTTCAGGAAATACATGGCATACTCGCCTTGGACATCCCAACATTAGAACTCTTCATGCTTTGTTTCCATGTCTTTCTCTTACAAATAAACAAGTGGATTTTTGTGAAAGTTGTGTTATGGGAAAGCCTTCCAAATTACCATTTCAAAATCGTAGTTCCCATGTTCCCATAAAGTGTGGTGCTTATTGCATTTTATGTATCAATTGAGTAATGATCCCTTGCTTTGTATACTTGATTTCTGAAATATGAGGTGGCATTTTATGTATCAATTGAGTAATGATCCCTTGCGAATGGACAAGCTTGATACTATCTTTAGTTGCCCCTTCTGCAACCATGGAACTAGTGTTGAATGTCGAATATAAGTAGAATTAATTCATTACCCTATGCTACATCAATGTGCTGAGGTGCTAAACCAGAAGTTACTTGCAAAATAAGAGACTTGAAGAATTAAAAGACTTGACGATTTTATTGCCCAGGTATTATATTATGTTGGACGGTGGTGCAAGATTCACTGGAATGATAGGCCTGAACAATTTCGGCAGGAAGTTATGATGCTGGCCACAGCAGATGGAGCAACAATTTCAACAGGATGTTATGATGCTGGCCACATTGAAGCATGTAAATATAGTTCGGTTTATTGGTGGCTGTCGGAAACCAATGGTTGGTCTTGGGATGCTTTTGTTCTACAAGCATTTGATTGCAATTTATGAGTTCGAATAGTTGTTGTTTTGGGAGCTGTTGGGTTTTGCCTAGGATTTCTTGTACATGCAGTTCGTAATTGGTTTCGGGATGAGGAAGGATTCTCTAATTAAAATGAAATTATTAATTAATATATGAAGTGCATTTGCAAAATATTGAAAAAAAGATTGTCAAATATTATTAAAATAATATAATATAATATTATTATTTTGACTTTAAGATGAGTAGTCCAATATGGATTCACTTAGCCAAAAATTGATGTTATAGCTAAAAGTTGAGATTCTAGCTAAACTTTAGACTTGGCAATGGCTAGTCCATTGCCAATGCTCTAAATTGGCATTCTGTTCTCTACCTCTTAGTTTATGGAGGATTTGAACAAGCCATTTGACTATTGAATGAGAACGAACACTAAGCAAGGCAACAGAGAAACAATAAGAGTAGTAGATGACAACAACTTAAAAAGAAATAATATCAGATTCGAACCACGCCCAATGTTGAATTGTAATATCATCTGAAACTGGAAAATGAAGCTCTCGAGATAAGAGAAAGACGGAGAAGATTACGAACCGTTGTTTGGACAGGGGGAGGATCAAGATCAATGGAGCGCACTGACATCTTAGCGATTTCAGTAATGGCGGCCTCCCGGACACCAGGGACGTCACTTGTTAAATCCTCGTAGGCAGCCTCGAAGGCCTCCTCCCAGAACCTCGGTAATCTGATCCGCCGGCTATTGGTGTACACGTCCCACATGTGCTTCACCACCTTCTCCCTCTCCTCCATTTCCTGCACCGCAAGCAAATAGATGAAACCCCAACCCAAGATCCAACGACACGACAGAAGAAATGCAAAGCGAGCGAGAGAGAGAGAGAGAGAGGGAAAAGCTTACGAGGACGTCAAGATCATCGCGAATGGGGTTGTCGAGATCGTCGGAGAGGCGGTTGAGGTTACCGGCGGACCAACGGAGAGTGACGGTGCCGGTTAGCATGGACCAAAATGCGAGCAACAAAATGGCGGCCAATGCCCAAAACTTGTAGCGGCCTTTACCAAAGAGACTCGAATCGGAGCTTTCTTTCTTCGCATTAGCCGTCGTTGTTGGAAGGGCATCGTCTTCCTTCATTTCGATCAAAGAATGAAAAGTGCAGTTTTTTATTTTTTGGGGTTCGATTTGAGTAATTTGGTTTGGTTATTTCTGAAGAAAGTCCGACGCCAACTTTACTCTCGTGTTTCGAAGGAGAAAATAATCCGATTTGAGAGGGAGAAACAGATGATTTTGCCGTTTCTGAAAAAGAAACGAAGGGATCGGTCGTTTTAAGAAGATCGGGCTACGCGTTTAAGGATTATTCTATTCTATTACGTTTGTACCACCATATCTCACTTCCATTAAAAAATATGTACATTAAAAATTACATAAACAATTAGCTTTAATCAAGATTATAATTTACCGTTAAAACTTGTTATTTGTTAGACAAGTAGCTAGTTTAACTGATATGTACTCCTTCGATAATAATCAATAAAGTGGTTAGCTCGTTACTTTTAATTTTTGCGGATGAGTTCTCTTTGTAGAAATAAGAAAATATATAACAATTATTTATCTAATCGTTATTAATGCCTCGTATGTGCTGCATAAGGATATAAAATATTAGGGGCAACAATATGTAATATAATTTGTGAATTTAACACGAACACGACATAAAATTAGCAGATTTGAATTTGATAAAAATGAATTCGGATAAAAACGGATTGACCCATTAAAACACGATTAATAATTAAACGGATCAATCTATTTAACCTGAAATTAACTTGTAATAATCTAGTTAAATTTTTTTTTTTAAAATTATAATTTTATTATTATTGGATTATAATATTAGTATTTCTTAGTATGTTTTTATTTTTATTGTTGAGATTGTAATTATGAATCTATGCTCATATTTATTATTTTTGAATTTATAATATTGGTTTTATTATAAATTAAAATTTAAAAAGTATTGATATTTTTTATTAGTAAGTAGTCTTATAATTTTTTTGAATATATTGTAACTACTAATAAATATAAATTTTAAATTTTATGTAAAATTATATTAATTGTGTCAAATGGATTATACAGATAATTAGTTCAACTAATTTATATAAAATAATTTAAAATGAGTCATGTCATATTAATTTATTTTTAATTAATTATTAAACGAATGACTGATCCGTTATTTAAATATATATTATTAAGATTTGAATGTTGACCAATTTCTATTTCTATTATGTTTCAAATTAAAAAACTTCAAATTTGATAAATAGATTTTTATTTAAATATTTTTCCATTTGTCAGGGTTCGGAAGAAATAGAAAGACATCCACTATCCAGCCACAACGTGGAGACGCGGCTGTCACGCTACAGGGTGACAAATAATTAAACACATTTGACTTCTTGCTATAATAGGACAGGAAGGACATATAATATATGTTACTATATATTGTTTTAAACACTACTAGTTAGTAGTTAAGCATGCGTGTTCCCATGCCACCGACAACCCTTTACCATTCCCTTTACGATAAATTAATTGTTATTTTATTTTCAAATAGTGTATAGAGTATATGGTCTTTTAAATGGTAAAGTTTAATTTATGAGATTAAATTAAACCCCAACCCATTTAATTGGCTTCGTTTGGAAGTTGAGCTCATCTCAACTCATCTCAACTCATCATTACAACTTTTTCAAATCCCAAAATAATAATAATAATAAACAATAATATTCTAACAATATTTTATCATCTCAACTCAACTCAACTCAACTCACTTCAACATCCAAACCCACCTTAATTTTTAAAAAAATTTCTAAATAAAATTAGATTATGTAAGCATTTTTATTATGTATATTATCTATACCAACGTATAAATATAATTTTCCAAAAGAACATTATTATTATAAGATATATAAACTATAGATAATGTAATCTATACATCGACTTGATAATAGTATAATTTTTTTCAAATAAGTTAGGTTAATTCTTAGATTTTCACGACTTCATAAATTAAAATTAGGAAGAGGATTTGATAGTAAGTTGAATAGAGATAAGATGAGATAAGAGTTGAAAGTTAAATAAAATATTGTTGGAATATAATTTTTTAATATAATTTTTTTTTTGGAATTTGAAAAAGTTGAAAATTGTTTATCATATATTTTGTTTGAAAATTTAAGAATGTTGTAATGATTAGATGAAATAATATGAGATGAGTTGAGATAGTTTTTTAATTTAAACAAGGCCTAATTTTTAATTTTATTCACTCGAAATTAAATATTTTCTTGTATTTTCGTTAATTACTCATTAAAAGTACTACTCGCAATCGTACGTTAATTTATCATTGCTCAAAAGAAATACCATATAAAACAAAACTCCAAAGTACTAAAAACAATTTGGCATTTCTTTCAATTCTTTGGAAAAGAAAATCTCAAACCATCTGTTCAATTGGCTAGCATTTACACTTATTTGTATTTTCCTTAAAAGCAATGCTAGATATAGTTTTAAGATATGAGTACTGTTATATTCACAAACGAATTACACATAAGTAATCTCACAAATTGATGTGGCTTCATCTGATCCGTTAGATCTACTTTACAATAAGAGTGATTTTATAATCTGATGAACCACGTCAAACCACATCAGTTTGTGTGATTGTTTTTGTATAATCTCTTTGTAGCTAGAGTATTTTCCTTAAGGATATACATATCTCGCACACTTATTTAAAAAATATAAAATATACTATTAAAAAATGAATTTTTTTAAATGAGTCATAAATTTATCAATTTTTTTAAATAAAGTATGCGAGACTTGCAAATGCAAATCATTTCACTTCTCCTTAATACTCCTTAATTACTCATATATATATATATATATATATATATATATATATATATATATAAAAGAAATCCAACTTTATCTAACAAGGGTAGTGATCTCTCAACTATTTGATTTCTTAATTTATTCTAGGTCTGCAGGAGGCAAAAAGCTTTCCATTGTCAAACCCCACAAATTGAAATCCACATCTTCAATCTTCCATCTCTCTTCGAGCTCCCTCTTGTGGTTAGCTGATTGCTCTCCATATCTAAAAATTGTGACGCTGGTCTTGCCGCTGTGAGCAATGTTTACACCATCAACGTACTTGTAATCCTCCATCACTGACTCTGTGCTCGTCTCCCAGAACACATCCTCATCCTCTACTTGGGTTTTCATCCGCAGCAACCTCGAGTCCTCAAACTGAATCAAGAGCCCCGAGCGTTGGCTGAAGTAACCCCATATAGTGTGGTGGATGACATCATAGTTTGGGCCACTTTGAGCCTCACGGATGGCGGGGCTCGTCTCTAGCTTCAGAATGAAGCAGTCCTCATCATTTATCAGCCTCTCTCCGATGCACATTGCATCGATGAATAGGTTGGCTGTGGCCCTCGGGTCAAGACCCTGCCCAATTATATATAGATAATGTGTACACCAAAAAACAAAAACAGATGTTCACAAGAAATGTTGCTAAAGATCAAGTCATGTGTCCCTTTCAAGAGAAATTATAGTGGCAGTCGTGAGTGCGTAAACGCCGTGTAATCATTTTGAAAAAAATAAATAAATACAAGATTTATATAAAAAAATAATAATAATATTTTAATTGTGAACTCCGATCTCTTTCAAAGCGACTATACGGTGCTTGCATACTTTACGACTGTATGTAGCATTACTCCCATTTTAAAGAATATTGTAAAACATATATGTACATAAATGTTATTGTTTTTTTTTTCCTGGATAAATGACAATTATGGCCGGCCAGATATATTAGAGAGAACTAAGTACCATATACTGATCTCTAGCTGGGGATTAATAAATTTGTTACTACTAATAAATTTGTGTATTTCAAAAAAAAAAAGAAAAAAGAAATGAACTAGCGATCACGTCCAACAATAAGAGCTTGGCGACATACTAGTATGATCAATTTTTTACTCTTTTTCATTTATATATACAAAGAGTAATGCTACATACAGTCGTGGAATGCACAAATACCGTGTAGTCGCTTTGAAAAAGAGTGGAGTCCACTATTAAAAAATTAATTTCTTTTCATGTAGATTTTATATTTATTTATTTTTTTAAACGATTACACGGTACTTGTACACTCACGATTGTATGTAGCATTATTCATATACAAACGGGCAATAATGGATTGTAGAAGAAATGAACAAAGGGTTAAATATTTCTGTAACGGTGAAGTTAATTGAAATTTTAGGTACGTAGTTATTAATTATATAGTACCTGTAGAAAACGGCGCAAGGGTCTGGGAGGACCTTTAGAAATGGGTGTTTGTTGATTGGAGGAGTGGCGCCATGAAATCTTTCCATTGCTTCCGCAACTCACTTTGCAGCCCGAAACAAGAAGTTCCAAGCACCACAAGTCCGGATTCTTTTGCCAAAGCACAAATCCACCAGCCTCTTCGGTGCACTTTTTCAACTCTATCCTCTCGTTTCCTCGGTGAAAATTCGATGTTTTAAACTTCACTTGCCCGGTCACACACATGCTGTGCACTGAGTTTAATGCCAGTTGGCCTCCCGTTGCTGCTGTATACTGTTGCACAATATATTTGGCCGTTGAAGCTTCCTGAGATGAGAGAGAGAGATGCAGATGATCATTTAGCTATAATTAAGAATGTTGTCCATGCAAATCATCGACTAGTAACCAACAAGACATGAAAGTGATGGTACTATACATATATCATGCATGTGGCAAAAAAAATAAGAAAACCCAATAAATGAAATAAGATATAAACTAAGTCTTACGTACAATGGAACAATCTTTGACAGGGCGGTGGATTGAGTGGCCGAGTTGGACCTGAAGGGGGATAAGTGGGGAGCCGACAAGGTAAAGCAGGAAACGTAGCTCGTTAAAACGTCCGGCTATGACCGGCGACGACCATTTGTCCGAGGTTTGAGCTTTCATCCACGTCAGCATGTTCTGACACCGTAACCCCAGGTTAGTCCCCATGCTTGTGAACATTTCTTCGGGTATTGGGACCTCAAGAACAGTCTCGAGGCCATCTTCTCGATCTATATTCGGGCAAAGCCTCCTCATGAACAAGTGCTTTCACATAGAGAGAAATTAGCTAGAGAGTAAACAAAAAAGACTTGAACAAACCACGTCTCTCTCTCTCTCTCTCAAAAGCTAGCCTCTACTTGAGGGATCAGAAAAAAGAGGGGTTAGGAGTGGAATATGGGAAAGAGATGGGTGAGGTTTGGTGTGACTTTGCCTGAGGTTCCCCTTGTTCGTAGGTGTCGTGTGGGCAAAATTTATAGAGGGATTTGATTGGCTAAGTTTCTCTTTTACCTCCCAATATGATCGCGCGGCATGATAATATCCGTTTCAAGTTTTTCATTAAATCTTGGTGCACTGCCTAAAATTAAATCTGTTCTAAAATACGTTTGAACATAAAATGATAACATTCGAACGTGTAGATAATAACGTTCAAATGTTAGGAGTCAAAATACCCATGAAACGTTTGCATTCGAACTTTTCTTGTAAAGACGTTCGAACGTGCGAGTGCATTCGAACGTTTTTAACTTAATGTTCGAACTTATGCAGGTATACGTTCGAACGTTAGGATTAAAATGTCCCACGAGACCTTACATTGAAACATTTGATGTATACAGTTTGAACATAAACATAAACGTTCAAACTATAGAAATGTTACGTTCGAACGTTAATAGGATTCTAATGGCCAAAAAAATGTTACATTTGAACGTTTTAGTGTATAAATGTTCAAATGTAACAGTACATTCGAACGTAGATTAACATAAGTTTGGAGTACTGGTGATCGTTCAAATGTTGTCAGTGGGACATTTGGACGTTTAAACCGGAAAATTGCTGAGTCGACTCAACCATTTTTTATTTCCTTAAATAGGATGTTAATCTTGTAATGGCCACCGTAAAAATGAAGTATACACTATGTTTAGACTATCTATGATGGCCATTTGGCCATTGGACACTCGTGATGGCCGAAAAATCAAGTTACAAATCTGACCCTAAATATGTTTCAATTCATACCAAAACCCCTAAAAATGTTAAAAAATACAATAAAAGTGAGAGAGATGGACACAAACCTTTTGACGGCGATTGACGGATTCGATGGCTAAGTGAGACGGTTCAAAGTTTGGATGTGGGTGGAAATGCCATTCGACGTTTGGACACACAACATATATAAGAGTAACGTGCAAACATTACAACTAATATGTTCGAATGTTACGTTATTTCTTGCACCGTACGAACATATGTTGTAAATGTTCGAACGTAAAAGGAATGAATTTTTTATATATAGTATATTTATATGTAAATATTATATATAGTATATTTTCTCAAATTTAGATCAACTGGAGAAATACTATATGGAGTTTGTATATATAGTAATATAGTATACTATATAACTTACTATAGTAACAATATAGATTAATATCTATACTATATATAATAAGTGGGGATAGCGTGAACAGTGCTTTTTATCGTCCACCGTGTTGTGGTCTGTTTAGTGTTTTGTCCTTTTTGTCATTTTGTTTTAGTCTTTTGTGTCTGTTTAGGTGAGGGAGTTTTGGTCTTTTATTTTTTTCCTTCCCGAGATTCTTTTTATTGTCTTTGCATCTTCTCACTCTGGCTTTTATCTCCGAAAGCGACACCTTCTCTCTTTCTCTGCATCTTTGCGTCTTCTCTCTCTTTGCATCGTCTTCTCTGGATCTTTTCTCTTCACCTCCTCTCTTCCATTAGTGTTTTGTATTCTCTGGGTATTTCTTCAGGTTTGTTTTTTGCAGTTTGTTTGTTTTTATTTTTGGGTGGCGTTAGTTTGGGGATTTCACTTCTTTTTTTTTTTTTTTTTTCGTTTGGGGATTTTACTTGGGTTTCTTCCGATTTTACATGGGTTTGTGCATGCTGTGGGTTTTTGGTATTTTTTACGAAAAAATAAAGTTTTATCTTCAGATTTGCATGTTGTGGATTTTTTGTATTTTTTGTGAAAAAATATATTTTTTCGTGGGTATGTTAAGTTTCTTTTTTTATGTTGTTGAGTGTTCGTTTTTATGTTCTGGATTTGTATATTCTTGATTTTTTTATGTTCTCGACTTCTAGTATTTTTTTGGGTACCATTAGTTTGGGGATTTTACATGGGTTTGTTGGGTTTTTTTTTTTGGCGCCGTTCGTTTGGAGATTTTTCATATGTTTCTTCAGATTTTACATGGGTTTGTGCATGCTATGGATTTTTGATATTTTTTGCGAAAAAAAAAACTTTTCTCTTCAGATTTGCATGTTGTGGGTTTTTAGTATTTTTTGTGAAAAAATATATTTTTTTCGTGGGTTTATTAAGTTTCTTTTTTATGTTGTTAAGAGTTCGTTTTTATGTTCTGAATTTGTATGTTCTCGATTTTTTGATGTTCTCGGCTTCTTGTATTTTATTGTGAAAAAATAGATTGTTTACATGAGTTTCTTCGCATTCTCTCTTTGGATTTGCAAATATACTGTACATGTTGTGGGTTTTTGGTATTTGCATAGACGTCGTTCTCGTGGGGCTATTGGCTTTTTCTCATTAGATTTGCACAGATGTCGTTCCTTTCTATGTTGTGGATTTTTTGTGAAAAAAAAAATATTTTTTCGTCGTTCCTTTTCTCAGTCTTTTGTATTTTTTTGTGAAAAAATAGATTTTTTTACATGAACTTCTTTGCATTCTCTTTTTGGATTTGCAGATACGTTGTTTCTTTTTTTTTTTTTTTTTGTGGGTTTTAGCTTTTTCACGTTCAGTCTTTTTGTTCATGACGTTAAATCTGGTTTTAATATTTTGTATGAGTTTTTTTTTTCTTTGTGGTTTTAAGGCCTGTTTTTTTTTTTTTTTTCTCATCCTGTGGTCGATGATGCGCTTCGTTTTTGTAAAAAAAAGTAGTTCAAACATTACGACACTTTGATGCGATGACTTTGCATTTAAAAAGTCACTACAAAAGGGCCCTAGGTTAATTGTAGCGATAAAAGTAGTTGTAATAGGTTAAAAATTTTGAAAAAAAATTATAACGCCCCAGACAAATTTGGGACGTGTTTAAGAAATGAGGAATGTTTTTATTTCTCATTCCGTGCTTGTAAGTGTGTGTGTGTGCGCGCGCGCTTGTGAGAGAAACATGTAAGAGAGAGTGATTGTGAGTGAGAGTGAGGGACCGATAGATTTTTGGTGTGTGAAAGAGAGTGGCGTGAGAGAGACTGAAGGAAAGAGAGTGGCGTGGCGTGGCGTGATAGATTTTAATTTGTTTATTTTTAAGGAATATTTGTTTTGTTTATAGATTTATTATGTTTATTTTTTCACTAATTAATATTGTGTTTATTTTGAAGGAATAAAAAGTTGATTTTTTTTTAGCTAGGTATATTTCTAAACTTGATTGTGTGATTATATTTTGATTATATTGTGATTTTTGTTATTATATGGTGATTATGTTGTTGCCTTCATCTGCGTGCGTCGTCGTCGTGTTTCAGTGCACAAATCCTAGTCCACGCATGGCCACTTTTGAATGTTAGAGTTTACATTGATTGTTGCCCTAGACTGTCATTCATCGTCATGTACGCAAAAGGGAAAAAAATAAAAGTCTCTATTTCTAATAAATTCTGGCAAATCATCACAAAACAAATTATATATATATATATATGTATGAAATAAGCTAGCGAGATTACCAAGTTTTATTTTTTAATGTCTGGGTTTTTATGGCTAGGCATTGAGTGGTTTCAACATACACACACATGCATACATACTACATACATACATACATATTCAATCATAGGAGATATATATTATCTATCATCTTGCTATGTTTGCATTAATATAATTGTTGTGATTTATTATATTATATATATTGTAAATTGTGAGATTATATTGTGATTTGTAGGATTATATTGTGATTTGTAGGATTATATTGTCATTATATTGTATTTTTATGATTATATTGTGATTTTTGTGATTATATTGTGAATTATGGGATTATATTGTGATTTGTTGGATTATATTGTGAGTGGCATGTGTGATTTTTGTGATTATATTGTGATTTTTGAGATTATATTGTGATTTGTGGGATTATATTGTGTTTATGTGGTGATTTATTTTTTGATAGGAAATGATAGGAATAATTAAATTACATAAATCAATTTTTTGAATTAAAAAAAATAAGTAATTAATAATATATACTAAGATTAAAACAAATAATACTAAGATTAAAACAAATAAGTAATTAATAATCTATACTAAGATTAAAACAAATAAGTAATTAATAATCTATACTAAGATTAAAAAAAATAACTAATTAATAATATATACTAAGATAAAAACAAAAAAAAATAATGAATAATATATACTAAGATTAAAACAAATAAGTAATTAATAATTTACTAAGATTCACTACAAGAAAACTGTTTATTTGCGACCAGTTAATTCTAACAAAATGACTATTTACAACTAAAATTGGTTGCGAATAGTCTTTTGGTCGCAATAAATTAGTCACAAAAGTACGTTTTTCTTATTGTGATTAAAAAAAAAGTAATTAATAATATATATTAAGATTAAAACAAATAACTAATTAATAATCAATACTAAGATTAAAACAAATAACTAATTCATAATATAAATCACAACTTACATATCTATTTTTAATCTACATCTTCCATTGATAAATAACTCTATCAATGTAATTAATGGTAATCTTAAAATGCTAGGAAATTAAAACAATAACCAATAAAATAAAATGAATTTCTCTAGAATGTGAGAAGATGCAAATCGTGAGCTTTATCCTGGCTATACAAAACACAACAAAATGTCGTTTATTGTGTGGCTACTGCACATTAAGTCATTATGTAGAATGTCGACAAAAGCAATCAACTTGATATTGGACTTATTTAATGAGGTGCTCCCTGAAGGTTCTGCATTACTGAAGAATTTTATGAAGCGAAACAGTTGAGAAAAAGGTTCGGGTTTGAGTACAAGTCGATACATGTACGTAGGAATGATTGTGTGTTGTTTTGGAAGGAGAATGAGGAAAAACAGGCTTGTACCGTATGTGGAGAGTCGAGATGGAAGGGTAAGAAAAATATTCCGATAAAAATTTTATATTATTTTCCGCTTAATCCAAGATTGCAAAGACTATATATGTGTAGCAAAACAACTCAAGATATGAGGTGGCATGATGAGAAACGAGTTAATGATGACAAATATATGAAGGCACCCAGCTGACGCAGATGCATGGCAATGTTTTGATAATAAATACCTAGATTTTGGCAACAAAACTAGTAATGTGTGTCTAAGACTAACAACAGATAGATTCAATCCATTTGGTAATATGAATACAAGTTACAACACATGACCTGTAATATTGATTCCATATAATCTTCTACCATGGAAGTGGAAGGCGCCAAACTTTCTGTTAATTTTGCTTATCCTCGACCCAAAATACCTGGAAATGATATTAACGTATTCATGCAACCATTAATTGAAGAGTTGAAAGATGTAAGGAAAAATTGCATACGAACTTTTGATGAATACACGTTGACATCTTTTTAGATGTATGTTGCAGTATTATGGATGATAAATGATTTTTCAGCACATGACAATATTTCAGGTTGGAGTATTAAAGGGAAATTGGCATGTCCCACGTGTAATAAGAAAATTACAAGTGAGTGGCTAAAATATTCGCAGGAGATGTGTTTCATGGGCTAACGACGGTATTTGTCTGCAAATCATGAATAGCGAAAGCAATGAGCTAAATTTGATGGAAGAGTGGAGGATATAATTGCACCAAAAGAGTTGTCTGGGATGAGATAGTGGAACAATTAATGGAACTTGGAGTGAACAATTTTGGCAAAGGTTGGGGAAATAATAAGAGAAAACGAGGCATAACGAAATTAAATTGGACAAACCGAAGTATTTTTTTTTACTTGCCATATTGGTCGTCATGCATATTGCGACATAATTTGGATGTAATGCATATAGAGAAGAATATTTGTGATAATATACTGGGAACATTGATGAGTATTAACAAAAAGACGAATGACAAAATTAAGACGAGAAAAGATCTTGAGAAAATGAGAATTAAATATAATCTTCATTTGCGGGTGGAAGGCAATATAGTGGTTATGCCGCATGCATGTTTTACAATGACAAGGGATGAGAGGATGGACTTTTGTAAATAGTTGCAAGGTGTGAAGTTGCCAGACGGTTATGCTTCAAATCTCGATAGATGGGTGAGCCTTGATGAATGGAAAATAAGTGGAATGAAAAGTCATGATTGTCACGTATTTTTGTAGAAATTATTATCGGTAGGAATTCGTGCGAAGATGATTTCTAATGTACGTGTTGCCATAACTAAACTATGCATGATTTTCAAGGATTTGTGCTCTCGGGTAGTAAATCGAGATGTGTTGCGGAAGATGGAAGACGACATTGCAATAATACTATGTATATTCGATCAGATCTTTTCACCATCATTTTTTGATGTAATGGTCCATTTAGCAATGAATTTACCTCGAAAGGTACTGTTAGGTGGACCGATGCAGTTTTGTTGAATGTACGCAGTTGAAAGATTTTTAGATAGACTAAAGCGCACTGTTGGGAATAAAGCCTGATCTAAAAGGTCAATAGCTGATGCTTATATACATAATGAATGGTTGACATTTTGATCTTTATATCTCCGTGGGATTAAGACACGCTTTAATTATGAAGAGCAGAATGCTGATTTTGCTGCCCCTCTCCCTCGTTAGCTATCTGTGTTTTTTCAAAATGTATGTTCCTTGGATGCACAAACGGGGTACAACTTAATCGGTGGAGAGTTAGAAAAAGCTCGGTGGTACGTGTTGAATAATTGTCGTGAGATTGATGATTTCTCAGATATGCCAATCCATAATTAGAATAATTCTAATTAATATATATTTTATTAAATAACTACTATATCGAAAGTGTTCAAATATTCTATTCTTTTTACTTGTATACAGTAAGTACATGGACAAACTTAGGACAAAAAACGTAGAGAATATAGAGGCGAGGCACAAAGAAGGATTTTTCAGGATGGTTTAAACAACGTGTATACATTTAAATGTCCCATATAGTAGAATATTGTTAAACCATTTTAATTTATAGTAACTTTATATATTTTTGTTACTATTTCACTTGTTAGATTTTGGAACAACGTGCTCATGATCAAGAATTAGTTTCTTATGAATCGTATGCATTTAAATTTCAAACAGAGCACTTCGATATACTGCATGCACAGTTCGAGATTATAGGTTCTATACTATGGATCGTGAAAGTAATCAAAAGACGCAAAATTGTGGGTGATGATCGTGGGAAGTCATGGAACAGAGGATATTGACTACCATGGTGTCATACGTGACATTATCAGACTGAAATACTTGGGCGAGAATGTGACATGTATTAAAATGTGATTGGTGAGATCTAGGTGGTGGTCGGATATCGATACATAGGGATAGTCATTTTACGAGTGTCAATACTGCATGTAAATTAATTGTATGAAGATGATATGTTCGTATTGGCTTGTAAAGCGGCTCAAGTCAATTACTTGATTGATCCAATGAAATGGGTCAATGGAACTAGTGGAGAGATAAATTGGCGAGTCATACAGAAGTTTGTTTCTTGGAATATTTATGATGCATGATTGGTGGATCACGATTATAGTGGAGATGAAGATGACACTCTGATTATAGAGGCCTACCAGGAAGATGGAGAGGGTATCAATTTATTTGTTGACCTTGGTGCATTCAAACTAATCCCTTTATGTAGAGACGACGTCCCACCCATACATCTCGACCCATCCGTAATAACTGATTATTCAGTTGAAGATTTTGACGAATCAAAATAATCAAGATAAGGAGAAGAAGAAGAAGAATGTCGGAACACTAGTCCAAACTTATGCGCCATTTTATGTACGATTATGGCGATATGTTCCGAATAAGGTTAAAGATAACATTCAGAGTCGTGTACTGGTGAGTTTATATACCCAAGTCTTTATAGAGATGTTTTAATTTAATATTTTTGGCGCAATTTACTTCTTATGATGAATTCGACCTAAATTTTGATCGTAGTGAGGAAGTATGAACTGTAAATGAGTTGATGCCTATATTATTTCGACGTCACAAGAGACGATGTCATTACCACTTCAAGAAATTTAAGATGTTGGAAGAGGTTGCTCAGTCATTCTTTCAAAAAATGAAGTTAGACGATTGGATTGTAGGTGTGGGCAGTGGGGGCCCGCCCCGCCCCACATGGAATACCCCTAGAAGGGGCAGGGGGCGGGCTGACCCCAGCTGGGTCCTGTCTCGGCTCCCGCTCCGCACCCCTCCCCTATTTAATATAAAAAATTATATTTTTAATATTTATATAAATATATTGTATATAGATAAATATAATTTGTTAAAAACTTGAAGTTGAATTCAAGTTAATGGATTGTCTTAGACTTCTAGACCAACCTTTATATAGGAGGCTAAGGCAATACAATAAGTCTCACATTGTATAAGTATGACTATTGTATTGTCTTGGCCTCCTATATAAAAGTTGGCCTAAGATGCCAAGGTAATAAAAAATACAACTCTAATGAGTTTAAATTCGTTTTGAATGTATAAATTTTAATTATATTATAATTTGGGTATAAAAAAAATTTTAGACCCAAAAATAACTTATAGACCCAATGGATCATTGGGTTGAGAGGGGGGTGCGGTTTCAACCCCGCCCCTCGGTACCGGGGCGGGAGGCCTCGCCCCCATTTCTCTGGGCTGGGTTGAAAACCCTCTCCCAACATGGTGTGGGGCAGGGTGCGAGGATGGGTCTAGATTGGAGATGCGGGTAGTACACCCAAATTAGAGAAAATATTGTGATCTTTTGGCAAGCCCAGATTATCAGGTATTCTAGATTTTTCCCTATAACTTAGTTACATCTATATTAGTTTCATAGATTATATTTAACATTGTTAATTTCTCTTGTAGCACTTAACTTCTTTCAATGCACAAAATAAAACGTCTTTGACAATCCACCATCGCGCCGGTTCAAGATCATTCCAACGCCTTGCTGATAAAATGGTAATTACTTATTAAAATTTAGTCATTTTTATCATATTTTTTATTTAAGTAATAACATGATTTTTGGTTTGAAACATTCTTTCAAGCGTGTCGGTTCATCCTCCACGGCCTCGACTTCAAAAGTTAATAATCTTACCAAGGATTTGGATGTCACACGCCAAGAAATTGTGCAGCTGAAGTCGAGACAGCAGGTATTATAGATTTTTCCCTATAACTTATTTACATCTCTATTGGTTTCACAGATTATATTTAACATTGTTAATTTCTCCTATAGCACTTAACTTCTTTCAATGCATAAAATAAAACATCTTTGACAATTCACCATTGCGCCGGTTCAAGATCATTCCAACGCCTTGCCGATAAAATGGTAATTACTTATTAAAATTTAGTCATTTTTATCATATTCTTTATTTAAGTAATAACATGATTTTTTAAAATTACTACTGTGGCTATGTTAGAAACGCAGTGATCCTGATAATTTCTCCTTCGTTCAAGTCTATGCTGCTACTCACACCGATGTGCACAACAAGTAGACTGATCCTGTTGCCAAAGATAATTATGTAAGTAAAATCATTTTGTGTGAATAATTTATGGCAACATGTGAATGAATATTATGTTTTCTTACTATTTCTTTTAATATGTTACTTATTGTGTAATTTTCTTCTTAATTATAGAAAAAAATGATTGAGATGTAGTCAACCTCTGAGAAATCTTCTCTTGGTGACATGAACATATTTACGTAGGTCCTCGGGACCAAGCCTAGTTTGGTAAGAGGCTTGAGACATTCTTTCAAGCGTGTTGGTTCATCCTCCATAGCCTCGACTTCAAAAGTTAATAATCTTACCAAGGATTTGGATGTCGTATGCCAAGAAATTGTGCAGCTAAAGTCGAGACAGCAGAAGTTGGAGGCTCTCTTATCTTGATAGTCCGATTTAGAGACGCGTTTACAGGAAAGACAAAGAGACCAGGAGTAAAAAATACGCATTGAAGTTCAAGAACAAATACAGAATGAGATACTGGTCTAGATGGAACGTGTTATCTCACTACAGTAGGATCGCGGTGGTGAGGAAAGAAGAAAAAATAAACCCTATCATTATTAAAAACTTTTGACGTCTAATTTTGTAACTCTCTAAAATATTTTCATGAGATGATACTATTTGTGGTGTAATATGATACAATTTGTATGATTCTTAATTTTATGAAATTATTAATTATGATCAGTATGTTCGAATGAAAACAAAGAACGTTCGAACATGGCTTTACGTTCAAATTAACGTTCAAACATAATTACACAGACGTGCAATATATACGTTTGAACGTATATACTCTACAAACGTTCAAACTTATTCTGTTATGATCGAACTAATATTTCTTAATATTTGAATGATTAGAAAAATACGTTCGAATGTTTTTATTTACCATCCATACGTTTAATCTTTGTTTGACGTTCGAGCAATTGCACAATAACGTGCGAATGCAAAATTCAAACGTCACATTACAAACGTTTGAATGTAAAAATCAAACGTTCAAATGAAAAAGATCGAATGTTAGATATTTAACGGTCGGATGTTAATCGATCGAGTAAACTTTCGAATGTTATTTGATATGTTTGAACGTACTTTCTATGATGGAATTCGACTGTCACAAAATCTCTTCACATTCGAACGTTGTATCTCATGGCAGACTTCCTACCGTCACAAAATAAAAATAAAAAATAAAAAATTAGTGGTGGTCGTAAAGTAAACTGTCACAAAATACTTTCTGTGATGTCTTTTTGGTAACGGTTGTGGGACGGTTTCAAACCGTCACCAAAAAGTTTCTATGATGGTTTTTATATTTTTTGTGATAGTTTCGTTTGTCACAATAAATAAGATCTGTTATAGTGTTTAAAACCTCTAGCATAAGACTGTTCACCTGGGCCGGATTTTTTTCCGGCCCGGTCTGGAACCTGGATAACCGGGTTCCGGTTCCGGTTTTCGGTCCGGGTCAAATTCGGGCTGGAACCCGTTTTATGAAAACTGGATAGAGTCGGCCTGGATTCGGGTATGAAATCCGGATTCCGTATTAAAAAGTCGGTACCCGGGTTTGTGTAAAAACGAAGAAATCTCCATTCAGATTTCATTTCTTCACTCGATCGCTCCCCCAACCTTCTACTCTCTCTCTCTCTCTCTCACGTGAAACCCTAGCCACAAAAATCTAGTTGCCGCCTTGTTTCTCTTTCATTCTTCACTCCCCACCGGTGACCACGATCTGTCTCGCCATCGGCCTTTCAGCAAAGAGTTTTTCGATTTCCTCATCATTTTCTTGTTCTTTTCTGAGACGCCGAAACCCACTCTGTTCTGTGTTCATTTAATTCATAATATATAATCATTTTCAGCAAATGACGTCTAATTCGGGACCAAGTCTAGCACAATCATGAGAGGATATTTATAATATATATATATAGTCAGGAGATCATTTAATTTACATGAGTACTGGCTTATAATAGCCGTTTCCAAACGGAGATGTCAAATTATTTTAAATATTTTTGAATGTAAAGTAGATGTAATATATTATTTCAAATCTGTCATTTATTTTTATAAGATCTATACAGTAATTTAAAGTTATCGCGCACTTATTATATTTAATTTGTACGTGGTTGTATTTTTGTTGGCTTTTTCATCTAAATTGATGGGTTTTTGAAGAGGAAGAATGTAATATATATTGAAGAAAAGTAGTACCCTCCTTCCAAAAAAAAGAGTACTACTGTAGAACACAAATAACATGAGCTTCAAACTTTGATCAATATACTGAACAACGTAGATGGAACCACACACGTGTATATATATACATGTTGCCCAAGGGGTTGTGCACATGCAAAAGTACGGTGTCGTTGACCAGGTCTCGATCACAAATTAAGCTGCCGGCCCGATGATGATATTCCCCATATTAAATGGCTGGGTGCAATTTCTATGGGTACTGGACGTTGCTTCTAGTAGCTTCTATACCTAAATCTCTCTCCTTTTTCCCAAACAATTCCTCAACCTCTTCCAAAGACTTCCCTTTGGTCTCTGGCATACAGAAATAGATGAACACCAAAGAACACACACCAAGACCAGCAAACATAAAGAAAGCTCCACCGATTGTTATGGCTTTGTAGATTGGAATGAAACTCATTGAAACTGTGGCGTTCATGACCCGATTCACAGCCACGCCAATTCCAACTCCAAGCGCCCTCACTCTCAGAGGGAATATCTCAGAGAGATAGACCCATGCAATCGGTCCCATCCCCATTGAAAAGAATGCCACAAATGTATAGACTGCACAAATGCTTAGGATCAGCGCCCACATCAGTTTCTCTTCAGAGTGCTCAACCATGGTGAGAGCAAACCCTAATGTTGTTAAGGCTGCAACCATACCCGTTGTGCCTATTAGCAAGAGTACCCTTCTCCCAACTTTGTCCAGCAGAAACGTGGCTATAAATATGAACAAAGTCTTTGTTAATCCTACCCCAACTGTGGCAAGCAAGAGCTTTCTCTTGTCAACGACTCCAGCTGCCTTGAAGATTCTTGGACTGTATAACACAACTGCCTCAATGCCTGTTGCATGATCGAAGAAATGAAGTCCGATTGCTACGAATAAGATCTTGCGGACAGAAGGGGTAGGCCTTAAAAGCAGTTCTTTCCAAGCCCCGTGGCCCTTAGAAGATTTGGAAACCTTGACAACATTGTCTGTGCAGTTTTCATCGACCCCAACGGCCAGTTTTATGTCTCGGAACCTTCTTTCTGCATCTTCTTTACTGCTGGATACTTTCAGCAGCATGCTCTTGGCTTCTCCAAGACGACCTTGCATGGCAAGCCACCTTGGTGACTCTGGCATGTATAAGATGCCGAAAGCCAAGGCAAGAGAAGGGATTGCTGCAACTCCAAGCATCATCCTCCATCCAAGTTTCAAAGGCAATTTAGAGAAGAGGTAATTTGAAACATAGCCAACTAAGATGCCAAAGCTGATGGCAATGTCCGGTAGCGATGTCAGAAAGCCTCGGGACGATGGAGGGGAAATCTCGGCAGTGTAAACCGGTGCAATCATGAGGGCAAAGCCCACGCCAATACCGGCGATACACCTTCCGGAGAGTAGTACTCCATAGCTCGGGCCATATCCCATTAGAACTGAGCCGATCAAGAAAATAATGGAGGCCAAAACAATTGTGTAACGACGACCAATGTAATCTGAAACTCTCCCTGCAATAAGGGAACCCACCAAGGCGCATAGGTTAAGGATTCCGGCGAGGACTGATACTTGCGTGTCATTGATCTCGAGATCTTCTTCGATAAATATCAAGGCGCCACTCATAACACCAGTGTCTGGAGAAGGACAAGAACTTATTATATATTAATTATATATAAATTAAAAATCTTATAAATAATTGAGATCTTGGATGAACAAGAATCGAATAGAAAAACATTGTAAATGTAGCATGATCAAGTTGTAACTTTTGTATGAAGTTGACGATGAAAATCGATTAGATCTCTTAATTAAGAAAAGATATAAATATAGTTATGGTTCGGCCATCAGAGCCATGCACAGAGAGAGAGAGAGAACTCACCATAGCCAAATATGATGGTGATCATGGAGATAACTAAAGTGCAGCCAAGGGCATATTTGTTCAACGGCGCCCGGTTATCCACCAGCTGGCCTCCCTCCATCATCTCCCCCCCCATGGTTGAAGTTGGCCGTAATCGGAGAGATACTAGGCAACAGGGATAAACGGGGAGAGAGGGAGAGAGACAGAGCAGTGAAAGGACTTAGACGTATGCCTTTCGTACAAAGTCTTTGAATTTGAATGGAAGGCAATTAACAGATCATGATCACTATATATAATAATATATAAGATTTGAAGTTGGAAAATGTACAGGTTGATTTGGGTAATTTTTCTATGGCTCTCATTGCTCGTAGCTGTCTTTTGCCCGAATTATGGATAATTGGCTTGTGTTCATATTCTATTTTTGTGAGTTAGCAAATATCCCTGCTGGTACATCATGCAACAAGTTGTACCATTCAATCTTATCTACTCTTGCCTGACTAGCTAGCTACCTACCTAATCGATTGGCTCAAAATAGTCTCTTATATATATGTTGACTAGGTTTACAAAAAACATGCATGCATGCTTTCATATATGCAATCTACAAGTTGTTGGTCTAAGCTTATCCAACAGCTTGCAGTGGTTCTACTACAACTCACTTTCAATAAGTTCAACGCAAGGGAGTGGACAGAAAGATCAAGCTAGCAGTCGGCAGACGTTCTGATCTAATTGAATAATAATTTTCTAGTCAGATACATTTTCAAATTCCTTGAAAAAAAAAATAGTTTTTAATTCGTTTGGATGTGATATTATATATCCATGCACATCGATTGATTAATTAAATAAATGAGAATATCCTCATAGAATAAACACGAAATTAAGCCATTTGTGTATGGATATATTATAATATCACTACAAGAAAAACGAACTTTTACGATTAATTTATTGTGACTAAAAGACATTTCGTAACTAATTTTTGTTAGAAATAATCATTTCGCTAGAATTAACTGGTCGTAAATAAGCAATTTTCTTATAGTGTATGATTAATTAATGATGTGGCCGGGTACGTACTTGACAAGTTAAGTTGGGGGATTAGTTTAACAACATTAATTAATGGATATGATTTTGATTTAAAACTAGCCACGTACGTATGCGTCATGACCATGCATTCTGACAACTCAGCACGTGCAAGGCTTTCGTATTTATCCTCATCTTAGACGTTAATTATTAGCATTATTAGTCAATAATATGGTTTGAATACGGATATCATACGTTAATTACTCATGACATGTTTACTAAAATACAAAACGGCGACGCGTGTACTTGAAAAGTACGTACATTTCTTTAATTGCTGATGGTCCCCAATATCCGCAAGTGGTTTGATACCATGTCACGCATGTCGGCATATTTACCGATAAAATTGAATGTACCAGCTGTTTTGTCTAAGATTATAGGGTGGACCACTAGCATACACTAATTAATGCAGTGATGTAGAGATTGGACTTAATTTGAAAGGAAAAAGTCACTAAAAATGGACTCTTTTTCTTTGCAAAAGATTATTTGCACGTCCCATTTGAATTTTTAAAAACATTAAGGACTAAAAGTGTACACACCAAACCGTTGATTAAAGTCATCCTGGTAAAATAAAATAATACTATTTTGCCCTCATGATTTGCACAAATACAATTATATTTTTGTCCTATTTTCTTCGAGTTCACATTACATAATTATGTTTTTGCCCTCATTTGCGTAATTACCTTTTTAGTCCTCTAATTCATCATTAAAAATACAATTAGATTTTCTATTATTCTAATATTACTTCCTCATGAACAGTGGATTTTATTTTAAGTTCACACTATTCCCATTTGCACAATTACGTTTTAGCCCTTATTCGCGCAAGTACATTTTTGTCCTCAAATTCGTCATTAAGATTTTCTATTATTATAATATTAATTACAATATAATAATAATGTACTTTAAATTTATATTATTATAATTAATATAACATGAAATTCTAATCTTATAGTTTTTAATATAACGTTTGATATAACATATAAATTTTAATATTATAATATAAATTAATAGAACATAAATATTAATATTAAGTTATTAATATAAACTTACTTTTAATATATCAATAATAAATACATTTTTAGCGTAATAAATTATAATATACATATATATATTCTTTTTGTAAATATATTTTTACACATTTGATCATATATACTTAATACTCATATAAAAAGTCTAGAACTTATATAAACTATAGTTAAATTTAATACTATACTAGTATATGTTAATTATTATAAAATAATATACTTATACTATAATATAAATAGACTAATAGTTTATTATATGTAAACTTCATATTATCACTAACATAGATAATCTGTAAGGCAGTAAAAACTGAACCGATTCGAAACCAGAAAAATCAGAAGTTTCAGTTTCGGTAGTGAATCGGTCTGACATCGATTCTTAAATTTTCAAAACCGGTGTATACCTGTTTGATTCTAAAAAATGTATAAAATAAACTGAATCGGACCGGTTACACCCTAGTGATAGCCATTAAGGTGGGACCACCTCGTATGGCCAAACGGGACCAATAAGAGTACTAAATTAAGCAGAATCTGAAAATGATCAACAACATATTTGTAACAAACCAGCTTGAAGTGTGGCCCATGGGCTGTAATTATTCTTGCATTTCAGCATTTAGGCCCATGAGAAATTTGTGAATATTAATGAAATTGTTTAAATTATGATGTTTTATGAAATTTTGAGAAATGAGAGAAAAAATTGAAAGAAATTATTATAAAATTAAAATATTTTTATAATATAACTTTTATTTTGGGATTTGAAAAAGTTGAATTATTTTTTGTGTTTTGTTTGGAAGTTTGTGAAAATTATAATAATTAGATAATGATTAAATGAAAATTTTCAAAATTTGAAATTGAAAAATGTATGTTTAAGTAATGTTTGGATGTTGAAATGAGATGTGATAAAACCATCTCAACATCCAAACAATCCCTAAGAGAAAATTCTATATAAAAGCCTTACAACTTACACCATACACCTTCACTTAATCAATAGTACGTGATTTGTCATTTTTGTCACTCTATCTTAATACTTAAATATGTGTGGGTTTAAATAAAATAATAAAAATGACAAATCACATATTGGTTACATAGAGGTATATGGTGTAAGGTTTTTTTCTAGTATTTTTCTTAGTCTAGTTACAGAGACACGAACAAACAGAGAGAAAAGAGCTGGTTCTAAAATTTATTGTCTTTCAGAACGAGAATTAAAAAAATTAACAAAATGGATGATAAGTAGAATTCAATTAGTTTAAGAAAAAAAATTAAAATATATATATATATATATATATATATAATGTGTAATGTATGAGAATGATAAATAATAAATCTCAATAATTAATGCTACTTATTATAACAATTCAGATATTATATCTCCTAGGCCCAGTACTACTCCAACTAATTAAGAAATAAATTAAAGAATAAAATAAATAAAAATACAAAATAGATAATATTGTTATTATATAATAATACAAAACATAAATTTACAAATAACAAAATAAATAATAATATATCACAACTAATTAAACTAATACATAAGTAACATAACAATGCAAAATAAATAACATTGTTGAATATTTTCTGTACAAGTGCTGCTCAAACAGTTTGTCTTATCAAATTTGCAACAAAAACAGCGTCATTTAGAAGAAGAAAAACAAAAGAAAAAAGATTACGGAAAACCGGGTAAAACCATATTCGTAACCGAATCCGCACAGATACAAGATTTTTTTTATCCACCCGGATTTTCGAGCTCCGGGCCGAACCGAAAATTCCGGCCCTAATGAATATCATGGCTCCACTCATTACACCGGTATCTTCGTCCATGCATGATATACCAAAATAAAAATTAAACTACGGTTACTCTTTTTGACTATATGGCTCATACATAGAAAAAAAAGACCTATATGATATATGTCTCCACACGAGTATTCTAGCTTGTGTGTTTGCCACGTACGATAATTTCTTTTGACAAAAAAAGTGTAAAAAAAGTGCCGTAATCCTCTAAATTAACAAGCAGCTAGCATGACCATTTCGGTCTCAATTATATATGAAACCAGCGAGGAGAGAAGATGGATGGAAAGGAATCTACCGTAACCAAATATAATGGAGATCAGGCTACTATATCACAGGCACAAGCATGCTTGTTGAAGCTTCTCTTGTTCTCTCTGCTTGTTAAGATATAAAATAAATAATAAAATTTATCTCTTCTAATTGGTTTAAATTTTTGAAATAAATGATGATTACATGGTATCAGAGCAGAGAACTTGAGTTCGAACCCTAACTCTACACTCTATCTCATTTAATTAAATATTCCACGTGTTGGGCTGTCCATTGAGAGAGAATCTGGCCCACACGTGAGAGAGAGTGTTAAGATACAAAATAATTAATAAAATCTACCCATTTTCATCAGCTTAAATTTTTAGGATAAGTGATGATTACACACTGCTTCCATCCTCCATCAAAGCCCTACTAATGTCGTTCCCTTCGGTACAATATCTGCATGCTTTTATCACGACCTGCATGCTTCATTCATGATGTGTTGGTGTTTGCGCTCTACTATGCCATTTTGTTGAGGTGTTTCTACGCAACTCCTTTGATGAATAATTCCTTTGAGTTGATAGAAATCTTTCATTTAAAATTCGGATCCATTGTCACTTCTAATGGTTTTTATTTTTCTTTGGATTTGTGTTTCAATCAAATTGCAGAAAGTGACAATGCAAGGTCTGGCATCTGATTTATTTTGAAGCATATAAATCCATGTTGTTCTTGAAAGTTCCTCAACTATAGTAAGGAAGAAACGAGACCCACCATGGGCAATGGTGGAATTTGGGCCCCAAAGGTCACAATGAACAATATCAAATAAAGATAGAGAAGAATGCTGAGAATGAGGAAATGGGAGACAATGTTGTTTTGCCAAAGGGAAAACAGAACAAGGTGTTTGATTATGAAAATTTAGAGTGCTTCTTACAATAGGATCATAAATTAAAAGCAATCTAGAAGGAGATATATGGCCGAGACGACAATGCCATAAATCAGACATCAAATGAGTAGCAAAAGCGGAAGTGAACTGATCTTTATTGGTGAACTTGGGCAAGGTATCAACTAGAGTAGAAGGTGCAACCTGTGATCTAAGCAGATAATATAATCCACCTCTTACTTCACTCATCCCAATCATTGTCCAAGAAGATAAGTCCTGAAAAAAACAAGAGTTGGATAGGAAAATGAGACAACATGGAGTGTATTGTGCAAGTCTTTTGGCAGAGAGTAAATTGAAATGAAATGAAGGTACACACAAAACATGAGTAAGGGTGAGGTGTTCAGAAAGTCTCACAACACCAACGTGAGTAACGGGAATTGCTTCTCCATTTGGTAAGTGAACTTGATAAGAAACAGTAGCCGTAATGGATGTAAAAAGAGAGGTAGGTGGTTCATGTAGTGGATCATGGGCATGCAGTGGATCATGGGCATGCAGTAGTAGGTGGTTCATGTGGTCAGCAAAAAAGATAATGAATCACGGATTCAAGATCTTAATTTGGTCGTAAAAAAACCCACTCATTTTTATCGGCTAAATTGGACTTGTACCAAATCTTGGGCCATCTAATTTATAATGAGACGGACGTTCAGGTTCTAATTGCATGCGCATGGTGGGTGAAAAAAGAAAAAGGTTGCTGGATCATACTTTATAAACTCCTTATAATTAGACGTCCGAAGATATATAATATTTTGATATAGATTATTTTTAGTTTTTTTTTTTTTTTTTTTTGTGAAAAATTTTAGGAATTGTTGAGATACAGAAACACTCTCAACTCATCTCTTTTCATCATTACAATTTTTTCAAATTTCTATACAAAATATAATAAATAATTCAACTTTTTCAAATCACAAAATAATAACAATATTAAAAAATAATATTTTATTCAACTCATCTAAAACCATCTCATCTCACTATCCAAACGAGCCCAATATTATTATGGTAGCATAAAAGTAGTTTGAATCCAAGGTGACGAGGCTTTTGAGTAAAAAATCTGAGGTTGTTTTGCAATAATTTTTGAATCCAAGTAGTTTTTCAATAAAATAAATATAGATAGAAGCCATTATTAGGAGCATCCATTTTGTACACATGATGTGGCATCATCTAGACCACACATCTCTCCAAGTGAGTATTTGGAACAATCAACTAGAAGCAGCCACGCAGTGAGTGTAAAGTGTGCATTGCTATAATGACTTCTCTCTAGTATTAATCTTTTCAATAATATATATTCAGAAATACAACATTAATTGGAGGGAGATTTCAAGGATGCAGTAAGCCCCAAAACTTTGACAGAATTCTCTAATGATCATCAACGTCATCGTCGTGCAATACAGAATGTATAAATTAAGACTAGAAGCTGGTAGGATGCCTGCATGCCGGAAACGTTATATTATTATATATTTAGCATTCCCCCTCCTTTGGTTTCTTCTAATAATTAATAATTCATTCCGAGAAGAGGTCATTACAAATGGGAGGACCACCAGACACGTTTCTGATGTGTGATATATTATAGAAACCAACATGCATCACGTACGTCCATCAACTTAGGAAATGGACATGTGGCGATCATCGATTATTTATTTCTTTTCCTATGTTGATGGACGCTTTCTTACATCAGATTGGGCGGAGCTGAAGCAGTACTACTGACGCGGGATCCCTAGCAGCTAGGTAATACACAGTACCAGCAGGACTGAGGATATTATATACCCTCTATTCGAAACGTCTGGAAAAGTTGTGATATGTGACGGATGAGTGATATAAAGTCGAGCTCGGTACTATTGTTTTGAAAAGAGTAATTCTATTTATAGTCGTGGAGTATAGAAGAATTGTATAGTCATTTTAAAAAAAAATAAAATTTATTATTAAAAAATTAATCTTTTTATGTAAATTTTATATTTATTTACTTTTTATAAATGACTATACGACATTTGTACACTCACAATTATAAATATCATTTCTAAAATTTGATAACAGAAAAAAGATAAACTGTGTATGGTATTATGGCAATGTACCTGGGATATGCTTGTCTATATTGTTGTGGGTTGATAAAGGGTTTGATTTATAATTAAAAAATTAATTTTTTTTATATATATATATATATTTTTATAAAAATTATGTAATATGTACACATTTCACAATTACAAGTATTATTTTGAAACTTGTGAGCTGATCTCCTGGTCCTTGCCCATCTCTTTACGGGCCTTATCCAGAGTTTCGGGATTTTTTCTTTATTTGCAATAATTTGTACGTATGAGAAACGTTACGCAAACAAAAGAAGCCATGCATAATCATGTGTTGATCAGGAACAAACCGCCGCTCAGTTCAAAACTCAAATAAAGATGTGTCATACTGAACAGAACAGTACAGTACTCCATGATCAGGAGCCATGTGGTGGAAAGCATTATCTCAAATATTTCTTCATCTTCATAATTTTCTTACATAATCTAACATATATATATATATATATAAGACAGATTAAAAAGGAAACATTAGAGACGCAAAAATCCAAAATTTCTAAGTGAAAAAAAACTTAATATTAGATATAGTTTTAAGACGTGCAAGTTTTGTTTAGTTTTTTAAAAAGATAGTGAGGCTCAATATTAAAAGTAGATTTTTCATGTGAATTTCATATTTATTCAATTTTAAAAAAAAAACGTGAAATTTACGCATTTTCTATGGCACTCCCGGCACAACATCTCTGCTCACAGTACTTCTGAGCTATGTGAGATTACTGAGAGATTTTTCCATGCATGACTTCCGGATAACTTTTTCATTGAGCATTTTTTGTTTTTTTGGCTGAATAAATGATCAGTAAAGGGGCGGAATGTCTAATTATTAGACTGCATGCATTCTCATATATAATTACATGCATGAGGGAATGATTTCATTAAAAGGATAATGAGTTTAATTTGGGATTACCATGCATATATTCATGGTAATATTATGGTTCTAAACCATTTTCTGAACCTTTTTGGCCCAGCAGGCTGGTAATTGACAAATATCAGACAACTTCATTGCATTGAGATTATAATGAGAATTACATAATTTGCAAATAGTAGCAATTACTTCATGTGCCTAAAACTAAAAGCAATTGAAACAGTACGTAGCAACGTCTTATTGAGATCATGAGCTAGCCAGGCCCTTTTCCCGTACATTTTTTAAATCTCTCTTGATGTTTGAACCTTCGTCAACCCTTTCGGGGAGCGCAGGGGATGCTGTATATATATTATATTAAGCAAAGAATTAGCCATTGACAAGCAGGGCCCAGTTGAAGGCCATAGCTGAGAAATAACATTCAATTGAGAAAATGCACTGCATATACCGACAGTACTTGCAGGCTAGAGATCGATGATGTTTCATGCAGAGAGATTGAGCACCACGTACGGTTAATTGCTTGTTGTTGGAGACACTTTGAGTGTAAAAGGCGCTAGCTAGCTAGCCTTAACTTTGCCAAAGAACACGTTCCAAAAGGACAGGGAAAAGAAAATGGAGGAACTAAGAGGAAAAAAGATGTAGAGACACTTGCATGCAAAAGATGATTTTGTTTCCTTGGATCCCCACCATCATGTTCATGAAAGAGAGCTTCTTTGTAGTATTGACTTTTCTTTTGGAGTGTTAATCCTGCCTAAAGATTTTTCTGTTCTTTATACCACAAAAAAGTTAGAGGCTCTCCTTTCATTTCTTGCACGCTTGATTTGGAAGATCATCAGTTACAATTCAACGTGCTTGTTCACATCGAGAGGACAAAAGTTACTCTCTTTTTTGACGACCCACTACTCTGTTATATATAGAACCCTAGGACATTACTACTCAAGGGTGGTCGTAGCTGGTCTACAATGGTTCAAAATATTTAAATCTATATATATATATATGTTTGAGTAATAGTAGAGTGCGTAAGTACCGTACAATAGTTTTAAAAAAAATGGAATCTACTATTAAAAAAATTAATTTTTTTTTCAAATAGATCCTATATTTATTTATTTTTTTTAAAATGATTGTGCAGGACCACTCACAACTGCAACTGTCATATTTACTATCATTTATATATATATATATATATATATATCTACTGATTATGGAGCGACCCCTAGAGCAACTAAATTCACAAATTAATGTTATAGATTATGTGGAACGGTAAAAACTAAAAAGTGCAGATTCTTGTAGGTCTTTTTTGGGTATTGTGAAATCATTTGGTTCCATTGATCTCCTCATCAAAGCAACAATTTCCGGCCAAAGAAATATTTAATTAAAGCGACGATTGTGGAGATATATATATATATATATATATTATATATATACCTTTTCAAATTAATTTGCTTTCTATTTTAAATTCAAAATAATTTCGAATAGTGCTAAAAAAAATAAAATGTCCAGATAATCGAATACAAAAAGAAAATTGACAAAATGTCAAAGAACAAACAGTAGAAAATTATTACTTTGTTTGAAAAAAATAGTTGCTCTTTGTTTTAGTTATTGAAAACATCGAAACAAAGAGAATCACAATCTTTGGAACCTTTAGCATCTTCAGCAATTTTTCAGTATATTTATGCAGTCTACTGATCAGCCTTATAAGAATCACTCCGTCAGGGTACGGCTGCATGGCCGATACACCCTGAACAACCCTTATCATGAATAATCGCTCAATTTTTAGAAGGTCTCTCTTGGAAGGTAGCTCTTTGATATTTAGCTTCCCTCCAAAAATAATTCAAGAAGAAAGACGATTTCAAAATATAAAAATACTAAAGTGAAGATCAACAGAGATCTAGGAAAGCTAATTGTACGTACTATATATGCAAGTGGAAAGGGAGACAACCTTTTAAATACAATCGGATTGACATTTCTTATAATTCTACGTATAACATTTGTATAAATAATTAATCTAATTAAAAATATTTAAGACACGTTTTAACTTTGTTTGAAAGATCTAAATATATAGCGATTATTGAATATATGTAGATCTAAAAATACAATATTTAATTTTATTAGTGATGATATAAGGGTAATTAAATGCTTTATTAATTAAAATGTCACAAAATATAAAATAGAAAGACAAGTTAAAATTATATTTATTGTGAGTCATAATATTGAACCTTTAAATTTTTATTTTATTTTTCATATGTGATATATTAATAGAATAATGCTAAATACAAGTTTTTTGTAAAAATATAGATTTAAAAAAATTAAATCTTTTATATTTTTTCATAATAAAATTTATTTTTTTATAAAAGACTTGTTTAATCATGCTAATATATATCATTTCTCATGTTAATATAGAATGAGTAGCCAAACCTGAGGCAGAGGCTAGTCTATATCATATCATATTGCATTTTTCCAAACAAACACAGTCAAAAGCAGCCCTTTTTCCATGTCATTATTTTTTGTGTAAACAAAGTGAGATCATGAATTAGCTTCTGCTCCAGGCTCCTCCTCCCTATATAAACCCACACTTTTCTCACACAAACAGTTCATTCATAATCTTTGACGCTTCCATACAAATGGCTAAACGCTTCAAGCTCCGTATCTCCCGAGTCATCCCTTCCTTCCAATCCTGCCGTTCCAAAGACCCCGCCAATCTCCCAGCTGATCCCGTCCGTCCCTTCTTCCGACCTTCTCCGGTCAATGCTAAACTTGTTAACCTACGTTTCCCATCCACTGCCCCAGTACTCCAACCCTCCAAAACGCAACATTCTTTCCTTAAGCGCCACGTGTCATCCGTTTTCATATCCGTGGGCTGTGGTTTCAGATCCAGACCCACTCTTTCTGATGATGACCGCACCGATTCGCCAGAGTTCCAGTGGGAAAAAGAAGAGAAGTGGCACGTGGTCGCCAAAGTCTACGACGAGAGCCCTCGCCGTAAAATCTACAACTCCTCGGTCTCCGGAGATTCCGACGAGGACGTTTTGTCTGTCGCTCGGACACCGGCACGGGCACCGCCAGCTCCTTCCACGGTGGAAAAGAAGAAACGACGGGTCAAAAAGAAGAAAACGGCGCAGAAATTCCGCATCAGCACATCTTCAGCTGATAGTGGACTGTTCAGCAGTGAAGGTCGTGAAGAGAGGGACGACGAGGAGACCGAGACCTTAGTTTCTTCTTCCAGAAGCTTCTCTACCGATTCCTCGTCCGAGTTCAGCCCCCACTTGGAAACCATACGCGAGATTCCACTAAGCACCACGAGGCGAAAGAAGAAGCCGAAGAGAAACGTGAAGAAGGTGAAACGGTGCGTTTCGAAGGATGGAAAGGCAAGGAAGGTGATCCCGTCGTCTCTGGAGAGCGAGGCTCCGGCAAGGCTGTCGATGTTCCAGAGGCTTATACCGTGCACGGTGGACGGGAAGGTGAGAGAGAGCTTTGCGGTGGTGAAGAAGTCGGAAGATCCATACGAGGACTTCAAGAGGTCAATGATGGAGATGATCTTGGAGAAGCAGATGTTTGATGATAAGGATTTGGAGCAGCTCTTGCACTGCTTTTTGTCTCTGAACGCTAGGGAACATCATGGAGTTATCGTCCAAGCTTTCTCGGAGATTTGGGAGGCTTTGTTTTGTAGAAGATCAACTAGTCGACGTGTTTCTAGGGCTCTTTGAATAAAAAAAAAAAAAAAAAATCATGAGTTTGTACGTATATATATATATATAATAAAAATATTAGAAAAACAAAAAATGATCTCTTTTTTATCTTTCTTTTTAATTTCAGTTACTGTGGAGACTATGCATGAAAATACTATCTTCCATTGTTTGGATTCTAAGCCAATGCTGCTCTCTAATCTGCCTATATTCTCAGCAAAATGGGTACTCATGATGAAAAGATCATTACAAATCAAAATATCTCAAGGAAGATTTATAAACAGGATCTTTGTGGTTTTCTCTTATGTACTGAAAAATGGATCCATCACAATCACTTGCAGCCTGCCCAATGGAATCCCTATGGTAAACAGAATGAATTCATTTATAAAAATTAAAAAAAAAAAAAAAACCAGTAAGATCAGGACTAGCTAGCTGAATTGACGGGTTTAAGGCTTTTGGCGGAGAAGCAAGGTCATTCCAAAGGAAGTACACCTGCGAAGTAATGCGTGGATGAGCAGCAGCTAGCTAGCATGAGTAGTGGATTGGTGGTCGGTCGGGGACCCCTACATCATTGACCAAACTAGCACAGGTATTGACCAATTATGATAAAAAGCTGCATGCATGCTAGCTGCATGGTGGTTGAATTTGCTTTGTAATTAATAATCCCCACCATTTTCATACTGATTATTCCGGTGCACATGGGACTTCTCCAACTTGGGTCCACATGTTCCCAATTTGTTGAAAATTATCATCATTTGCAAAGCTACGATGGTTCCTCTCATCCCGACTACTCTTACACATGCTATGATCCTCTGATTAGAATTACTACATATTTTATGTTGCATGTGTCCATAATAAAAAGTAATCAATCAATATTTGTTGTATTGATCATGATTATATCACCAATCACGTAACTTTTTTGCAGTAAAAATTATAATGAGTTTGACATTTTCCATGTAAAGAAGTAGTCAATCGATTAAGAGAAATGATATTTATAGTTGTGGAGTATGTAATAACCATGCAATCCCTTTGAAAAAAGTATCCATAAAAAGAACTAATTTTTTATTAATGAACTACTATTTTACAAAAGAATTGTACAGCGTTTACGTACTCTACAACTGTATCTAGCATTACTCATCCATCAAAATGTGAGTAATAGTTTTGACAAAAAGGCCAACATGCAAGAGAAATCTCAGCCATAGTTTCGAGCACAAGCATTTATTTAGTCCAACAAGGGTTATTTGTTTGATTATTTTAGCCCTTTCGAAGATATATATGTTAATCCAAACACCCTCCCAATTTGCTTCGTTTGGATCACCAACTACTCTCAACTTATCTTAACTCATCATTATAACTTTTTCAAATTCCAACACAAAATATAATAAACAATTCAACTTTTTCAAATCCCAAAATAATAATAATATTAAAAAATAATATTCTAACAATATTTTATCATCTCAACTCAACTCAACTCACTTCAACATCCAAACACAACTTACTGAGTGGCTAGAAGATAAGAATCCTATATATTAATTTCCCAGTTATGAGTTCCTCCGAGCTCTAATAAAAATATTGTACAATTACTAGGATTTTGATCATTCAATGTTTGATGTGATTTTGATCATTCAATGTTTGATATGATTTTGATCACTAGGGTGACCGGAGAGCCAACATTTCCAGTGAACCTTCATCACTCGCCGCCCGGCATGCAGTTGCTCCCGAAACATCGATCATCGATTCCTGTGTCTTCAACGAGGCCATCAGGCAAAGGCCCGTGCTCATGTTTGACGAGTTATATATCTGTCAGTCTCTCAATGTCCCCGTGCAGTAACAAAACTCCAAAGCCTGACGTTGGACTAGCACTGCATGCTGTAAAAAGGGAAGAGAGGGTGGGGGGCGGGCGAGCCTTCGCAATTCGCATGGATGATGCCTCGAGCAATGTTACGCAACTTTTTCAATCTCTACTGCACACATTTTTTTTTTAATTTTTAAATTTTTTTAATATATATTTTTAAATTTATTCTTTTTAAACTAATTTAATTTTTCTATTCATTATTTATATATTAAATATTTGACAAAAGAAAAAGAATAGTGATAAATACATAACACTTTATACAATATTTTTTACAATACATGTTATAAAATAAGAAAAATTTTTATAAAATAATGTTAGTTTTATAAGATATTTTATAAAACTACTTCTCAGTTAAAATATTGTTGTATAAAATATTATGTATTTATCATTTTTCTTTTTCTAATACCTCTGGCTACGAAACGTGTTGTTTCGTGAAGGGCACGCCAAAAGTCCACAAAAGCATAAGGAGCCCTCGGCCCAAGAGAATGAAATCGTACTCCCCCAGTGGTATGCTTTCAACGGGTATTCCGTGCTCACGCCATCAGAGATTCCCTTGCCAACCTAGCGAAACTGACTCAAATTATATGCGTGCGCACTCGTTTCCCTAAAACGACAGCCTTAATTTGTAAGGTGCATGAGATTAGCTTTTCGGATCCTTACTTATCTGGATGAATGAGTAGCACTCCTGATTAATTAGCTGCCTGTTTCATCATTCATGCATATTCTCATGTGTCGTCGATTCATCGGTCATCATCATCCATCTGTCCGTCACACTAATTAATACTTGGAACCTTGGAGCAGTACCTTGGCCATTGGATTATTCCTTAATGTTAGAGATTTGATTTTGGTCTATGTGACAAGTCCTTTATGAGTTTCGAGGCTACTCACCCCTACCTCTTTAGCTTAGAACTCCAGCATATATAGTCTCTGCTTCATGGAATTTTGTCATCCCAATATACATTCTTACTCCTTGATTGCCCTGGCTCATAATAGAATCCATTCCACGGCATAGATTTTCACTGATAATAATCCTGGAAACTAATGAGCATGTGCATGCATGCATATAGGTAGACATGAGTGTGACAATTAATGCACATAGGGAAGAAATCAGTAGGTAAAATTTGATAACAGGAAAAACATAAACTATGAATGGTATCATGGCAATGTACCTGAGATATGCCTATCTATATTGTTGGGGGTTAAAATGAGTGCAACAGTAAGGCCCACCAAATGCCCATGGAAGATGAAAGCCCGCTATGATTGGAAGGAGGGGAGGAAGAGAGTTTGACAATGGACCAGGCTTGATCAAATATAAAGGAAGATGGGAGATAAAGCTGGGAGATAAGACATAAGCAAAGGGAGGGACCTAAAGAAAAGCAGAGACAACAAAGTGGGGTCTGATTGATCGGAGATGGGGAGGACCGCTGGAGAGGAGGGGAGAACCAAAAAGATCCCAGGCAACTTTTGGAGAGTGAGTGATTGTATAGAGGTAAGTAAGAATAGAGAGCTTGTATTCAACCTTTATAGGAGTTTTACACTAAAGACCCGTCGACGTAGCGTCCCAGCCCCTAGAGTATTGGCATTGATTTCATTAAATTTATCTTCAAAATTTGATGAAAAAGTACATGTTTTCTATAAATATAAAACTTCTCTATCCATAACTCCACATTGGATTAGCCATTAGATTCATCAAAATAATAATATAATATTATTTTTTTAATAATAATATTTTTAATTTTTTCTTTCATATTTTACAATTACACTAACCATATGTTAATTAATAATTTAATTTGATACTTCAATTATTGTTTTCCAATTAATTTTTTTCCTCAACCTAATTATCTAACAAATATATTTTGTCAACCCTTCTTCTACACAACAATCATATATACAAATTACAATGCACAATTTTTATATAGTTTTATAATTTTTATTCATTTTTAGACTTAATATATTTATTCGAGACGTAGAAAAATATTAAGTTTATAAAGAGAATTGTTTAAAAAATTACGAAATCATGTGATTTGAGCAACAGTATAACGCACAATTTTCTATTTCGTTTTGTTTTTAGTTTCACGTATCAAAACGACAATGTTTGGCAAGTCTCAATACACATTTATTTAATGTGGTCCAGCCGCCAACATTCAAATAAGCATAAAATAATCTAGATAGCTATGTACAGTAGGTCTTCAAATTTGAAGATGAAGAAGAATGTCATGTAGCTCAAAGTTTCAGATTTGTATATATAGTGAATCCAATGCAGTGATTTTAAAATCAAATTCATCAAAATTTAAAGATTAGATTCATTTGATGAGTCCAATGCTAATGCTCTTGGAGTCGAACCACATAAATACTCATTTTTTTCATTTCTAGCCACTTGTAACTAAGCAAGCCATGAATGAACACCCCAAGCACACTACCACCAAGAACCACTACATGAGAGGAGAGGGTCATGATCCGACTATATTGTTGAGGCCTGCATCAACGTATACCATTAATAAAACTCTCGTTTACTTAAAAAAAAAAAAAAGGACAGAGAAAAGTTGCTCAAGGAAGCATTGAGCTTTCTTGGTCCAAGCTAGTAATGCACCACGCAGACACTTGTACTCCTTTGGAGTTGGAGGTGTAGCGAAAGTTCTAGAAGGTATCATGAAAAGCATATATTGAATAAATTATTTGAAAGGATAAGCTCACATAGATACTTTTAAGAGCCTGGGAGAAGGTCATCTACAATTTTCAGGGGCCAATGTTTATAATACTTTTAAAGATAGAGCGATCGAGTATCAGCAGGAAGCTCATATACATGTCCATCTTCCCTCTAAATCCATCTCTCCAGCTTGCCTGCCCTTTTCTTTAATTTTAGAAGTTTTGAAGCCAAAAAGAGACATAATTATCATGATCAACAAAAACTTATTTCAAATAAAAATGATTTCAACAGGAAATCCTTGATAATCGTTAGTGATTGACCGAAGTTAAACAAGCATCTACAGACATTTTTGTCTGAGTGAAACTGTCACAATTTCTCCAACATGAGATCAAGATGAACAAACTACAACCTAGCATAGAGAAGTTCCTCATCCTCAAATCTGCAAAATGCATAGTACTTTTTTCTTCTAAGTAGAAAAACATAAAATCCTAATCATTCCCATCCAAATGTTATTGTATGTGGTAAATTTGAGCAAATCATCCCTGATTAGTGCATTCAAATACTAAATTCAAATTGGCTCCATGACAAAAGAATAAAAAGAAGAAAAATTACGCTAAAAACAAAGCCTTTTCAGGACACCTTCAAGAATCCTGCATGAGGATGAGGACTCCTGAAAACTGTGCAAACACAACATATCTTTTATCCAATTAAGCCCCCTAACCCATGTAAATGCGCCTACATCACATCAAGTTTTCACCGATGGCATGTGGCCCCGAGAAATTATTTGCAGAACCTTAGACCTAGGAGAAGCATACTCCCAAGATTGATGCCCTAACCACTTGAGACAACCCCTAGAGGTTGGTTAGGTAGAATCTTATACTCTCTTATATTAAAGGTATCTTTCACTTAAATTTTTAAATGTAGAGCATATTATATTTAATACACGAAAACTACAAAAAGGTCCTTTATAAACTTCATGTTCTAAATTGATTTTTCTGCTTCACGGAATTTTGTCCTCCCAATATATATACATTCTTACTCCTTGATTGCCCTGCTCATAATAGAATCCACTCCACGGCAAAGATTTTACAGTTTATTTCCTAGTATTTTAATTGTAGTAATTTTCTAATTGGATCTGTTGGGGTCCTTGACGGTAAGAATTTTGTTAGTTAGTTATGTACATTCTTATATGGAATAGTGGCCTGTAAAGGGATTTCTTTATGCAGAATCTTAATATAAAAAATTCCCTTTCATCTTCAACCCTTTTTCTGGAGGTCTCTCCCTTCAAAGTGAGAATTTCCCTATTATCTCTGTTGGTTGTTACATTTGGTATACAGAGCCAACGTTCCTCTAAGCAACAATAGCTGAGGGTATTAGATGCACACAGCTGTTATGAAATATTATGCAAAGTACACACACCAACGATGACAAATAAAGTAAAAGCAACACAATCAAGAACACGACACAGTATTTACGTGGTTCGGCAAATTGCCTACGTCCACAGGAGCTGCAGAAATCTTATTAACCAGAGGAGATTACAATCACTCAATCTCAACTCACACTCTCTAGGACTTTTTGCTCTCTCACACAATATGCACTCACAAGACAATTGTTCTCTCTCAAAATATGCTTCTAGTCGTACAACACAAGTCTAATATAACATATATATAGTGAGAGGCGCTGAAAACCCTAATCTGGCAAAATCTGCGTACTTCGCTCGAGCGGACTGTCGAGCGCGACTCGAGCGAACAGCCAAATGAACATTGACTCGAGCGGAGTGTCAAGCGAACACTAGGGTTTGTGTCTCGCTCGAGTGGAGTGTCGAGCGAGACTCGAGCGAACCTCTCTGACTTGCCTTCGCTCGAGCGGTCTGTCGAGCAATGTCGAGCGAACCTTGGCTCGAACCAACAGTCAAGCCAACTTCAGCAAACACCTTTTCAGCTCCAAAACCAGTCTTCACATATACCCCAACAATCACAGCTACAAGAAAGTTACAACTCCTTAAAAAAAATCCACAGAGAACCAATTCAAGTCACTGGAGACCGACATGCATTCCCAGTTTCGCACAGTGGAGATTGAGATGACATCCTTGAAACGTCAGGTGGAGTCTGTAGCTGAGCAGATTTCTACTCTCACGATGGAACTGCAAAAAAGGAACACTCAAGCCATATTTGGGCCTAAACTCCAAAATGACTAGTTAAGGTTACAGTTGGAGCTCCTCGGATTGATTATAAAGGTTTGAACTTTTTCTTCCATAGTAATGTAGGATCTCATTCACCATTTTCTTATAGACAATATGAGATATTACAATCTCCCCTCAAAATTCACGTTCACTCTCATATGTCCCCAAGTGGTGTTGATAAAGCTAAGGAGAAATCTTTCGAGGAAGGTTTGCCAACTGATGGTGAGAAGGAGTTCATTCTGGTGACCTCTGTTGAGGTTACTTCTAGGATTTTGTGTACTCCAAAGGATGATGTACAGGAGCTTATGGATGGAGCGCTAGTGGAGGTGTCTAATTTGCAATTGGTTAGCTGGGCAAGGGATGACTCTTTCTATTCTAAGAATTGGCTGGAGGCATTTGGCGATGAGCCGAGTCCTATTTGTTTGTTACCTTTGGTACCGAAGTAGGCAGATCTCCATTTGGATTGGGTTTTGGAAAGGTGGATGAAATTCCAGATTGTGTGGGGGTTTCATGTGAAGGCTTTGAAGATCAACTTAGAGCTCTCCTAATTGCTATCAAGGCGGGCCAACCTCTTTTGGCAAGATCCTTTTTCCAAAAAGGAAAGGGAACAATAGAGATTTATCTTGTTCTATAAATTATGATGCAATGGAAAGTAGGGGAAGATATAAGGACATGGTGACAACTTTTGATTTATGAAACCAAAGATTCTTTCATGGAATGTCTAAGGCCTGAATAATCTATGCAAGCACCTTTGTGTTCAGAATTTGCTTCGAAAATGGAAAGTTGATGTTGTTTGTTTTCATAAAACCAAGATTATAGATAGAATTATTATTATAAGTTTGTAGGGATGTTCCTATGTGAGATGGGTTTCTCTGGCCAATAAGGGAGCATCGGGTGGTATTATTGTGATGGGGGATAAGAGAGTAGTGAATTTGGAGTGAAATGAAATTAGAATTTTGTGAATAGTAGTAAGTTAGTTTGTGAATAGTAGTGAGATAGTTTGAGTTACGTATTGTTTGGGTTTTAGGAAATGAAAGAGAAAAAATTGAATAAAAAATATTATAAAGTTCAAATATTGTTTGAATATAGTTTTATAATATTACTTTTATTTGGGGATTTGAAAAAGTTGAATTGTTTTTTTATTTTTTATTTAAAAGTTTGAAAAATTGTAATAATTAGTTTGAAAATATTTGTATTTAAATTATGTTTGGAAAAAAGATGTGATGAGATGAGATGATCCAGAGTTGGTCTGGGTGGGGTTCACCCTCCACCATTCTGCTGGTTAAAAGAAATATTTTTTTTTTTTGAATTTTAATATTGATTTTTTTAAAAGAGTTAGGGCCACATGTCATAGCGATCATTCCCCAATTTTATTAATACCCTCACTTGTAGTAGAGGAAAACCATTCTTACAAACATTCTTACAAACACAACCACATTATTACAGTACACCAAACAGTTTCAATCTCACTAAAAACCTGCCCAGCAAACCAATTCTACCCCAAAACGCCATTACCTCCGTCTAACATAACACGTTCTCATCCTATCCAGCTTGTACAACCCTCTCACTTCTTGAGATAACTGGGCAACATCAAAAAGAAAACAATTTCTTCCCATAGCACCACCTCTAGCTAACTCATCTGCTATCTTATTACTTTCTCTATTCAAATGATTAATAGAAAAATTAAAACCCTCCAAAAGAGCTAACAATTGATCCCAAAAATCCCAGAGATATCAAATTGTACATTTTTCCCCCAACCATTTCACCACAATTAAAGAATCACATTCAATATCAATACAAAAATGCCTCAACTGACGACAGTATTTTATTCCTTCCATCACTGCACGTAACTCAACTTCATTATTAGTAACCGTCCCAAAACATTTTGAGAAAGCAAAAATCAATTTCCCCTCATGATCCCACAAAATCTCCCATCCTCCCACACCTAGGTTTCCAAAGCAACATCCGTCTAAATTTAATTTCAACCTCCCCGATGAAGGCCTCGTCCATCTTACAACCTACAACTTTGAACTAGCTTTCTTCACATTTATTGGAATATCCAGATTCACCCCGATGTCTCCATTTTCCATATTTTTTCTTTCAAAGCCAGCTGCAATGGACCTCACCCAATGTTTTATAGAGCCCCACACTTCCATCACATTTTCTGATTTTCCTTCCATCCTTGCTACACAACGACGCCTTCACAATCTCCAAACCACTATACTCGGTATTAAACCCAGCAAACACCCACTCTGAGATCTCCTCCTCACTCTATTCAACTATAGCTGAACTCTTCCCTCCAAGTATAATTAACAAAAAATGGTATATTTATCTCAGCCAAACACTTTCTCCATATTGCTTGAGCAAACTCCCTTTTACACAAGATATGCTCTAAATCCTCTTCCTTGCCATCTTCACAACAATCGAATCTCAAAACATTGGTATCCCCAACTTCCTTACCTGATCACAATTAAAAGAACTATTCTTTTATTTTGATATGTATTTTTAGTTTTTTTTTTAATTCATAGAATAATTGAAAGAATATTTTTAAAGGATAATGTTAAATATAATTTTAGGATAGATAAGTTCAGAACAGTCCATTTAAAAAAAAGACACAAACTGATTCATATGAAAAAATTAATAGACATACAATCATTTTTATAATTATTTTTATAATTATAATTTAAATAAAGAATATTTTGATAAAAATATTGTCAATTTATATTAATATCTTTATTTTAAAATATAATTATTAAAAAAAACAAAAAAAAAACAATTTTTTTTAAAGTCCGGCCCTTGCGTATCATTTCCTAAAATGTAAAAATGTATATACAAATTTATCTGTTTACTACTTTCACTCTGCGGCTCGTAACTCTTTCCCTCTAGTACCATTAGAAACCCTTGCAAAACCCCTTCTCCGTACAAATCTTGCGCTTCCCATCTCAGCTTTTGTTGCACTTGAAGATGATGCTCAAGTCTGCTTCCTTGGGACGAAATTACAGCACAGGTAACGGCGAGTTTATCGGCACTCTCGCCGTGAGCGCCGGCGAAGTCGACCTCCGAGCTTCCGTGTCCGACGACGCTTCCGCTTGTTCGCCCACCTTTGGCATACTCTCTTTCGCCGTTGAGAAACCCGGTTCCTTCTCCATCGACTACGATGTCCCAAAGAAGGTACACCATTTGCTTAACCAATGTAAATCAACCAACTTTCTGTTGGGTTGCACAGAAAATGTGGGGAAGGAAAGTAATTTTCAATACGTTGATGTTAGATTGTAATTGTGTATGTTTATGTGTGTGCATGTGTTTCTCTTGTTTTGAACTACTTTTGTACTTTTAAAACAATTATTTGGCTTATTTTCTTTTTGTTTTCTACTTTTCCTCCTTTTTCGAAGGAAATTAGTGACTACAGGGCATTTTGTTGATCTGAAAGCCGTGGAAAAGAAAATGAAGAAAAAAGTAGAAGTTTGTGGTCAAGTTATTTTATGTAGATAATCAATGCTAATTTACAATTCTTTAAAATCCGGTCCAATTTTTCCTGTTCCTTTCCATTTCCTAGAGTTTAGAAAAGGGATAGAGATATAGGACTTGCAACATACACTATAGCGGTTCATTCTGTGCAGGATGTTCGGTTTCAGTTCACGAAGAATTTAAATATGTTAGAGCGACCGTTGAGCTTGACTTACACTCACGTGATGAGCGAGAACCGGACTTTACTGAATGGAACACTTGAGCTTGATTCAGCTAACAAAGTGTCGGCTAATTATGCATTTTATTCTGGGAACTGCAAGTTGAAATATAGCTATGCGCATGGAGGGACAACATTGGAGCCATGCTATGACTTTGGAAATAAGTCTTTGGACTTGGCAGCATCTCAGAGGTTTCTTGAGGGCAATTTGATCGGGGCATCGTATAAGACATCTAGCAAGACTTTGGGATTGGAGTGGTCCTCAAATTCCAAGCACAACAAAAATTTAAGATTCAAGGTAAAATGACTTCATTTATTCATCATTTTTTGTTTTGTTTTTGTATTTCTAGGTTCGAGCATTAGTAGTCTTCATTTCTGACTTAAACTTGTGGCACATTTTTGTTAGTACAATGCTTCCGTGGACATGTTCTATTGTATTTGGTACTTGATTTGTCTGGCCAAAATGGTTTGTGATAAACTATCAAGGTATATACTTCTATATGGAAACACACATTTTGTTTCTTTGTATGTGTGTGCGCATTTGTATATGGAAATTGTGTGTTTGTTGGTGGCACATGCAGTGAATTCATTTGGAAACCTAATATCAATGGTAAAAAATGTGGGCTTCTTTTTTTTTATAAGTAAAATAAGACTTTATTAAATCACCAAAGTAACACGATACAAAGAAAATGTCATGTTTATGTAGACATGTAGGAAACTAGGAATTCATGAAGGTCCATGCCATTTAAGTCTACAGCAATGGCCCAAGTACAAAGAGTTCTAAAAAATAACAATTTTAGCTCCTCCACAGATCTCTCTTTGTCTTCAAAAGTCCTCTCATTTCGTTCCTACCATAGACACCACATAATACAGATAGTGATCATCTTCCACACTGCTTTAATCTGTCTCACCCCACGGATAGAATTCCAGCAAGCCAATACATCCAAAATGTGGGCTTCTATGGTGACAAAGTAGCGTATGTCCTGAGTTTCCATTTTGAGATGAACTAATAATGTTCTAGAGGTGCATAATAGTGGATAGTGATGAGTAAAGTATTGCATGACATTGGAAGTGTGGGTTGCCTGATAACAAAGGCCGAGTGAAGGCTTTTCTGGAACAAGAATGTGTGGGTTGTCTACGCAAGCATCTAATATGCTGTTTGTTTTAAATGCCATGCATATAAAAAAAAATTGTTTCAGTCAACGTCTTGCTCATTTCTTGTCCACGGTCCACCTAACAGCATTATATTGGTTACTTGAATTCAGAATCAGCTTTTGCAGTACGTTACTTCCAAACCAACTGATGTTAAGTGAATCTCACTCACTGTCTTGTTTCAACAGTATGATGCATTTCCTTTTAGCACACATTTTCGTCTCTGGGGAGCTCTTTCATTATTTGTGTATCCTAAAGCTATATATTGTATCCTGAATCCTGAGAACCTACCATAGGTTGAGGTTTAATCTTCCTACTGTTCTTAGCCTCAAGAGTTTGAAGTGACTAGGCCTCGTTTAGTTACACAAATCATCCCATCTCATCTAATCATTACTACTTTCCTAAACTCTCATACAAAATACAATAAACAATTCAACTTTTTCAAATTCTAAAACAAAAATTATATTCTAACAATAATTTATTCAACTTTCATCTCATCTCATCTTATCTGTGTAACCAAACGAGGCCTTAACGTCAAGACTGATGGTCTGGAAAATTTTGGATTAATCCATCATTTTTTTAAGCACTCTTGAGCCATTGTAGTTGTTCAGCTTCTCGTTCCTAGGCCAGCTTTAGCACAATTGCATTGTGCCAAATGATATTCACCCAGTCTTCTTCTAGCTGCCTCCACATACCTACGCTTGATGTCTGGAAGGTGTGTTGGTTTGATCTTTTAGGACTTATGTGGTTTACTCTGGTGATTTTATGTCTGGAACCATCCACTTTACCCGGCCCATACCATGGTTCCAATTTGGAGCATCTGGAATCAGGTATGGGGAAACCCTTTCCACTTCTGCATCCATTCTTTATGATGCAAAGATTATGTCAGAAAATATGTTTAAAATACATGAGGTGACAGGGGTTGTCAGATCAAGTCTTCCTTTTACCCTTAGGTTCCCCATCTAGTAGCAAATTAGCAATGACCTCGATAGCTTTGAGCTAATATTTTCGACTCGTAGATTTCTTCCAACTTCTAGAAAAGATAATTTCACCTTATGGAAATGAATATGAATTCTCCTCGTCCACAGAAAGGATACATTATTGGTCATGGAAACTTGCTCAGCAAGTCAGCTTGTATTATTTTTTCCAGTTGCTTTAGTTCTTTGTAGTCCAATGCGGACCATTTCTTGTCGATGTAATGAAATAATCGATTAGTAACCAATGAAGTTGTTTATCTTCTGACTTATTCTCTTGGCAAGATACGTTGAACTCTATTAGCTGCGTGTCTGCAAATGTTTTCTCTGTAAACTTGATTCTGTTTTCTACTGTTCTCTTGCTATTTTCACTGCTAATTTTACAAGTGGGCATCAATTTTGTACGAGTGAATCTTGTTCTAATTTCTTCTTTTAACTTTCAGGTGTCAGCATTACTTGAGTTGGCAAAGGGATTGCACATGCCGATCCTAAATGCTGAGAGCATCTGGGACTTTTCGCTTTAATATTTCCACCTACTGTTGAGATCTTTATATGAAAAAGCAACTTCCTTTAGTTAAAATGTACCGAGACATTGCTTTCAAATAATCGTATTGGTTTGAATTCTGCAGCGGAATCATTGCCATCCCCTACTTCTATCACTGACAGACAATCACTGACTCACAATCAGTGAATAATTTCTACAATACACAGAACGGCGAGCCACTTCTGATATTTGGTCAGGAGGATAACCCTTTGCTTGCTTCTTTTGATTGTTTTGGGATGAAGACACTCTAATAATCTAAGAATCCTGATCCAGCTATTTGAATTTTAATTGCGAGATGGTGGGATCTAGCATTTGTAATATAAAACATTTGGTGTTCAAGGTGCGGTTTGGATAGTGAGATGAGATGATATGATTTTAGATAAAAATTGAAAGTTAAATAAAATATTGTTAAAATATTATTTTTTAATATTATTATTGTTTTAGAATTTGAAAATTTTGAATTGTTTATTATATTTTGTGTGAAAATTTAAAAAAATTGTAATAATAAAATGAGATAAAATAAGATTAGATGAAACACTTTCATAATTCAAACTGGGCGCCTTTTACCCCGAGAAGAAAAGTCTGCTAAAGTTTTTATTTACAATAGTTGCTTGTGGATAATGTGTCTCACCCATCCCTACCAAAGCAACCAGAAAGGATATTCAGAAAGCTGCAGAGGTTAGCGTGCTGAAGAAAAGATTTTGGTGATCTGCCAAAACCCGATGATCATGAAAAAATAAGCAGTTGGAAACTGAATATTCCTCCAGTCAGATTTTTTTTATTTGTATTTTAATTAGGATTTGTGGTAGATTTGAAAACCTGATTAAATAAGATTTTTGTAAGATGTGTTTTGCAATTTGTTGGAAGTTAAATTTACTTTTTGTACGAAAAACTCAGCAAATACTTGGATGAAAGTTTCTTTTAGAAATAGATTTTTTTATTATTTAAAAGATGTTTGGAACGGATTGATGTTGAAAGTTTTTGTTGAAAATCAAAATTGAAAGTATTTTGAGAAAATAAATATGGCCTAGATACTTGTTTGCTTAACCAATATGGTACACATTGCAATCTGCATTATCCTAAAAAGTAAAAACCAAAGAACAAAGAACAAGACAGATCCTGGACATTATATGGTAACACAACCTCTCAGAATGATTTCTCAAGATCAACTTGAAGATGGCGGCAGAGGGGGGTTATTGGGATTATGCATAGGGGGAGGTGGAGGCATTGATCCCTGTGGCATAGGGGGCCGACTAGGCTGTTGCTGAAGGGGTGGGGGCGGTGGTGGACGCCACATAGGTGGTTGGATTCCCATCCCCATCGGTGGTGGCAGAGGCCTTGGAGGACCTGGAGCTGCCAGTGGCGGTGGCATATTGGGGGGAGGGGGCCTGAAATGCTGAAGTTGTGGAGGCATGACAGGTGGTGGGATTGGTTGACCCAATTGCTGCGGTTGACCCTGCCAAGCTGGCTGTCCACCCATCGGCATGGGATGGAAGGCTGCTCCTTGAGGTGGACGGAGTGCAGGAATTGGGCTTGGAGCTACAGAACCATTTGCAAAAGGGCGTGGAGGCACAGTTCCATTGGCCTGGGGAACATTCTGAAGTGTTGGAGGTCCACTGGCAAATAAAGTGTGAGGCCTGCTCTTTTGGGCAGTTGGATTGCTTGCAGCCAAAACTCTCTCTGCAGTATAACAGCATTATATAAGCAAAGCAATCATCTGTGATAGCATGCATAATTCCTACTAAAAGCAGCGGCTTAAAAAAAGCACTCACCTGCTGGAGTACCATGACGCTCCCCTTTAGTATCCTTCTTATATGCATATGACACTGTAATTTGACGGTTGCAAAGATATTGGCCAGTCATTGCCTGAAAATTTATAAGAAGATCAATATCAAATCAACTATATTATAATCAGAACAGAATGCTAGCGTCACGTGATCGTTTAAGTCTCATGTACAAATAACAGTAGTTACTATAATATGTTTTACAACGCAATAGATGGGCTCCTTGATATAAATAGAATTGGCATCATGCTACGACCAAGTGGAAGTAGAATTTTTAGATATAAATACAAAACAAAAGCCACAAAGACGGAATTACAAAGTAATGATTCATCCAAATCTTGTATCATTAAACCTCATGCTTTTTACTCCCCCCCCCCCCAAAAACAAAAAAAATCTCAAAATTTTCAAGCAGATTTGGAGGACACTAAAATATTGGCAAAGGGCACAAACCTCAATAGCAGCATCAGATGCCTCGAAAGAATCATAGCTAATAAACCCAAAACCACGTGAATTTCCTGATTCTGGGTCTCTCATTATCTGGAGAAGAGAAGTGCCAAGGATTAGAATCCAAATTACAGAAACGCCATATTCTTAAAAAAATAAATAACAGAAACGTCAAAATTTTAATAGGTAGAAAACATACATTAGAAAAACAATTTTTATGCATTCGGCACAAATGTTTGAGCCCACAACTTGTGCCACACATGGGGAGGAAAAGAGTTTACATCCAGTTCCCCTAAAACAAAAATGAACTCATAAGAAAACCAACATAGATAGTTGATGGTCACGCATAAGTTCTCATAAAGTAGCTCTAAGATTTCCCACAACCGATGCACCATTAAATCTAGCTCACGAGGATGGTTGTCTAACTCACCCAGAATGTGGATTATTTCAGTGATCTGAACTGGAACAGAACAAGGTACACCACTTTAACCCATAACATGGAAAGCTGGGGACAAGGTAGCCTTCACCATACAATTTAAGTCTACTTTGGGCTTCAGTCTTCCCAAAACCCTCCATGCAAAGGCATACGACGATGGCAGATTAACTATTAGCGATGGCCATATTAAACAGTTCTTTGCCAATTAAATGGCAAAACAAACTCCTTTTTCTATGGCTGTCAAAGGGTGAAGTTTCCCCTTTAGTTTGTTTTTTTGTGATGTGGCAATGAATATCTCATTTCCGATTACAGAATTGTAGTGATAATGAACCAGAATAGAAGAGTTTTCCCACACTTCCCACAGATGAGTAGACCTTGTTTGGATTCAAAAACACTCTCAACTCATCTCATCTAATCTAATCATTACAACTTTCCCAAATTTTCAAACAAAATATAATAAACAATTCAACTTATTCAAATCCCAAAACAAAAATAATACTAAAAAATTATATTTTAACAATATTTTATTCAACTTTCATCTGATCTTACTCAACTCACTATCCAAATCTCCCCTAAATCTTTCATAGTAGCCATATGCAAAAAGATGTTATATAAACTCCAAGGGTAGAAGGATCATTAATGACTTCATATTTCAACTTCATAACAGAAAAACCAAAAGCTCAATTAGATACAGTAGGCAGTTGGCATAGAATTTTCTACAATTTAGGGTAATTAAAACAAAATGGAAAAGATTATTTAACATCAGACAGCAATCAAAAGGAAAGCGAAACTTAACCTTAGGATTTGTGACAATGACTCCAAATGCACTGAAAGTATCGTATAGAAGCTTCTCATCGACATCCTGAAAAGAATATTAAGCATGAAAAAGTTAAAATCAGTAGTCTAGCTTGTGCTAGAGTGCATAACTCTGACAGAAGTCGACATACAGGGTCAAGGTTCCCAATGAAAAGGTTTGCACCCACGTCCAAGCTTTTTTTATCTTGGGATGCCTGGGAAGAAAATAAAGGAAAAAAATTGTAAACACCACATTAGTTCATTGAATCACGTATAGCAGATGCAAATAGACATCAAGACAGAAGGGAATGCTGAAATTTTCCAAACATTAACAATGATTCAGAACTTTTATGCAGCAAAACATAAAAAAGTAGCCAAACAACAGTTGAGAAAAGAATACCTTATTTACACGTATAGGCTTTCCATAAAGTTTAATCATGTTCAGCACTTTGATTGCCTGCATAAGTTACCAAAGGGGAGCAAAACCATTAATCAAAAGTAAAGAACTACTAAGGGGAGCTAAAAGAAAAAACATTGCAGGTCAGCGATACGATCTTTGTATGCACTTGCAAGTTTTATAGATAGCATGACTGCAGTATGTGAGGAAATACTTACATAATCGGCATCTTCTTCACTCCGGAACTCCACGAATCCATATCCTTGATGCAGATTTGTCACTCTATCCTTGGGGACATACACGTTCACTGAAACAGAAAGGAAAAACGTTATAAATGGGCAGTCATACAAGCAGATTCAAGGAGTGAACTAACACATAATTTTAATTTATACGTACTAACAAAAATAAATGAATCGCTGATAAACTACTGATCAGTGAGATTAACATAATTACCAAGACAATAAAGTCTATGAATGGGATTAGTAATATTTCCAGAAACTTTTTATAAGAATGAATCTGAAGAGGATTTGTAATCTTTCTTCTCTTTCCATTTGATGAATAAACTGTCAGAAGAAGATATTTTTGATACGTAATAATTCTTTAATAATAGGGGCAAAGGCGCCACCCAAGTACACAACTACATTAGTTCCAAAAGAAGATTAAAACTACGTGAGTTCAAAAAATAATTTTTTCAAAGGCTTGTTTTGCATAAGGTAATCAACCCGAAATATTTACGCTGCTAATAAACCTTTTTTCATGCATCATGGAAAAGCAATGAGTTAAACTTAACTATCTTTCATTCAAGCCTGAAGAATGTTCAAAATATTTCTGATATTAAACCAAAAAACAGAAAGAAAAAATAATCTCAAACGATAAGAAACAAAGAAATAAGCTTCACCAAAAACAATAGTATGGAGACTAGGACGCGCAAAAAAATATATCAAAAACTAAAAGAAACAATTATGAACATTAAACGAACAGTCATCTACCCAATTTACAGACCAAAAGAGTTCCTATACCTAACAAACAATAAAAAAAAAAAAAAAAAAAAAGGTGAAAATAGAACAGATAAAAGGGTGAACAAAGGAAGGCCGGGACATACCAACAGGACCTGCTTGAACAAACAACTCCCAAAGTAACTCCTCGCTCACCTGCATGCATAGAAGCGGAAGAAATCAATCAAGCTCAAGAATCAACAACTCGAAAGTAAAGGCATTGGAGCCCTTCCATTAAAATCAGAACCGTATAGGAAAAAAACCCAAACTATTCCAAATTCCTTCTTTCGCAGCAAAGGACGAACATCAACTATCAAACAAAGGAGAAATAAGAAAAAGGGGAAAGAGGACCTGAGGGTCGAGATTGCCGACGTAAGCGGTGGCATCCTGATTCCTCTCAGCAGAGTGTTGGCCGAGAAGATTGGCTCCTACTCCAGGTGCTATTCGAGTCGTCATTGCTAGCTATCTAGCTAGCTTCACTTCCTCAGTCTCTCAAAACCCTCTGTCTCTGTTAATTGGACGGAAATTCACGTCGGACTCTCATAAAAATAATTCAACAAAACGGGGGCTTCTCCCTGGACGGGCTATACGAGTCACTCTGGCTCAGGAAGAAATATTGGGCTGGGCCAGTCCACCCATACGTCAACCCAATTAAATGAAACAAAACAAAAATTAAGTTACATCTTACTTCGACGTGGAAGCGGTCCACATTTATGGGCAAAGGCCTAAAATGATGGGCATCAGGTACTTTTGGTGTTAAACTTGGTAATATAACCTCCACTTATCACAAATGTTTGTTGACAGCGTGACGTGATTTTCAGTTAATTCATATATTTTTTAAAGAGTAATTCTGGGCATCTGCCCCACACCAGCACACACTGCACATCACTTTTTTTTTTTTTTTTTTACACGGAGTGTGCCCCGTGTGGGGCAGATGCCCACATTTTTTCTTTTTTAAATGAAAAATTCTTCAAATCAGTTACTATTCATTTCCCTACATCTCACATCTTATGAATTTTTTTTTTTTTTTTATAATCGTGGATGTCCGGGCCAGCTTACGTGCACCTCGACTAATCTCATGAGATCTTGAAATTAACGACCAGATAAACCTCCGGTAGCCCTAAGGGAACTCGAACTAATGACTATTAAGGAGCAAACCCAAGGCCGAACCAGCTGAGCTATCCCTTTCACTCCTTATAAAAAATACCTCTTACCTTATAAAAAACACTCACATATCCTATAAAAAAGCTCTAAACTAAATATTCAAAGTACAATTGCTCGAAATGTAAGATGCCATACAGAATACCAGAATGAACATTAGCATCCTTTTCCCAGCCATGATTGAGGAATCTTGTTACAGAAACAAGCTTGTCCAGATTTGTAGACAGAATACTGCGTTGAAAGGCCCTACCTTTGACATGGAAAAGCAGGATGCGCAAGAGTAACAAGAAGAAACAAGCAAGGGTACAGGCAAGGAGGAGCCAGTTATGGCCACCATCTAACAGAATGCCGTGAGAAGCTCATTGCCATGAAAAAAACAATAGCCGAACTTAAATAAGCAGCAGGAAGGAAAACAAGAACTTGGTTTTACGAATTATTTGCTAAAACTAAGGGGAAGAAACACGATCACTAAACATTTTTAACTGTATTGAAGCTTCAACACTTCTTCGCAGCTCAAAACAGCTTAGTGTAACAAGCTCCAAATCAAATTTGCATCGCTTGTCCCACCAACTCAACATTCAATAAAAATTGAATCCTCTGCAGCTACAGATCAAGCTACAAACACATCCAGCTCGAAGGACCAAAACATAAAAAACATGCCATAAATCCTTATGCTGCGGCCTCTTGATCCTCAACAGAATCAGCATCCACAGAAGACAAACCAAGTTCTTCCTCAACCCTTGTCCATGCATTAACAACATTCGGGGGAAACTTTTTCTTAATAGTCCGGATCAATCCTTTCGCCGCCTTCATCTTCTTCTTCTTCACCAACCCTTCCACCAAATTCCTCATCGTGACAAAATCAGGAATCTTATGCACCTTCACACTCTCCTTAAAAACCTTGTACCCCTTCTCATAATCCTCATTCCTACACAAATAATATATCAAGGTCCTAAAAGTTGCAGCATTTGGATTACACCCATTTCCCTCCAACCCCTCATAAACCGCCTTCGCCTCATCCATCATCCCATTTTTAAGATAACAAGTCATCAAGTAGTTATAACTTATTGCATCGGGCTTAAGCCCCGCATTACTCATCTCATTGATCAAAGCCATCACACTCTCCGGCTCACCACCGTGCGCATACATAATCCTCACATTATATGCAGCAACATCGATCTCACAGCCTTTTTTTACCATCTCATTCCAATATTTCTCGGCCTCCTCGCTCTTCCCATTCTTGTATAAAGCGCCCAGTATGGTCGTAAACGTCACTGCCGTTATCTCCACCCCCTTCTCCTCCATCTCCTTGAAAATCCCAACCGCCGTCTCGGGCGAACCAGCTTCGCAGTACGACTTGACCAAAATCCCATACGAAACCTTATCCGGTGAGACATTGTATTTCCTGGGAATTTCTTCGAACAGTTGGGGGACCTTGTTGAACATCTTCGACTGATTGCACGCAGATAGCAAGGCGTTGAAGGAAACCGCCGATCTCGGAGTACCCAAGTCGTCCATTTGATCGAAGGTTCTCAAGGCGTGGTCGAACATACCAGCTCGGCCGTAGGATCGAATCAAAGTGGACAAATAGGGCTCTTCCTTGATCTTGGGGTCTTTCTTGTGGGACTCTATAAGGGACTCTATGTCGGAGAAGCGGTGAGACTTCGCGAGGCGGCGGACGGTGAGGTCCTGAGCATAGCGGGAGGAGGTGGGAGAGGAATAGTTTTTCGAAACGGAGGAGTATATTTCCAGGGCTTTGTCAGGGTCATACTCGGTCCGAAGTTTCGATTTTGCTCTGGAAATGGACATTGAAGAGGAATTGGCGGTGGTGCTAAGGTGGCGAAGATGACGGAGAGGAATGGAAGAGGACATTTTCTAGGATTTTTGGGGGAAGAAGGGGATGAGAGAGGTGGAGGGGTTTGCTGGTTCAACTTCAAGTAATAGATTAGTAGCTTCCAAGATTAGTGTTTTAGGGTTTTAGAGGAGGAGGCTGTACAGCACAAGCAGTGGGAAGTATTTTCCGGATTTATGAGTACTTTGCGAAACACGTGCATTATCTTTTCAATCTATACTTTCCGAGATTTCTCTCTTAAATTTGAGTAATGTTTAATATAGTCGTGTAGTGCGCAATTGTCGTACAGTCATTTTGAAAAAAAGTAAAGTTTATTATTAAAAAATTAATTTTTTTTTTCATGTGGGTCTCGTATTTATTTATTTTTTTTAAAATGATTACGCGGCACTTGCTCACTCACGACTGTAATTATCATTTTTCTTTAAATTTATTGGGTTTATAATTTCTTTTTAGAAAAATATAGAAATAAAAACTAGTTAAAAAAATGATGATTGTGGTGCGACTAGGCGGCAAATTCATGTTGTACATGGATAGCCGATTTAGGTGGGATTTGGATAGTGAAATAAGATGAGATAAAATAATTTTAAATAAAAATTAAATAAAATATTGTTAGAATATTATTTTTTAATATTATTATTATTGTGGTATTTGAAAAAATTAAATTAAATTTTATATTTTATATGAAATTTTAAAAAAATTATAATAATAAGATGAGATAAAATATTTTTTGTATCCAAACCTATCCGCAGACCTTGGTAGCCAATCTAGATGCCATGAAGAGCACCCAATTGGTCATTATTCTCCTTTATTTTTACTTGTTTATATATATATATATATATATATATATATATATATTATATATTGATGAGATTTTAAGTTGAATAATGTTTCATACCTATTATCTACTTTCCATCACTCTTGAATCATCTCTTATTTCTTAAAAAATGATATTTAAAAATAAAAAAATACTATAAATACAAAGGGATTGTACAAAAAGAAAAACTCATAAACTGACATTGTTTTATGTGATCCATTAAATCTATTTTACGATACCACATTAAATAACATTATTTTATAAATTTACTTTTATATAATTCTTTTTGTGGTTAAAGTACACATCTTCAAAAGTTGATGGGCATATCACCTCATCATATAAGATAAAAGTGAAATTGTAATTAGCAAAATTTTCCTTTTAAGTTTTTAACTTGTACTTTCTCTAAAAAAACCATTTTTTAATTTTTATATTTTTATTCAATTCATCATCTCCAAATTCTCTATGCTAAAAATATTTTTTTGCCACATCAAATTTTGTTAGATCATTGGACGATGGGCCATGGCAGAAGGTTTTTATTAATCATGTAAAAGTACATGTAATTATGAGAAAAAAATTTCGCTCCAAATTTTTGTCGAAACTTAAGGCTCAACTGAAAGAGAGACAAAAAAATAAATCCTATAATATATATTTTTTTATATTAAATCCTATAATATTTGTAAGACATGCTTTATATGCCCATCCTTTTCTCATTTAAGACCTTCAAGTTATGCCTTAACCAAAGGACCTTCTTTCCAAAGGACCTTCTTTCTTGATTAGAAGTACCGTTTGAGTACAGAAATGATCTTATTTCATCTCATCATTATAATTTTTTTAAATTCTCATATAAAATATAATAAATAATTCAACTTTTTCAAATTCCAAAACAATAATAATATTAAAAAATAATATTCTAACAATATTTTATTCAACTTTCAACTTTTATCTAAAACCATCACATCTCATCTCACCATCCAAACGGAGCCTTATTAGGCTAAACGGCCGTCTAATATCTCGATCATTTGATTGAATATAATTCTACTAAGATCGCAAGGCTTTCAGTCGTCTTCTATTCATACCATTATATGACATGAAATCATTGGAAAACCCCTAATCACAAGGGGATATACATGACCCCGAACACTCAAATTTACTTTCCAGTAATAATTTGAACAAGAAATAAGCAGATACCATTAGAAATGAAACTAAAACTTCAAAGATGCAAATAGAGCTAATATCATATCATATGAAGTGTAAATATGTTCTACCCTAAAATAAAACGGCCAAGCTCACCAATGAAGACAAACAGCACCAACAACTACAAGTAGACGCACCCCAAACTGTATTTTGCTATTTGTACCAATCAGCATGGACAAGACAATCAAAATTAATTCAATAGCATCTCACATTTGTTACAACTCCAACGCAACATGGGGGAATACCTATCCCGAGGCTGTAATATCTCCATCCATCAACACAGACGCTGTAATAGAAGACTGGAGAATAACTATCCTTCGTAATCCCCCTGGGCGAACTTGTTCTCTGGATAAAACACTGCCATGACTTGATTCCCACCAAATTTTCTTCCATTCAACCCAGAACGTGCTTTTGACGAACCATCAGTGTCTGCATACTCTAGAAAGACCTGATATAGACAGAATTTGTTTTCAGCAATGAGTTCAAAAAGAAAAAAATGAAAGGAACTGACAAGAAGTTTTGGTTGCAATGCCCCCACCATTTTCATTTTAAATGTTTGTTATCCTTTCTCACCAAGTAATTTGTTTCTTCCCTCTGCCTTTTTTTCTAAAGAGAAATGATTCTTGCAGTTGTGAGTATGCAAGCGCCGTGCAGTCGTTTTGAAAAAAGTGAATAAATATGGGACCCACATGAAAGAAATTAATTTTTTAATAGTGGACCCCACTCTTTTTCAAAACGACTGCATGGCGTTTGTGCATTCCACGACTATATATAGCATTACTCTTTTCTGAAATACCCAAACAACCTCTCCCCCATCTCCTCTGCCTGACAGGGAATGGAGGGAGGATTCCTCCCTCCTCTCCCTCGCCAATCCTTCCCACACATTTTTTTAACCTAGGTTGGACAATGTCCAATCTACCGCCTTTAAACCACCAAACATCATACGCACCACACCATTGTGGATCCTGCTACTAGGCCGCCCAGTGTGTACCACTGGGTGTGCCCCCTAGTGCAAATTGTACTCTCTTTTTCCTTTTTCTTTCAATCATTTTCTAAACATATTTAAACATTTTTAAAAAAAAATCACAAATTCGCTAATAATTATTTACTTGACCATTAAGTAAAAATAAAATAAGACACATGAGCGGTCAAAATGAGAAGGCAAAACCATAGGGCAAGTTAGCATTTTCCCACCATTATACTTGCCATTGCCGACTTCAAAACTCACACAAAAGCACACCACCTAGGAAATGAATGAGTTTCAGACACTGATGTGCATTTTGACCTCTAATTACCACATGTACCTCACATATGGACTGTAGTGTCCCTAACCGACAATTCAGTGAAAAAATGTGGAGATTCCTTCGACAACCCCTCAACAACTGACTGTAGTGTTGCTCTCCCAGATGTGGCCCAAAACCACATTCGAAGAGTCCACAATTGAATTATAAAACCGATTCTTTAACGGTCCCTCCTTAGCTAAATCAGGGAACATGGACACAAGTCTGCTTAAATGGATTCATTACCCTTGTTTTATAGGTAATCGGATTCATTACCTGTTAATATTGTCTTTTTGCACTACATCTTCTGGAAATGGGATTTTTGTTGAAATTCCTCACGACTCTTGTATTTTAATTTTAATGAAATCTTGCTTTAAAAAAGTAATTTACTTCATCCCTCACATGACGGTCATTTGACTTTTTAGTTTCCTCGAGTTATAAACCAAATTTACCAATGATTTGGGAAAATGGGGGAGATCAAGAAAAAGGACAAGTATTTGCCTGGAAGGACGAACACTCGACAACTAGGACTCTCATACTCTAATTACCATGTCACGTTAGAGCAAAGATTAAATTGCAGGAAAATAAATGGAAATAGGAAAATCATACAACCTTTCCAACTCCAGGTGATGGTTCGCCATTTGGTTTTGGGCGGGGGATGACAAGATTTACCAGTGCACCTGCAAATCACATCAACAACTCAAATTGCATAAGATTTATCAAAAATATACAAAGAAACATCTTAGGTAAACATAAAATAAGGTTATGGAGGCTTCTGTCTGTGTATGTTAGGCCTGATTCTTTAAAGCAGAATGTGGGACTACAAAATGGCTGTAAAACAAAAAGATATAACATGAAAAAGATTAATACATACGAAAAAACCTTAGCAGGGGAAATGACAAAAACATGGAAGTAAAGACTCTGAGCATGTAATCACTAGTTAGATCAAGCTTTTACCAAATTTTCCGCACTCTTCTCTCATGTCTTCCAAAATGTCTTGATAATCATCATCATCTTTAAGTTCATCAGGAGAAACCACCTGAGTTAGACAAACAACCTTTGTGGCCACCGAGCCAGGTTGTAAGATGAGCTTCTGCAAAACAAAGGACATATATCAAACATGCATACAAAAATAGTCGCTAAATAAATGCAGCGATACTTTGACAAGAGCAAGAAATCCACAAAAAAATAAATCAGTTTAGGGTTCACCTGCAATGCAATCTGCTGCTGTGCGTGCAATAATACATTCTCTTGCTCAGGTTTAGGTTGGCTAGCACCCTGGTTAGCACGTCTAACTGTAAGAGTTTTATCACCCATTTTAATTCCATTCAGAGCTGCACAAGCTATGTCTGTAACTGAAAGATCTTGGTAAACACAAAAGGCATAGCCTTTTGAATTTCCAGTTTCTCTGTCTTTCACAAGATCAAAACCCCGAAGTGGCCCAAAAGTCTCTAACAACTCCCTGATCTGGGTCTCTGTAAAGTAATAGGGAAGCCCCCCCACAAAAATGCGGTCAGGCCCCTCAAGCCCACCTGCAGATCCCGCTGTTAACCCAACAGCAGCCAGGTTCAGATTAGGATTGGGCTGGCTTGGACCAAGTGTTGCAGCAAGGGATGGGTTGTAATCACTAGGTCTCCTCACCTTAACAGGGGCACCCTGGAAAAAGTAGAAAGAATGAAAGAGGTCAGTCCCATGTCATGTACTAACCCAATTTGTCAAGGGTAGACATGCAAATGTCCATCAATTCAAAATATACACCTCAAAAATAATCCCATCTAAAGCCATTGCATTACTAGCCTCCTCAACAGATCTCATCTCCACGAAAGCAAACTTCTTTTCATGGTTTATGTAAACATTGACAACAGCATCTCCTGCCCAGAGAGAGAGAGAGAGAGATAAAAAAGAGAGAATTGGTAGAGAAACCATCCAACTAAAAGGGCTGGTAGCTTATGAAGACAAATTGAACTCAAGCACCAGAATACCTGGACCAGCAGTGTTTCCTCCAATTGCAGCCATAACATGACTGAAATATGTTGCAACAGACTGCAGTAGGACATTTGAGATAATTATGATCATTGGGTAAAGCAAGTTATTCAAACGATAATTAGGTTAGGAGGGAGACTGAAGATAATAGTAACAACAAAGTCAATGGGGTGGATGAACCTGTTCATTTGCTGTAGGAGGAAGGCCACCCACATACACCCGTCGAGCATGCCTTGTTGCCTGAAACCACAAATATTACATATAACATGTTTTTTTTATAAGTTACATATTACATGTTAACATGATTTTTTTTAAAAAAACTAAATAGAGATCATGGCCAACAATGCCAGTAACTGTGGCACCAAGAACCCTCTCTACTAGTGTATTTTAAAGTTATAAACACTGTAATTATTGTAGGTGCAAAATTAACTAACCTGTTGGGTCATTGCCTGAACCGGCATTACTGGAAGAGCTCCAAACTGCTGCATGCAATAAGTCATATGATAATTGACAACTAAAGCATTATCATGGAAATCATTTGCACGCACACACAAATCATACCTGACCAGTTGCTAAAGGAAATATGTTTGGAAACAACCCAGGAATGGCTGGATTAGTCCCAGGAAGCTGACCTGCACATAGATTTGACTATTTAGAATACAACAGTAGCATAAATCCTAGTTTACTTTAATGTAGCTAAACTCTTATCACTAGATTTTCTATGAAAGCACATTAAATTAAGCAGATCCTAACATCTTCAATAAGATTTATCAAATGAGATGAAAGGAATATATTATATACAAGTTATGGAGGTAATATTCGTAAGACTACCAAAACAGGCAATAGTTCCTGGTTGAAGACGAACAAGACCCATCAAACCGGTGCATTGTTTCCTCCTTGTACATAAAAGCTACAGAAGTCGGCTCACGCCCATTGTCAGCTCAGTGGGGCAACTAGCCCAACATTGCCTTCTTACAACAAAAGACATGACATAGAAACAAAACAAACAAACACCAAACACAACAAAAAAAAACCAGAAACATCTCTCAGTTCCGATTCCAGAATTATTTCACCAAGTAAACAAAAAAAAATGTATAGTCATCCAGAGACCACAGCTTGGAAAGCTGTATGTGCAAATGAAAGAACAAAAGATATAGCTTACCAAATCGCACCATGCAATTTGATACGAACTTTCCACACTATATCCAAAAAAGGAAAAAAGCAGTTAAGAAAATGAAAACATTCTTAAATAAATAAGAGGGTACATTTACCTGCTGCAGCAACTGCGGCAGTGGCACCAGGCAACAATGCAGAAGCAGGAGGAGCCATATCAAAACCACTAATCCTTTTGCTGCAAGTAAATATTATTAGTATACCAAGAGCAGAACAAATATACAAGTGACACATTCGTTTAAAAACCAGACATCTGAATAAATAAGGGAAACAACATCGGTAAAAATCGAGAAATGCATGTGTTGTACAAGAAAATACAGCATCTCCATCTTACCTAGTTGTTCATCATAACAAATATTTCATATAAAAATGCATGTGTCTGTCTAAAATATCGAGAAGATCACGTGGTATTAAAAAAATATTCATAAGATATCAGTTACAGGAAACTTAGTAAATCTGACTACTTATGTGAAAGACATATGACACTAAAATGATTATTTCAGATCTCTAAATGACCTGAAAAGGTAAATAACCATGAAATTACATGCATAAACTGCAGCCGGAAAATACCAAAACAAAAAATCTTGTTGCGGCATAGTTCGACAATAAAATCAATCCAAACAAAGTCTTAATCACAAAAAATCACAGCAATCTGTCTCCATGGAAGCCAGGTTTATCCTAGACATACTAATTAATCTTGCATAAATACCTCTTTGAGCGAGAGCGAGAACGTGACCTCGATTTTTGCTCAGATCTACCCCCTGAACGAGATCGAGACCTGCGCCTCCGCCTATCCTCTATATCTCTGTCCTGATCCCTTCGTCTGTTCATTGATGAAGCAAAATATCATCATCTCAAGAATCAAAAGAAACTTCAGCAGTATTTCTAAGAAGACATGCATGATAATAGGCAATATAATGCACATACATGTACTAAGTTACTAACACCCAATTATTTCATTGGGATTCAGTATATCAAGTAATTCAACAAAATGCCTGACATGAATGGTAGTTGATAAATACACGATAAATAAATCAAAATGTATCAGTTCATGTACTACCTGTCATGATCCCGACTTCGATGGTAATCATCATCATCTCTATCCCTGCCCCGTTCCCTTCTCTCACTGCGATCTCGATCCCCATGGCGATCTCTATGATGACGGTCCCGGTCCCTGTCTCTGTCCCTTTCCCTATTCCTGTCTCTTTCCTTGCTTCTCTCCTTATCACTACCTCTGTCTCTCTCCCGATCTCTATCCCTATCCCTCTCCTTATCGCGCCCCTTTTCTCTGTCCCTCTCCCTACTTTTAGAAGGTTCTCTTTCATAATCACGAGAACCATGCTGCAAATGATTCAGTTATATTAGAAATTTTAATCAAACAAATGATAATGAGGAACAAAAAAGAGTAGATTACTAGGGAAACTAAGGAATATTACAGTCCCAATATTTTGAGTTAATTAATATGCAAAGATCACGAATTAAGTTTATGAAATTCAAATTAATCACAAGTATATCATACCACACATCAAGGAGCAAATTGTCACTGTACAGAAAGAAGAACCACAAGAAAAATTAGATAAGCAGCCAAGCATGCTGCACTGCATCCAGAACTAATAAAAAAAAAATTAAACAGAACAGGCAGGATTCTATCCTCCAGTCTATAAGATCTTATAAGATTAAAGATATATCAACAAGAAACAAAGCTATTTCCCCAAGCCATCACCTACAACCCAAAACTTTGAATGGAACTAACAAAGATGAATATTTCGACCAGACCACGAAATGACACACCTTATTTGTTCTAATTGATAAAGAAAATGACCCACAAAGAATTGTACTATTAAATTCAACGAGAGCCATGAAATACTACATTTCAAATTAGATCTTTCCAACAATCAAATCAGTAGCAAAATCCAAAATTAATCAAAAACCAATCTATCGCATCCTATTTTTTAAAAAGTAAAACTCAAATTTATCACATCTTGAACATGTTTATCATAATAGCGGATATTTATTCCCCATAATGTATCTACATTTTTTTTCAGTAAATGAACCTACCTACCTTCACCACTTACAACACCCAAAAGGCAACCCTAAAAGTCTCGGAATGCAAGGAAAAAGGGTAAAGTAATTTCAAAACCCTAAAAAATCTAAGTTGCTTGGTTCATTTTAACTAAAAACCGCAGATGCATCTTCCCAGAAATGCCTTAGTTACAACTCAAAGCAGTGACCTAACAACTTATCAATACCATAGCATAAATTAAGATATTGAACAAACAAAAAAACTTCAAATGAATTCAAAATCCTAAGAACATATTAACAAAAAAAACCCTAAAAACACAATAAACCGATCGCTTTCATTTCAAGCCCTAAAATTCAAATCCAAACAAACCATATCCTTGAAAAAAAAAGATTCAACCAAAACCCCTAATATTCATGCCCAGCCGACGCATCCTCTCAGTCGCATGCATATGCCTTCCCAATAAATGAGCAGTAGAACCAAGAGTGTTAAGTATACCTGAGACTTGGAGTCGCTGTTATCGTCAGGTCCGCCATTGCTACCACCGCGAGGTTGAGGAGGTGAGGAGCCACCGCCATAATTGTCAGCGTCCTCCCCGTTGTATCTTACTTCGTAATCAGACATCTTCTACTAATTACTCCTCACTCGATCTATCAACGTGTTCTCGCTGTCTTGCTTCGCGTTTGTTTGCCGAGAAATTTGGTCTGCGAAATTCAGAGGAGAAACGTTTCCAAGCGCTGAAAATTTTTAGGGCTCTACCTACTTTATATCTAGCGGCAGCACGTAGAATCGTAGATGATAAAAAAGTAATAACAAATCAATTCTGCTACCGTACCGATAAAAGTCGATTCTATAATTTGATTTAATTTATATATTTTTTTAAATATTTTAAACTATATATAAATTAATTAATAATCACTTTTTTAATTATTAAAAAAACATATATCCATCTTATTAGCGTCGTGTTTTGTATACCTTCAGACCAAGCTCCAACAACTCAGATTTTCGAAAACGGGTCTTGCACAACGTAAAAAAGACTGCGACTTTAAGAGGGTGGCCTTGGGGCCGGATAACCTCCGATGCCAAAGTTAGTAAATATTCTTAGAGTGTAGCAAATAAATAAGAGAGTCTAAAGATCAGAGAGCGTATTCTTGTACCTGGAATCGATTATTTATACTACCAGTCTGAGGAGCAAATCGTGACTGCTTTCCTGAAGTTCGTGTTCCCCGTTACTGTTCCTTTTGTCAGAGTCTTTAAATGGGGCATGGTTCTGCGACGACGTCATTAATGTGGAGTGTCGTCCGGGTGGCAGAACCATTAATGTGGCATGGCTCTCCAACCTTCTCCTCACAGTCTGTCTTCCCTTTGATTCGTTCATGCCTTATTTGTCGGTAGATCAACAGTTCCCCGTATATCATGTATGTTGTGCAGGCAGGCACTCGAGGACTGGACACTCCTCAAGGGGTCTTCAGATTGAAGAGTCTCATCATTTGCAGCACCATCCCTCCTACAGGTCATGTACAGAGGAGCCTCCTACAAGTGTAGATGGTGCCCGGCCTATCCGATTCAGTTGGTGTCGTCCGAGTCTAGCCCTTCATCTTTCTATTTCAACTCATGGACGTAGCATTCCCTCGCCTATACCTGCTCTCCTCAGACTTCCCGCACTCCTTGGGGAGTTGGGAACTTCATTTTGAGGTGATAGGTCGACGTGACGACCTTTAAGCTGTGAGGGAAGGCCTACCGATGATGGTGTTGTATGCCGACGAAGTTTTCATCACCAGGAAGTCAACCATAATAGGGGCTATTCCCCACCAAGACGGATAGTGTGATGGTTCTTAGGCCTAAAAACCGATATTATTGGTTCGGTTTCCTCATGAAACCGAAACCGACCGACCGTCCCATTTTGTGAGTGAAAACCGATCGAAACCGGCCGGCTTCAGGCTGGCCGGTTTCCGATCGGTTTGTACGGTTTAGGCTTTTTCTTGGGCCCTTCTTTTGGGCCTTTGTTATATTCCAATTGGGCCAATTCAACAAACCGTTTTGACTTTTTTTTTTTTTTTCTCATTTCATTATCCAAGTTCTTTTTGAACTTTTTTTGAGTTGATTTCATTTTAAATTTTAATAGTAATATCATTTATAATTTTCTACTATTACTAACTAACTATATTAATTATTCCTTACTACTTATTACATAATTAAAAAAAAATAAAAATAACTTCACTAGATGTTTAATATTACTTAATACATATTAAAAAAACACAAAATTCACTAGTATTACTTAATAACTTCACTAGATGTTTATTACTATTGCTACTTGCTTCTTCAACTTCAAGCCGTCAACCATCTTCAATACTTGTCACGTTTGATTGTGTACCAAACTCTATATACAAACATTAATAAATATTAATAATCAGAATAAAACATCAAATGTTAGTGAATTTAGTTTAT